>CM059188.1:68068463-68513463 GCA_030323885.1 Branchipolynoe longqiensis
ATTGACCTAATACTAACCAACTCAAACCACGCCACTAAATGGGGCACCAGGAGCTGGGGTATAAGTGATCATGAGCTAATATATGTAACAAGGAAAAAACTAAAAAGCACAAATCACTATGAGTATAAGATGGGCAGGTCCCTAAAAAACTACTCAGAAGATGCATTAAAAAATCATCTGCACCAAAACATAAACAACATCACACAAAACAGAGATGATGTTAATATCTATTGGGGCAACATCATCGCAGAAATAAGAAAATCAGCTGACGAGATGTGCCCCATTAAGAAAATAAAAATACAAAAAAACCAGGACCCCTGGGTAGACAATGACCTGCTAACGCTCATCATAGCCAAAAGTAAACTGGGTAATAAAGCAAAGCTCACAGAAACTATAGAAGACAAACTGGCCTACCATATTGCCAGAAACCACTCTCTCAAAGCTGTGAGAACAGCAAAAAAGAAATACATAATAAAGCAGGACAGAGACTGGGGAAGCAATACAAACAGATTCTGGAAGAATGTAGACCTATTATTCCCCAAAAATAACAAAGAAGAGCACACAACCTTCCAAGATAACGAAGGGACAATACTCTCAGACAAAGATGCAGCAAACAAACTGAACACGCACTTTGCCACAATAGGACAAACGCTGTCAGGAAAATTTAAAAAAAGGTGGGAAAATAGATCAGGAACTGTGCAGAATGAAATCCCCACCTGCAAAACAGATATAATAGAAGTAAAAAAACTAATAAATGACATAGACACAAATAAACCAAGTGGAATAGACGAAATACCAACCAAAATGCTGAAAGAGGCACTCCAAGCCATCCCAGCCACTATAGTCGACCTATTCAACATCTCCTTTGAACAGGGGCATTTTATCTCAGCCTGGAAAATGGCAACCATTACCCCTATCCACAAAAGTGGAGACAAACAAAACATGGGAAACTACAGGCCAATATCGATTCTTCAAACCCCAGGCAAGCTCATTGAAAAAGTGCTACATAGACACATAAATGAACACCTGGAAAAAAACAATATACTAAACGAAAGACAAGGAGGTTTCAGGAAACTGCACTCCACATCTAAAACAATAGCTAACCTAACAAATGACATATTGGCGTCAATGAACCAAAAACAATTAGTTGGAGCAGCCTTCATTGACTTCAGCAAAGCATTCGATACAGTAGACCATAACATACTATTGGAAAAACTAGAATCCATGGGCATAAAATCCAACACTATGGACTGGATAAAATGCTACCTGAAAGACAGGCAACAGAGAACAAAAATAAACAATACACTATCAGACAACCAACCTGTCACATGTGGTGTACCCCAAGGGTCAGTGCTAGGGCCACTGCTCTTTATAATCTACATAAACGATCTTGAAAAATGGTTACAAACCGAATGCCTCCAACTATATGCAGATGACACAGTCATATATGCAAACGGCACCACAGAAGAGGAGGTAATAACTAAACTAAACAAGCTCCTACTAAAACTGGATGAGTGGTGTGAGTCCAACAAAATAACCATCAACACAAGCAAGTCAAAAACAGTTCTCTTCTCGCATAAACAAATGCCAGAAAGAAAACTACACTGTAAGCTAGGAAGCCAAACACTAGAAAATGTAGACCATTACAAATACCTAGGCCTTGAGTTGGACAGCCAACTAAACTACAACCTATGTATAAACAAAATTGTCCAAAAGGTAAACCACAAACTGTGGCTATTTGCAAAGCTAAGAGACTACATGACACAAGAAATGTCAATAAAAATCTTCAAGGGCATGGTGCTACCCTATTTTGACTATGGAGATGTAAACTACATGGGTGCAAAGAAAGAACTTCTAAAAAAACTGCAAACACTACAGAACAGAGCCCTGAAAATCTGCCTCAGAGTAGACAAGCTGCACCCCACCTATGACATACACAAAAGAACCAAAGTAAAATTGCTAGAAAATAGGAGAATAATTCATCTGAAAACATTAGCATACAGCTATAGTCAAGACAATAAACTCCTAACAAAACCACAAAGGGCAACTAGAGCAAATAATGCGCCACTACTAAAGCAGACCAGAAGCCAAATAAAAGCTCACGAGAGAAGCACGCTAGAAATGGCTGCCAAGGTGTGGAATGCCCAAACAGTAAAGGAACGACAAATTCCCGACCTAAAAACATACAAAAATATCTGTGCAAAATAAGGCTAGGAACCCCCAACTAAGCTGCACCGCAAAGGGGCAGGTGATACATGTCACGGCCCACCAGCGAGACGCCCAATGGAAGGTAACCATACCAAAAGCACCCAGATAACACACCTCACAGCTGCGTACTAGCTTGATATGTGATTGTAGAGGCTAGTCTGGTTATTAAATAAAGCACATATATTCCAAGAAAATCAAAAAAATTAACATAGACTACTATAGTACTAACCAGACCAACCAACTATCTATCTGCTACTGAAATACAGGCAATCAAATACCTTATCAGCAGCTACTGTGTGATAAGACAACACCAACACTACAGTGGCCAGCTTGTAAACAAGCCTGAATACCGGGCTTATATGCTATGGACAGTATAAATACAGCCTCAATAAAAAAAAAAAATAAAAAAAAAAAAAAAAATTAGGGTAGTAATGTTACGTCCTAGCAATATATAGTCATACTCAGTGGATGACCGAGTTATGACTGAGTCATGACGATTTTATACTACTGTCCCACTTGGTTACCAGCTCTAGGACCCGATATCCCACTCAGTCACATTATCCTGACACTGCGCCAACCAGCCCTTTGGTAATGCCTAACCCCAGGCAAGGTAACGAGCGACAAGTATTGGTTTTGTTGAAGCTGCATAGTCCGATGAAAGCAACACATTTTCAAACCCGACGCACTGCCCTAGATTTGATTCTACACAACCAACTTAGATACTGGTGACAATGTTGCACTTATTAAGCATTTGTTGCTGCAGAGAAGGGGATGTAAGTCAATATAATAGAACCTGTTAATAGTGTTATTGCTAATTTTTTTAAAGATATATATTCAAACAATTATATAAAAAAATGTAACTATGGTTTCCGCATTTTGACGTGCTTTGCAAAATTAATCTCATGTTTTCCTTTGAAATATCTCCACAAAGTTAGCCACGTAAACTAAGTTATTCTAAGCTAAAGTCATGTAGATTTAAACGATCAGCCTGATATGTTTATCTCAACAACAACAAAGAAAAATGGCAGAAGCTCAAAAACCATTGGGACTATGCAACTTTGGGTGTTTGATTTGACTCGGCCGGGGATTGATCCCACGATTTCCGGACGGTCTGGCGTGGCGTGGCGTGGCGTGGCGTGGCGTGGCGTGGCGTGGCGTGGCGTGGCGTGGCGTGGCGTGGCGTGGCGTGGCGTGGCGTGGCGTGGCGTGGCGTGGCGTGGCGTGGCGTGGTGGCTTCTGATGGATGAGCTCGCTGGGCAGCAGCCCGGCTCATACGGCCGACCTGTGCGACCCAGTCCTGCTGGCCCCACCACGCCTTTCAACTGCATTATGATTCAGTGCTCGACGTCACAGAAAGCAGCTTTATGGCATATCAATTTGTCTACGCCGGCCCAGGGGTGTGTGCCCGGAGGAGCGGCAATAATACTAGTACTAGTAGATCCGTTTACATAGCATGCACGGCACAGCCATGAAGCATCTCTAGCGTTTCCGCTCGATTTCCTGATTTCTTCCCCCCACCCCCCACCCCCCACCCCCCACCTTCCCACCTCTCTCTCTCTCTCTCTCCTCTCCTCCTCTCTCTCCTCCTCTCTCTCTCTCCCCTCCCTCTCTCCCTCCCCTCCCTCCTCCCTCCTTTTTTTTTTTTTTTTTTTTCCCTCCCTCCCTTCCCTCCCTCTCTCTCTCTCCAAAGAGGCATCGGTTTCCATGAAAATGCGACCAGGTCTCTATCGTTTCATAGGCTTAGTGCTGCCAGAGAATCTTGATGAAATCGTGACAGAATCGTGGCAGTACGGTAGCAGAATCGTGGCGGAATTTCTTCCTGGGGGTGATAGCTAACTAGCATTATGCAAGGCTTTAACCAAAGCAATTGTATCTGACTCGAATGACGTTGATTGTCTAATACAGATCAGCTAGTGTGACGGTTTTAGTACTGGCGTGGGGGTAATGAAAATGAGGGAGCGGTACGTAGCTCAGGCAGTCGAGTGTCTACCTGTGAAGGTGTGGGTCATCCGATCGATCCTGCTCAGTAGACCCATTTGCTGTTTGGACTATTTTCCATACCAACTAAATGGCCACAACTGGTTCATCAAAGGCTCTGGTATGTGATGTCCTATCTGTGGGAAAGTGCATATAAACGACCCCTTGCTGCTTATCGGAAAGCGTAGCCTATGTGGTAGCAGCAGGTTTCCGCCTAAGAAATATGTCAGAATGACCATATGTTTGACGTCCAACAGCCAATGATAGAGGCATCGTTAAATAAAACAAACTTTTTTTGTGATGAAAATAAGAAATATTACGCTTAGAGCAGTATTCGAACCCACACTTCATGTCATTATAAATGTTATTATAAAAAAAATTATTTATTAAAATTCCAGTAATTACAAAAAGAGCTATCTACTTTGCTCCCCTAAGCCCCTCAGAACTAATTAAGGAACCTGAACCAATAATGTCCAGCAAGAGGTAATAAAATCACATTGAGCGGACATGTTTATGCCATTTATTTGAACAGGCCCCGCAACATAATTCAACTTCCGCTTAATTTATAGTGTTGCAGCGCTGGTTTCAACGTCAGGCCTTCATACGTGGTAAGGTAGTGATGTGGGGGGGGGGGGGGGAGAGGGGGGGGTAAAACAATAAGCATTCTGAACTGTTTAGTAGGTACTAGACAATGATGTCGGTGACACGTGTGTGCTCCTGTCTGAATGGCCTCAGACACACTGTAAACATGCGGCGCACACGTCCAGCCTTCTGACGTTTTGGAGTTGCGTTGCCTTACAATAGCTTCGAGGCTGACCTTTTGAGGTCAAGGTGAAGGTCAAATGTATCTCATTGTATCTCGGCATTTTATTAACTGGCATTCGGCCAAGCAGCCCATTCATGCAAGTAGCCACATAGACAGGTAGGCGTGGGTAGGGTGATGACACCAGGGAGCCGAGGTGGTGTAAATATGGTTAGCACACGGGCCTGTTGCAGTTGCACTATCAGGGGGGTTGGCGGGGGGGGGGGGGTAGCTTGTGATTTTCAGGTGATATGCAGAAGTAAGTGCATAAAACGCGATAGTAGTGATAGTACATAGAGGATATATGTATTTACATCATATATATATATTTTACCTCGGTAAACAGCCTCAGGCTAGCCTCAGGCTAGGGAGAGGTAAGCACGTCCGGTACCAGCAATTAGCATATACAACTCACGACTGGATAACGTGTCGTTGGGTTGCTCCGGCAAAATTAGTCTACATACAAGCAAATACGCAGTAAGTATAATAAAAACTGTGGTTAGCTTAATTATGATGCATTAGAGCATCAATATGGAAAGTTTAGACTTTCGTTGGTCCAATTTGGACGAGTTATTTGGTTATAAACAACCAAGGATAGAACACTCGAGTGGGTTTCTCGAAGGAACCAAACCGGTCATTAGCGGTTATGTCAACACCCGGGTCACCGTGTGACTATGGGTAGAGATGTGGGTTTCGCCCTATCTCATGTGGAAATTCTCTCGTACTCTAATAGAGAGTAATGTTGGAGATGCTCCTGGGTTTCTTTTATAGACTCCCCTAGACAAAAATTTTTCAGGCGTTTCTCCGAGTTTCGTAGCATTTTCTCCAACTTGTTGACGTAGTAGTCACAGGTGGGAGAAGTGTGCGGAACAGAGGGATGGGCGGGCCGATACACTGGTCCCGACCCCGCGTAAAGATTTGGGTTTGACCCACAATCCACGCACAAATTTAGCTTATTACGCCTGTGTTATAACGGTATAAACACGTTCTCTAACACCACCAGATGTCCAATTGAGTTTGAAACAACCAAATTGTGACAAATATATATACCAGGACTGACCAAAAATCTTTGTTTACAGTTCCTGATGGCCACGAAGCGGAGTAAGCGCGGTGCAGCAGCAGCCGAGGGGCGTGTTCCGAGTGGAGTGGACGAGGAGTACGACTCCTCACCTGTGTTGTCGGCAGGGCCGTCGACACAGCCCCGGGCGCATATCCTCTCCGACCCGGACGAGGACGCAGTGCCTGATGTGCCTGCGCCTCCAGATTGGGAGGCTCGCTTTGCACGGTTGGAAAGCCACATCTTGACTTCCAAATCGCCCGTGTCTCGGAAGCGGCGTAGGCCGAGTGTCCAAGAGGATTCGTATGAGGATTTCTTGGACACAGACTCAGCGGTGGAGCTTAAGGCTCCTCCTCCTCCTTCTCCTAAACGGAGGAAGAAGAAGAAACAGGTGATTTCTTCGGGTGATGAATTCACCAAGGAGCGGGCAGAGACTGGTTTTCGCAAAAAGCGGAAGACTAAGTCCAAAAAGAAGAAGAGGAAGAGGAAATATTCTTCTTCTGATTCGTCCACTGAGTCTACTTCTACGGAATCAGACTCAGACACCGTATATGAAGGGGTCTATGCGGACATTGGCACTAAAGTGGCTAAGAAGGTGGAGAAGCCAAAGGCTAAGCGGGTTAAAACCACTACGCTTATGCGCGAGACCGTGAATGGTCATTTCCGCACGTTTAAACCGGCGGAGGTTATCTCCAAGTTAGGAGATGAGTTAACAGGCATAAAGGGTGTTCCCAGCTCCATCATTAAAGAAATGGATCGGTTTTAGGGCTAAAACTGCTTGCTTGCGATTGCGATTCGCGATTCGAAAAATGAATCGGCCCGTTTTCAGTCGTAAACGGAACGGGACGGGGTCACGAGTTTTAGTGCGCGAATCATATACGGTAGGTGTGTACTTGGCATTAGTAAAGCAGCAATGTTATGGCCCTGTCACACTACGACGCTTCTCGCCAGCGCGCCGTCAGCGCGCAAAATATCTTCTATGCGTCGAGACACGTCCAACTTTTCGGCGGTTTGGGGAAAAAGATTGGTGTCAGCGCAGCGCATTATTCGTGCGCGGCCAACGTTAGTCGACGAGTGAGGAAAAAAAAAAAAAAGGTTTGGCGCAACATGCTCATATGACCTTAGATGTTGGTAGGACGTAAAACAACAAAGCAACCATTTGGCACAACGTGTGGAGACGACCCTCACGCATGCCCGGCGACTGCCTAGCATTCGCATAACGTTATTCCAGCGCTGTCGACGTCCTTCTGACGTCGCCATAATATTGGAACCCACGCGTTGACGCGCGTTGTGGGTCGTTGGGTTTTCTTGACATGCTAAAAACATCTAGCGACCTGCTACGCTCGCCGACATCCTCCGCCGACTGTCAACGTCCAGGATAGTGTACCGACGTGTACCGACGTCCTCATAACGTTCTCCTAACGTTTCCCGACGTTTCGCCAAAAAGTGACACGCGTGTTGGAGAGAAACGTCGTAGTGTGACAGGGTATAATGGTGCTGTCACATTACGACGTATCTTGCCAACGGGCAAAATCACTTTTAATCGTCGAGAAATGTCAAACTTTTCGGCGTCAGCGCAACGTATTCGTAGCGTGTGGTGACGTTGTGGTCAAAGTTTGGCGCGCCGTCCTGATATGACCTTAGATGTTGCTAGGATGTAAAACAACAAAAAGCAACAGTTTGGCGCAACGTGTGGGAACGACCCTCACGCACGCGTCGCGCTAGTGGGAAAAAAGTATACGACCCCCTAACATCGCCATAACGTTGGCACCTGCGCGTCGTCACACGTTGAAAGTTTTGTGCAAGCACAAAACTTCACCGACCAACTTCGCCGACCGTCACCGTAGATCAACCTATACCAACACGCGCCTAACGCGCGTGTAACGTAAACTGATGTATCCTGACGTAGTGCCAACAAATCATATACGTCGATGCACGTTGGCGAGAAGCGTCGTAATGTGACAGCACCATAAGAAAATGTTCCATTCATTATTGATTAAGCAGCAGCAGTAACAACAAGACAAATGCACTGACTAAAACTGCAAATAATTAATGCTCCCTGGCGGGCCTTTCTTGGCGTCCCGTTGTGGGCAGAGTTGTTCATAATGGGCGCCGCATTTAATTGGCAAACTTCACTTTTGCAATGAAGAAACACGGGTGGGTGTCAGCGTTTCCATCACGCCGTTTTCTTATGGCTCTCTGATGTGTATCCCAGCTCAGATCTATGTGGATGTAGAGGAAACGGGGTGGGATAGGGAGGGTTGGGGTTGGCGGGGAGGGTTGGATGGGGGGTGACGGGGAGGAAGTGGAGGAGGGGGTTGGTGATTGTGTAGGGGTGTTCGTAGGGAGGGGAAGTGTGGGTATTGGGGAGCGGGGGAGGGGTTGTGGAGGGTGGCTGATGGGGGAGGGATCGGGTGGAGGGGGGAGGGGGGGGGGGAGTGGGTAGGAGTTGATGAGGAGGGCGGAGAAAATATGTATGTGTGAATGTATTGTGGTATGCCCGATGTGAGCCGTTCCACGGTCTTGCAATCCCTCACGGAAGAACGCCTTGATCCAGAGACAGTAGGCTTCCTAGCGCAGTTCAATGTATCTGTGTCGGTGTGCGGCGTAGTGTCTGCCGCCACCGCGTGGTACTGGTAGTGCAGCTCATATTCAGACTACTACAGTATTGTTTCATGGATCAAGCCTCTGCCGAGTCAAACCAAAGGCAATGACTTAAGATTTGATACTTACAAATTGATACTAGTGTAGTGGTCTGCACTGACCTCTCAAGCAAGGAGCCGCATTGACAGGTAGGCGTGGGTAGTGTGTTGATATCAGGGAGCCTAGGTGGTGTAACGGTTAGCACACTGGCCCGGAATGCAAAGAGATGTGGGTTCGAGTCCCGCTCTAGGCGCAATATTTCCCATTTTCATCACCCCCATGACACTAGCATTACTAGGAGAAGGCAAGCAGCTGTGGAATGAGGAATACCAATTGTCTGTGATTGAAACGGTTATTGTTGTTGTTTTTGGTTCGTTTATGTGTTTTGTTGTTGTTGTTGTTGTTGTCAGGATGTGTGTGTGTGTTTTTGGTGTTTTTGTGGCGGTTAGGACAGTAGGAACCATCAGTAATGTTCCGACCACGCTTCTAACAGTCAGGTATGCAAAAAATCTTATTTTCACCTAACTTTCGATTTCCAAGTAATATAATCCATAGAGGGATTGCTGGAGGTATCCGAGATCGAATGGACTTGCGGGTGAGTGGTGGGTGGGTGGGTTGGGTCCTTTTTAAAATTAAATAAAAAGTGAAGAATTCTGATCCTCGACTTTTCATATTTCTCGCCGTAAATATGGCACGTAGTGAAATAATTATTTCTCACTCTCACTCTCACTCTCACTCTTACTCTTACTCTTACTCTCATTCTCAATCTCACTCTCACTCTCACTCCACTTGCCTTACCCCATCTCATTCTCGCTCCACCTCATTCACTCCATCTAGCTCCCTGTTACCCCACTCACTCCACCTACCTCACTGCTACCTCACTCACTCCATCTCACTCACTCCATCTCACTCACTATACCTCATTCACTTCACCTCATTCGCCCCAACACATTCACTCCACACCAATTCACGTCACTCACTCCACCTCGCTCACTCTCCCTCATTCACTCCACGTCACTCACTCCACCTCACCTCAATCATGCACTCTTTGACTCACTCCAACTGAATCAAACCAGAGACTTGTATGATTTGGCGTGGCCACTACTACCTGCTTGGAACTTAATATTAGTAGGATATGTCAAATGGCAGTTGGTGGGATATAATGTCAAGGACTATATTCTATCTCGATTGGTGAGCACTATAAAGCTGATAGAAGTGAGCGTTGTTTGAAGGTGTGGTGTTGCTGGGAAGGAGAACCACAGTCAATCAGAACCATCCGTCTATCAAAGAATATGAAACAATTTGAAGTAAAATGTAAAGGGAAGTTCTGAGTAAGTGACCTTTGGTATTGGGGGGGGGGGGGTTGCTTTGAAAAGTGCGCTGATGGAAAACACGTTGGTAATAAAACATACATGTTTGTGCCGGCATATCCATGCCACTAACCATGAATAAATTGCCAATCTAGGGAACATTTTTGTATTATAGAAAATAAATATATAAAGCAGGTTTTTAGCATAGGGATTAATTCCAAATCGATCATTTCAAGCCATCTGTTTTCTTTATTAACATCACATATGCAGGTAGTCATGCCACGAATGTTAGAATCTTCTTCTTTTTTTTTACCCGATAACATTTGAATAAAACAGTCAAGATAAACACACACATCCTGTGACTTCACAGGGTTCTTGTTCCCTGACCAGATGGTATCGACTACAGTCATGAACGTCCTTGTGCCACAGCCATTATCAACTTAATGGAAAGTTTCGTATCCACCACCATAACTTATTCCCTAATCAGATGATTTCAACTACAGCCATGAACATCGTTGTGGCATAGCCATTCTCAATTTAGTGGAAAGTTTCGTATCCATCACCATGCTCAGTCCAGTTTGGTGTATGATAGCTTCCAGAGATGAAAAATCTCCGAGATTTCGCGGATTTCCCGGACTTTTTATATTAACCGATTAATGTTAAGCACATTTTTTTTAAATGGGATGTATATGACACCAGTTGGGTGGTTCGAATCCCTTTCTTATATGACCTTAGATGTAGCTAGAACATCGAATCTAAAGAAGAAAGTGCTTGGTATGGGCGATAATGCAATCACAACAAGGCTAGTTGAAACCTGACTTCCGGTATTTTTCCGCGATTCCCTGACAGTGCTAAATGGTCAAGTAGGTGGGGGTGGAGGAAGGGGAGAGCGCGGGGGAGGGCGGGTTTAGGTCCAGCATGGTACAGTATGGGACGCAGCAGTGTGGTGTGCGGTGGGTTGCGGATAGGGACTACGACATTAGATAGTGGACAGTTGGCATTGTTGCGATTATGGATCATGGTCCGCGTCATTTTTTCTCATTGCTGATGTAGACTGCTCTCAACATTCATAACTTCATGAAATCGATCTAGCCCCCTGACTTCAAAGTTGAAGCATCTAAAGCGGTCTGGTACAGTACAGTGTATCGCAATTTCTCCTGAATCTGAGAATGCACTTGCTTGACCCGGAACCGATTGGTGGTTTCAAGAGATATTTTTATGAATATCTTGGCGTAGTCGCCACCAAAAAAAAGTTGTTCGCCATGTTTTATTTTATTTCTATGTGTGAGGGGGAACGGCACAGTTCGGAGAGATATAATTAAAATAATTAAATACAAATTAAAATATCGGCTTTGAATTTGTAGTTGATCGAACGCTAGTACCATTGACCATGCAATCCCATAAATCTTTGTGGTTCCTTGATTAAATGGCCCTTGAGTCTCAGTTCAGGCCTCAATGCGTTGCACTATAGCAGTCCTTAGTGTCCCACATAACGGCTGCTGCATTGGTTAGTTACATGGGTGCTGTTGGGGAGGTTGTGACGTCACAACCGGAAGTACATCATGGTTAGCGGTGACATTTTTATGGCAGAAACCACTCGTAGTTTAATGTGAAGTTTTAGATTTAGGGCATGACTTCACCCTCTTTCGTTGTAGTAAACTCTGTAATGTCTCCTTTCCATGAGAGTCTATGGTGAGGGCTAGTTTATTACTGAGATAGTTTCCTACCTCATTAGTCTTCATTAGTACTGATTCTCGCACGAAGCCGGAGGTCGAGTTTCGCATCCAGCGATTAATTTTATAGTGCGATTGATTTGCATTTATTATAGTCAGGGGTGTGATGAAAATGGAAAATACTGCGCCTATAGAAGTTAGAACCCACACGTCTTGCCATTCCGGGACTAGCATGCAAACCATTACACTGCCTAATCTCCTTGCTGCAAAACCAGACGGGATGGCCGAATGAGTTAGAGCGTCCGTCTCCCATATTGGTAGACTATGGGATCGTGGGTTCGAACCCTGGTCCAGTCAAACCAATGACTTAATAATTGATACTTGTCGCTTCCTAGCCAGGCGCTCGGCATTATTAGGATAGGGCAAGGATTGGTTGGCTCAGTGTCAGGATAATGTGACTGAGTGGGATATCAGGTAATGGTGCTGGTGGCCTGGTCTCCCAGTGGGGCAGCACTATAAAGTCGCGATGAGTGTGCACTGTCACAAGTCGGTACCCGTCCTGATATGACCTTAGATGTTGCTAGGACGTAAATCAATAATAACCAACCAACCAACCTTGCTGCAATCACCATATCAATGCCCACCTTTATATATGGCTCCTTGCTTGAGAGGACAATGCACTTTACTGCACTCATCCCCCCGGAATTGTAAGTTTGAAATGGTTTATGTCCATAAATTGTTTAATGCAAAGTAGGCTAAGGTATCATACTCAGACTATGTTGACACAATCGATCAACCAACCAGCCACTGCCACATTTAAATCGCGTAATTTTATTAGAGGAACTGCTCTAAGCTCATGTAAAGCCTGACCGAGGGCTCCCGGTGAAAGTTGAGCTAAACACCACTAGGTGTCGCCGCACTTGCGAGTAGCTCAGCCTAGTTGAGCGCCCTCGTCCCTGGTGGCTACGCCGCTCTGCGCTGTTGTGCTCCCGAAGTGGCGTTGCGCATGCCCAGTGTAGTGTGCAGTACTGCGGGAATAGACTAGATCACCGTTCCGACTGGGCATGCGCTGAAAACGGCGCTGGCAGCAAAGCAAAGGCATACAGCCATTGAGTTTGCTGATACGGGTAGGGCAAAACTTCGATTTTATTCCAAATTAATTTAAAAAATAGACAAAAATTTGACACAAACATGGATGGATGGATGGATGAAATATATTAATATAATTAAAATGTTTAAGACACAAATCTCCATAATTAAGCATTTTGAGCTAAGAAACATACAATTTCAGTCACTTTACAGGCTGATGTTTACATCACCATTGATTAGACATAAGGAATTCTTGTTCTAAATATTAAAATGTCAAATGTGTCAAGAAAAACTTGTTTCAAGGAAATATATAACCAATATCTGATTAACCCTACTCATTTTCTATTTCTACACATGTCATTAACCATAGGATATGAATAAAAACATGAATAAAATAACTAAAACTGACTGGCTATGGTTCTAACACTAGTCTGAGTGCCAGGTTTGTGTAAATCTAAATGCACATGGCATAAGATGTGCTGATTATATTGATGTAAATGCAATGCTGGATAAAAGATTAATATCTTGATTTATTATATATATATATATTTTTAGTTAGTTCAGATGATCTGAAACTAGCACATTTCATAACTGCACCCAGTGTATTAGCATGTGCCATGTGCTTCTCGCGGGTTTGTTTTGCTTTGACGCATCCCACAATGCACCGTGCTGCTGGAATGGCGATCTAGACTATTGCTGCCCATTCCGGGCGTCCACAGGGGAGCAGTTCAGTGCCATGTTCCATTTGTGAATCTTGTCACTCTGCCATTAGGAGACACACTGAACCCGGCAAAGCTACTGTACTGGTTCTAGTTAGTAGTTACCCCACCCACATATGTGGTAGGCAGTCATGCTCAGAAAACCTGGAGGGAGATTTTGAGCTGGTGATTGCTGCTCGTGATGGTGTGTGTTACTGTTAAGGGACCGGTGGGGGATTGTGAACGAGGATGTGTATTCCAGGTTCCGCTGGTCTCTAACGAAAGACTGAAGCTGAGACCTGGCACTCTGTGTGGCACAGCTACAACTTACAGGTGGAAGTTCGGGTTGGTTCCCATCCCAGCCTTATCCTTCACTATCGACAGTTTGCTTTAAACTCACTTTGCACCTATAACCACATGCTACCCGATGACCAATCTCGGTAGGGTTCTCGCCATACATTTGTTTCTAATGTTAACTACAGTGAAATTGTCTTAGCAACTATTTTACGTGAGATAAAATACCACTTCCTGTATCTGTTGTACCCCCCCCCCCCCCACACCTTCCGCCATGTAAGATGAACTTGGAATACCCACATTGGGTAGCGAGGAAGTTGATGAGATATTTTATCAGCTTACGAGAGAAAATGGAGATTGAAAGGCAGCTCCTAGTTAACAGAAGAATAACAAGAAAGTTATTGCATTCTGTTTCATGGATTTCTACTATGGTACAACAGAGGATTAACCTGCTCCATGGGCAGAATCAGGGAGGAGAATATGATTGTATGATCTGGATGGAGATGGAGATTGGGGAGAACTTATTTACCTAAAGGGAGGTGACTTTGGGATGATGAATTTTAATAGCATGTACTAAAGACTAACAGCCGTCATCCTGCGCCTAGAATAATGGCGTGTTTGATATAAACCAGGGGCATGTGAAATACGCCCATATTTCACTGCTTCACTCTCCAGTCTATGACAGGACGCGGTGGCCGAATCGTTAAGAGCGCAGGCTTCCCGTGCAGAAGGTTGGGGTTTAAATCCCAGCTAAGTCAAACTAGTGACTTTATAAAATTGATATCTAGCTACCTAGCCTGGCACTCAACATAACTAAGATAGAAAAAGGACTGGATGGATAATGTGAATTAGTGGGGTATCGGGTCATGGTGCCGGCAGCCTGATCTAGTTGGGCATCACTATATAGTTGCCATGAGTGTGCACCATCACAAGTTGGTACCCATCCTGATATGACTGCATATTGTCTGAATGTAAATCTCCTACAAACAAACAAACAAACAATCAAACAAACAAAAACAAACAAACTCTGCAACATGTAGATAACTAATGTGTCACTTCGGAGATATAAATGTGTCTATACCTACATAGGTACATGCATGCATACATACATACATACATACATACATACATACATACATACATACATACATACATACATACATACATACGTACATACATACATACATTACATACAAACATACATTCATACATACCTACATTACATAATACCTACATTACATACATACATACATACATACATATACATACATACACATACATATACATACACATACATACATACATACATCACATACATTCATACATTCATACATTCATACATTCATACATCTACATCATCATACATTACATACATACATACATACATACATACATACATACATTCATACATTCATACATTCATACATTCATTCATACATACATACATACATACATACATACATACATACATACATATACATACACACGTGTACATATGACATAATTACCTGCTGAAGCTTGTTACGTGATACTGACGCCATGAACACCGCGCACACTTCTAGATACACCGGGTCCTGATGTGTCATCTGATCGCTCTATTGCAGGCCAGCACGAAGGGTCACGTGATCCTGAAGAAGGTGTTCGAGCACCTGAACCTCATCGAGCGCGACTACTTCGGACTGCGCTACCTGGACATGACGAACCAGACGGTGAGTAGCTATGTGCATGTAGGGCCAATTTAAAGTGGCACAGTTCCATGGTTTTGTGCTTCTGTCTTTTTCCTTTTAAAGATAAATATATGAGGTCGATTGCTTTTGAGATGTTTTATTGGCAAACATGCAAAATGTTAAATACATGCTTTAATTAGTTTAAGTGTCTGTCACAATCCTGACACCCTAGGCTTCAGGAGTAGTATATTCTAACTTTGATTAAATTGACTACTTATTCATGTCTATGCTGCAACCAATGCTTAATAAGTGCACCATTATCTAAGTTATGTGTGTAGAGTCAAATTTGGATATAATTGTTTTGGTTTTGAAAATTTGATGCTTTCATCAAACTATCCAGCTTTATCGGGCATGGAATGTGGGTCTAGGTCACGGGGGATCCAAATGGATGTCGGAATATTGTTGTCTTTATGTGCACTTCTTCGTGTCTATTATATATTTTACTCATGATTCTTAATTAACAAGCTGCACCATATTTAGATGTCATGTACATGAGCTCAGGATAAATCTTTAAAGTTGTGAAATGAGCCATGGTCATGAACAATTCAAAAAGCAACCCACTATATTGTCAACATGTAGGATTTACCATGTTATTCACTTAGGAGTGCTTGTCTGTGTTGTTTATTCAGCACTGGCTCGATCCTGTGAAGTCCTTAGGATCCCAGCTGACACGAAGTAAGTGCCCCTTTACTTTATGAGCCATTGAACACTTAGGATAAACACTGGTGTAGTGCTAAGTCAATGCGCCTGTTTAATATTACCTTTGCGCAGTCAGTCGATGTGTGCTACTTCTGTGCTCGTTCATCTATTTGTTCTACGCTGCTAAGAGCCCTTAGAAAGTGACCTTGCCTGACACGTCAGCCTATTTCAACACACTCCCTCACTCTCTTGCCACTCTCTGTTTCTATATTTCTCTCTATCTCAGTATCTGTCTACATCTTTCTCTGTTTGCCTCTGTCTGTCTGTGTCTGTCTCCATCTAGCTTTCGCTCCCTTGCTCTCTCGCTATCATTTGCTTGTTTTCTCTTTCGCGCTCTCGTTTCCGCTCTCATTTTCTCACATTTGTTTTCACTCTTTCTCTTGCTCTATTTTTCGTGCTCTCTTACCTCACTGTCCGACTCGTTCTTCCTCTCTCCTGTCCTTTCTCCGCTTTTTCTCTCTCCCGCTCTCTCCCCCTGCTCTCTTCCCCAAACTCTCCCTCTCTCAGCTCTCTCTCATGCTCTCGCCTGCTCTCTCCTCCTCTTCCCCCCCTCTCTCCACTTCTGTCCCCCTCTCTCCCCATCTCTCCCGCTCTCTCCCCCATTCTCCCCAGTTCTATCCCAGTTCCCACTCTCCCTCTCTATCTCGGTTTCTCTCCCGCTTTTTCATCCGCTTTCTCTCTCGCTCTCTCTCGCTTTCTCTCTCGCTTTCTCATCCACTTTCTCTCTCGCTCTCTCTCCTCCTCTTTCCTCCTCTTTCCCTCCGCCTCTCTCCCCCTCTCTCCCCCCCAATCTCCCCCGTTCTATCCTGCCTCCCTCTCTGTCTCACTTTCTCTCCTGCTTTCTCATCCGCTTTCTCCCGCTTTCTCTCCGCTTTCTCTCCTGCTTTATCTCCTGCTCTCTAACCCGTTCTCTAACACACTCTCCCTTTCGCTCTTTCCCGCTCCCTTCCGCTCTTTCTCCCGCTCTCTCCCGTGCCCTCTCCCGTGCTCTCTCCCGTGCTCTCTCCCGTGCTCTCTCCCGCGCTCTCTCCCACGCTCTCTCCCGTGCTCTCTGCCGCTCTCCCCCCACTCTCCCGCTCTCTCTCCCGCTCCGAAATATGTGTGTTCGTAGTTCTGCTGGTCTCTCATGAAGTCGTGTAGCTATGACCCAGCACGTCGGGTCACAGCTACAGCTTACATGGCGCAAGTTGGGGTCGGTAAACCTCCCAGCCCCCTATCCCTCACTGTAGACTCTATACTTGAAACTCACTTTGCACCTTTAGCTAGATGCCGCTTTTTGGTGACAAATCTTGGTACTGTCCTTGAATTACATTTGTGTCTAATTTAATAGGTTGCAGTGAAATTGTCCTAGCAAGTATTTTACTTGAGATAAAATCCAACTTCCTTTATCACGATGTATATGTGTAGTAACATATAGCCCCACCTGCCGCCATGTTTGCTGTACCTGCAAACCGGCATATAGACGAGTGGGAACAGGTTACACGACCGCACACACTGTAGCCAGCCAATGCAGGGTCGCATCATAGTTCAGTAGCACAGACTCGCAGCAAATATGACAAGTACAACAAACATATATAATTCCAGAAACCCATATCTTAAATATTTCCACCTAAATATACTTCTATAATATTTATACTTCTTATAAATCTGGTAAGTTTTACAATGTTGGTTGCCGACCCGGTTCGGTTACAGATGGCACGACTGATGGCCGTCAGTACACGCTGTACTTCGGGGTCAAGTTCTACGCCGCCGACCCGTGCAAGCTACATGAAGAGCTCACCCGGTAAGATACCTGCAGTCAGTCACATCTATTGCAACTCCAGCAAACTAAGGGGTCATTCAACGATTTCAACATTTTCACAGTCATAGGGCTACAACGCGTATTATTTTCCCAGAACCCCGTCCTCCTCCTTCTACCCCCATGCCCACCAAAGTCGTACACATCAACGTTTAAATACTTAAATATGACATTTTAAACATCAACATTTTATTCAATGATAAACATTGTACTTGGCTGACACCACTATCCACCCAACCGCCATCGTGATTCGACCTGGTTTCAAACTCCCGACCTTCCGCACATTAAGAGTGCCTACGCTCTGCCAATTCGGCCCGCGTCTGGTCATAGCATACTGATGTGAGATGTGAGAGTCTATAGACCTATTTCATATGATGTCAGCATGGGTATTTAGGTCAGTGCGCGCACTGTTTGGCTGCAGGATGACACACTGTCACACTGCAAACTCAATGGCTATGAACAATCTTCATACATAAAAAATGAAATATCTCTAAAACCACACCACCTAGAAACAAAGCGCTTGGCAGACAAACAGATAACATGCTTAACAACCAGATTATATTAAATTTATATGGTTAGGGTTCTGGATTTCTATTAATTTTGAATAAAATTGACATTTTGCACTGTGTGTATCGGAAAACTCAATGCATTGTCAATGGCAGTGAGCAATCTTCTCACAGAAAAAGTGAAATATCTCTAAAACTACAAGACCTAGACACAAACTGCTTGGAAGACAAACAGATAACATGCTTAACAACCAGATTATATTAAATTTATACGGTTAGGGTT
This sequence comes from Branchipolynoe longqiensis, assembly GCA_030323885.1. Taxonomy (NCBI): domain Eukaryota; kingdom Metazoa; phylum Annelida; class Polychaeta; order Phyllodocida; family Polynoidae; genus Branchipolynoe; species Branchipolynoe longqiensis. The sequence goes on from CM059188.1 coordinate 68,087,228, forward strand.
CTGTATTTCTATTAATTTTGAATAAAACTGACTCTTGCACTGCGCGTATCGGCAAACTCAGTGCATTGTCAATGGCCGTGAGCAATCTTCTTACAGAAAAAGTTAAATATCTCTAAAACCACACCACCTAGAAACAAACCACTTGGCAGACAAACAGATAACATGCTTAACAACCAGATTATATCAAATTTATAAGATTAGGGTTCTGAATTTCTATTAACTTTGAATAAAACTGACGTTTTGCACTTCATTAAAGCTAACTCAGTGCATTGTCAATGGCCGTGAGCAATCTTCATACAGAAAAAGTTAAATATCTCTAAAACCACACCACCTAGACACAAACCGCTTGGAACACATATAGAAAACATATTCAACGAATAGATTATATTAAATATATAATGTTAGAGTTCTGCATTTCTATTAATTTTGAATAAAATAGACATTTTGCACTGCACGTACGGCAAACTCAATGCATTGTCAATGGTGGTGAGCAATCTTCATACAGAAAAAATGAAATATCTCTAAAACCAGACCACCTAGACACAAACCGCTGGGAACACATATAGAAAACATATTCAATGAACAGATTATATTAAATTCATATGATTAGGGTTCTGCATTTCTATTAATTTTAAATAAAATAAACCTTTTTCCCTCCGTGTACCGGCAAACTCAGTGGCAGTGTGCATTCGTTCTGCAGCCAAGCTGCGTGCGCATACACGATGTTTACAAACATTGAAAGGGGTCTATAGCATACAGAGTTCTGGTGAGATTATATAGGGTACACAGTGTGCCCCATGTGCACTCTGCTAAATCTGGACACCGATGGCTTTGGTACGTTGGTGTCTGATTAACGTGGTGCATATACCATACCGACGGCGGGCTCGTGGATTGGAAATCGTTATTAAATAGCACCGGACCACTGCCCCCACCTCCCCCCACCTGCCCCCCACCTGCCCCCACCTCCCCACCCACATGGTCGGGCCGCAGTCGCCATCCTTCAGCATACAACTACACCACCGCCGGACGCGGTGGCCAAATCGGTAAGAACGCAGGCTTCCCGTGCAGAAGGTTGGGAGTTCTAATCAAACTACTGACTTAGAAAATTGATGCTTATCGCTATCTAGCCTGGTGTAAATAGGATACGGCAAGGGCTGGTTAGCTCAGTGTCAGGATCATGTTACTGAGTGCGAAATCGGGTCATGGTGCGGCGTCTACCGCTATGAGTGTGCACTGTCACAAGCCGGTGTGATGCTGCCAGGATGTAAAACCACAACAAACAACAACAACCACAACAAACAACAACAACCACCACTACCCCCCCCCCTCCCCCATACCAATCAAAATTCACACGCCAAGCCATGGTTCGCCCGCCCGTCCGTCCACCCCATCTACCCCCACCAATGTCCATCGACGCCCACCCTTACAACCCCCTCCTACCCATCTATGTCCACCCCCCCCCCCCCCATATCCTCTCCCACCCACACTTCACTACTCCGTGTGCCTCGTACAGATAACACTGGAGCCCGTCACAACCAACAGTTCGTCCATCCTACAGCACTACTATGATGATATAAGTGACCGCGATATTGGGTTGATTGATGGATTGGTGGTTGCTGTACGCCGTGTCGGCAGCATAGGCCATATTCACGGCGAGCGATATTGGGTCCGGGTCCTGGTCCTGGCGGAGCGATAACCCATTGGGGCAGCACTATAAAGCCACCGTCATCACACGTGTATGTTCTACTATCACTTTAGACGTTGAGAGGATGGGAAAACAGGATTAAAAAGATATATATATATATATATATATATCAATCATAAAAGAGGATATACTCAATACAGGAGGGACTAATTAAATTACAACAACACATGCATGATGATGCACATGCATAGTTTGTGTCCTTTCCTACAACTCTAATTAGGAATGACTATTGCCAAAACAACTATTTGATTTATCTGGATACGGGCAGGTGATTCTGTTAGCGGCTCACTGCCCCCGCCCCCCCCCCCCACACACACACAAACTAAGACACCGGACGTGCTGGCCGATTCGGTAGAGCATAGATGTCCCGTGTGGAAGGTCGAGAGGTCGATTCCCGTTAAGTCCAACCAATTACTTACAAAATTGATACTTGATTACTGGGACAAGCTAGAAGTCATCAAATGTACTCCATTGAACGTCGATGTGAGAGATATCGAATTATGTACACTTGGAAGATGATTGAATGGAAAGCACCTAACTATGGCATAACAACATAACCATTCAAAAAGATAAGGTAGACTTGGTAAGGTTCCATCCATAAATACAAAAGCCTCATAATCAACAAAATCTCTGCGGAAGGATGTCTTTCTGTCCGGGGAGTTTAGCTGTTCAATACAAATTACAATGCCAGCTTACATAAAGAAACCAATCAAACTGTGGCCAACTTCACAAGGGGTTAGCAGCAATAACAGAAGAACCTCAGATTCCTCGACATACCCAGCTAACACAAGCAGTCAAATTCATTGTTACACATGACAAAACTGAACATAGCATCCTCACCACATGTAGCGGCCATGCTGGTGGAGTCTCTGACTTGGTCTGAGCATACAGCTCAAACACTCTAATCTGATGTGCGAAAAGGAAGAAGGCAAGGCGGAGGTGGGAAAAGGAGGCGTTTATTGGGACGCCTCTGGCAACAGAGGGTAACAGGGCAACAGTGAGGAGGCTCATGAGGAGCAACAGTACATAGGTAAAAATCAAGTAAGGCTCATGAGGAGCAACAGTAGAAAGGTAAAAAGCAAGTACGGCTCATGAGGAGCAACAGAACAATGAATAAGCTATATCAGGGGCAGAGCGCAGAGGAGGGCTGGAAGGCGAATGACTGAGGGAGGCCGGCGGGCGGCCTTATAAGGGAGGGCAGGAGGGCGGTGGCAGGTGAGGTGCGAAAGCAGCGGCCCGGGGGAGGGGGAGGAAGAAAGCTGAGGGGCGGACGTCGCGCGAGGTGGGAATGCTGCGCGACGACCGGGGAGGCGGGGGGAGGGTCTCTTCCTCTCCAGGCATCAAGCGCAATGCTCGCATTACGACCAATCTAATCGTGTCTATCACCAGCTAGCCTGGCGCTAGGCATTACTATGATATGGCAAAGACTGGTTAGTTCAGTATCAGGAAAGGACGGAGTAGGAAAAAATTTGGTCATGGTGTCAGCGGCCTGGTCTCTCAGTGGGGCAGCACTCTAAAGTCGCCATGAGTGTGCACTGTCACAAGTCGATACCCATCCTGGTATGCCCTTAGATGTTGCCAGGACGTAAAACTCCAACAAACAAGCATCAAACTCACACTAAGTATATGGTTGTGTGAATAAGGTGGCGGGAAGCAGTGTGGCCAGTATGTGAACTCTACAGCTAAGTTACGACCTCGTTTAGAAAGTGCCACCGCAAAAACGCCAAGGACCGGAATTGTCAATGAATATCTTATGCCCTCCAGAATGGAGCTACCGACCTACTAGAAAGGTGCTTATGATGTGTTCAGCTGTTTATGATGTGTTCAGCTGCTTATAATGCATTCAGCTGCTTATGTGTTGAGCTGCTTATAATGTGTTCAGCTGCTAATGATGTGTTCAGCTGTTTATGATGATAATATTAAACAGCCACTTGTAATGTAGGCATATGTTTAAGATCCTTATAATGTGGGCAGCTGTTTACAATGTAGGTAAAAACGCATCCAGAGACACGCCAAGACAGACACGCACATACACAACATCCCCCTTCACTCCCCCATGCACACACGCGCACACAACTTATACTTACATATGCTTATACTTACATATACTTATACTTACATATACCTTATTTATACTTACATATACCTATACTTATAGGCACAGAAAACACTTGAATCGGTTTCCTTTTTTGGTAGGTTTGTGTGTGTCTGTGTCTGTGCGTGTGTGTGTGTGTGTGGGGGGGGGGCTGTTTTGATCATGTTTCTATGTCATCTGGACCTTGACGTTGCAGTAAAACTATGTTTGAGGGGAACATGTGCCCATTCTGCACCTGAAGGTTAATCGCATAGATGGTAAAGCCCGTCACACTACGACTTGCGATCACTTGTGACTCTTTGTGACCACTTTGGACCAAAGAACCCACCTCCTTGCGACCGTGTGACCAAAACATTGGTCGTTGACCTCTGAAGCATTTTCGTAGCAAGGAGGTTTTTAGTGCAGTAGCTGCAACCTCCTTGCAACAATTTTGGTCACAAGGTCAGCGACCACTGAGAACCCGTTTGTGACCACTTGCAACCATTTTGCAACCTCTTTGGGACCACCTTTTTTTTGTGGTCGCAAAGTGGTCGGAAGTAGTAGTGTGACGGGTATAAGCGTGTAACAGACTTGTGCAACCCCTTCAATCTTCCATATTTGTTACAGAATTGAACATGAATACCGAAATACACATTTGTTTGTTTCGTTACAGAATCGTCATCCACCTATAAAAGTTCATAGACCTCTATTTTATCATATAATTATAAGTGCAATGTTCCCCCTATGTAATTGTTTATTTTTCACAATAAAAGTGTTACTGAAGATCACTTAAGAATACTGAAAATAGCTTAGGCAATACTGAAAGCTGCGAGATCGGGTGCACAGGCCTGGTGTAATCAAAGTATATGTCAGTGAATAGTTCGCAAGACACCCACCAGGTACAGTGAATTATCATACGTCATTGTGGTGCGTGGTTTTGCGTTAGAGATGCTCTAGTGAGATTAACGGTGTCTTGGAGGAGGCCGTTAGATGGCGCCACTGTATTGCGTTGTATTGGCCATGCTCTCTGCACGCCTCCCAGTTCTGTTCCAGTTTTCCCCTGCGTTCCCTTGGCTCAGTCACTTTTCTGCTCCTATCACATTGCTGCCACCGACCACACACTCTGGCTGAAGACCAAGTTAAAGCAGCAGAGTCTGATGAAATCATCAAATTTTGGAAACCAAAACACTTATCTTGATTTGATTACACATATCTACCTTAGATATTGGTGCACATGGTAAATATGTATAGACTACATCACGGTTGCGACTGCGCATGCGCTGAAAACGGCCGTGGGAGCAAAGCCAAGGCGTACGGCCATTGACTTTGCCTATACGAGCATTGAAAAATGTCAGTTTTATTCAAAATTAATAGAAATCCAAAACCTTAAGCTTATAAATTTAATATAATCTTTTTGTTAAACATGTTTTCTATATGTGCTCCAAGCGGTTTGTCTCTAGGTGGTGTGGTTTTATCAATATTTTACTTTTTCTGTATGGAGATTGCTCACTGCCATTGACAATGCATTGAGTACTCTGGCTATGGCTCTAACACTAGTCTGAGTGCCTAGATCTTTCTAAATCTAAATGCACATGGCATAAGATGTGCTGATTATATTGATGTAAATGCAATGCTGGATAAAAGATTAATATCTTAATTTATTATATATATTTTTTTAGTTAGTATTCTATGTTTCAAACAAGAGCTGAGATGAGCTGAAACTATCACATTTCATAGCTGCACCCAGTGTATTAGCATGTGCCATGTGCTTTTGGGGGGGGTTGTTTTGCTCTGATGCATCCCACAATGCACCGCGCCGCTGGAACCGTGATGTAGTCTATTGTCACATAGGAGCTAACACTGTCAATTTAATAGAGCCTGTTACTGCTGAAGCCTATTGTGTCAAGAGTTCTGACGTGCAATGCCAACATTAGTTTAACATGTTTGCCCTTCCATTATCTCCACAAAGTTAGTTATTTAAAATAAAAGTGACATCAACTAAAGTAAAGTTGATTAATATATTTAGCTAAAAATGAAAACAAAAAAAGACAAAAGAAAAACCCATTGGACCATGCAACTTTAATGCAGATATAATTTAATGCCATATCATAGCATATTGCATGCTCTCTATGTACAGCTAATTATGTATGTATCATTGTATGTATGTAGATTATATATGTATAAATTTGGATAATTTGTTATAATCCTATTTTGATTTTGTTTAAATTTTAAAATGTTTGCTTTAATTGAAAATGCTGCCATTTTCATGATCTGGGCACTAATTTGATAAGATAGTATGGGTATGTGAATGTATATCCATATGTCAAGGAAACACATGTATTTCAGTGTTCAGTGGCTGTTACTCCTTCTCCTCCCCACTTCTCCACTGACAGCTTTATTAATTCGCGATGAGGTCAATAACTGTGAGCAGCTTTGCACATTAGCTACCAGACGGGGTTGTCTAATGAGTTGCGCGCCTACCTCCATTGCGATTTGTACACTTGGCGCCACCTAGCTTGGTGCTCGACATTTCTGCGATAGGGTAAGGAGCAGTGGAAGACCAGTTGTCCATGATACAAATTTCCCTTGCTTAATCAACAAATGAAACCGACCCCCCCCCTCCTGAAAAATAGTTTCTTAAAATATTGTAAGTGTCCGCCAGACATTTCGTGGCTAAGGCCACCTTACTTCCAGCCACCCCAAGAACTCGTCTAACACATTTGCATGCATTGCAGCTTCACCAATGGCTAATTATTATTCTACTGAATAATAACACTCCACCTTGCTACTAATTACTGGGTAGTTTAGGGGCCGGGGGCTTCTCAGTTCACACGGTGAGGTGAGGTTTTCAATATATATTGCAGATACCATCTGAACCGAGATGTTTTTGTTTATTTATAGATATATGAATTATATATTGAAAATGTCTTACTAATGAACTATCCACGGTTATTAGTACGCCAGTGATGGGCTATTGTATATAGTATAAACATCGACTATATATACTATATATAATACTGTATACTATATATAACATATATTATATATATGCTAAGAAATTATATAAATATAAATAATTATTGTATTAACCTCACACATGATGCGCCAGATATGACCGGTGGCGCCACCGCGCTGCTCGCTCCCACACTAACCGTTACCGACTACTGGTATCAGTAACTGCAAAATATATAATTAAAAACCCTGGCGAAATGCGGAATAATTAATAATCGTTAATATGCTGCATAACACGTTTAGCCATGCAGGAATGTGTTTGCTTATAATATCAAACTGCAAATGTCTCACTTGAAGATTTACGATTTAGTTCTAGTAAGGGAACGCTGATAAGTGTATATTTAACTGGTTGGGCCTACAGTCACCCCAGCTTAACGTGGCCACCGCAGCTGATGATCCCAATGCCTGCTATTATGGCGATTTGCCACGATTTAACTGAGTTACTTGCCCGGAGCCAGATTACATTTTTGAATCGGCTGACAATATATATCTGGGGGTCGATAATTAACCAGTCTTCTGTTTCCATTAGAGACTCTTTCTATTTCATTAACATTGATTGATTAAGCAGCAGTGGATATTTCAACTGCTGACAATTGTCCATTTCACTGCTCCTTGCATATCCTAGCAGATTAAATTGCGCGTCTAAATGGTAATAAGTATCACTTGTGTCTTTTGGTTTGACTCGGCTAGGGATCGAACCCACAACTACATTCCTGGCTGCACCATCCACTAAGAGCACTTTTTAAAGTTGCGAGCAATGTTTGTCTGGTTCTGTTAGTTGTGAACCTAGTCAGCCTTCTCACATATATATTTAACGCTGACTAAGTATATATTTCTTTTCACTCACACTCACATACTCACATCACAGCTTTTATCTGAGTCATACAAAACAGAGTCTTACAAGATAAATCAGTGCAGAAAAAAGATCAAAGGATGGCATGTGTTCTGCACTGGTCCACATTATGGTCTGTGCAACAATTCACGATTCCCACTCGCCCTATTTGGCAGCTTTTTTGTTATTCTTATGCCCAGATGTAACCGCCCCGATTTCCGGAATATGTGCTGTCCTCAAATGAATAGGACTAATACTTTGCTGTGATAGGACCATTATTAATCGGTGGCGGGAGTAGGAATGATATGGCGTCTGTTTTAGATACATTAACGTTGCATAGTCCGATGGTTTTGATTTTCTGTCATTTCCTGAGATAAATATATTTGTTTGAAGTAATTTTGTTTTAAAATGGGATATATTTGAAGTGTAAACATACACGATCAGTTTTGGCATGCTTCTCCGAACTGTGACCCCATGGGCTTCAGCAGTAACGGTTCTATTACATTGATCTAGTATGCCCTTCTATGCAGTAAGGAATGCTTAATAAGTGCACTAGTATTTAAGTTGAAGAAGTAGGTTAAAATATAGCGACGAGTTTTGCTATTGAAAATTTGCTGCTTTTCTCGAACTATGCAACTTTAACGGAAAGATTTGTTTCTATATGAAATGTGTAACCATGCACGTAATAATATATAATGTGTATAGCTATGCAGGTTTCCGTTTGTGGGTACTTTTCTTCTTAGAACAGGTAAAGTCATATATTCCTTCATGGCGACGTTTAAGTCTGGGCTGTCAGTACCATGGTCCTATGTCTGGCTCAATCACATTATTCTAATACTTAGCCAGCCTGTATCCATATCCATTAATGTCGAGCATCAGTCTCGGTAGCAACAAGTTAGCACTGTTCTGGTCATGGGTTTGATTCGGTCGGAGTTCGAACCCACGACCTTAATAATGAAATTGGTCATTCTGGTGAAAAAAATAATTGGTGTAATATAGGGGAGGGGGGTAAGGCACCCAGGAAGTCAGCTGTGTTGGCAGTAATACTAACATACACAGAGCTGTGGTATATTCAGTTGTTGACTATGTTAGATAGTTGTCCTTGAAAACCATCTTTCGTAAGGTCAATTCTTATTGGCCAAACCTGGACGACCTCCAAACCCCCGGCCTGACATTCAGGTTTTTTTTTTTTTTGCTGATGGCCAATCAGATTCCTGCATGTTTCTGCCCCGCTCTACCATTACTGGCATGGACTTTCCACAGATGAGTGGATTGAGCTTGTTTGTGTATTTCATATCGAGTGCACATGCGGGCCATATATCTGACCCTCTCCGAGCACCTTGTTGATCCGTGTCACTGAGAGATGTGTTCGGTGGGTCTTGTATAAAGGATGGCCATATTACACTGCCTGAATGGGGTCAAGTGATTGTATGGAGACATGTAGGGGGAAGATCTGGCAGCGGTTGTTGGGCGCAGTTCCAAGAGTGCACAATTACCGCAGACCGAGACTTGGCATGTTGCTGAGGCACCACTCATCTCTCACAGCTTTCAGCGGCTCAAAGGAAACCACCTGATCATTCGGTTTCATCTAAGGTCATAACAAGACGGTAACCATTTGGTCATGTATCAGTAATAGTCATAATACCGACCCCCCCACCCCCCACCCCCAAGGGGGAGGCTATGGACTAACACGTGTACATATACATAAACAATACCCAGGCTCATAGAGGTGGAACATGAAATCACCAAACTCCAGCAAACGGAAACGGAAATAGCCTTATATATGGGGGCCGCCATTTGTATACTCATGTTGAATAATCAAAATCCAGCAAACGGAAACCGAAATCGCTCATCAAACTTCGCTGCACAGCTAAGAGGGTGGACGACAGTGATTGGTTAATAATATACTCGTGTTGATAAATAAAGAAATAATTCTCCGAGCATTTAGCAGGGGTCGGTGCGAAGCATTGCTTATTGATATTAGTAGTTGTAATATATAGTATGTTATATATTTAACCTTTTTTTATATCTTTTAATAGTATGGTTGTTCATATTATTTAATTAGCATTGTTATTATAATAATATTTTATAATAATGCAATTATTAGTGATAGACTTAGGAGACCTACATTGATTCAAATAAATTAAAGTTAATATTTTTGCCAATAACCCCAATTCCTGCAGTTGTCAACGTTAAGTATAACATTGCATTCCTCTCTGCGCATACGCCAGTATAGGATACCACAGCAATATTATATTTACCAGATGGCATTATGTACAAGCAACCCTATCATATTCACCACTAATGATGCAACCCATTTGATATATATAATACATTGACATATTTTGACAACCGTCGTGAAAGAGCCACCCATGTTCACAGTAACGTAGATGTGACAGGCATGTCTCGCCTGTAATGTGTGGCTTTAACCCATCACAACACGGCGCCTGACGTAGTGTGACATTAGCCGACAGGTAATTGGCGGGTTATTTACCGTCTGCTGGCAGCGCACGGGAGACCAGCAGACGTTCTCTAATTAGTTCGCTGCTGTCTGACGGAAAGGAGGAAAAACGGGTGACCACTGTCCCATATTGTAGGAATAGTTTCCCATCCTCTAAGTCGTGATATTGTGTGATTTAAACAAAAGACGATGTAGAACAATTAAAAATATACTTCAAACACTTTAATCTGTGCAAAAGATACATATATATGTGTGACTATGTCTGAACAAGAAACTACTAAAAAAATAATGGGATGTTTCCATAATTTGAGCAAATCAGAGCTGTTCTTTTCGATTGCAAATGGCCGCCCCTTATTGGGGCTGCCATTTGCAATAAAAAAGAACAGCTCTGATTGGCTGACACGGAGAGTTGTTCTCAGCCAATCAGCGCTGTTCTTTTCGATTGCAAATGGCGGCCCCCATGGAGGTGGCCATTTGCAATTAAAAAGAACAGCTCTGATTGGCTGACACTGAGTTCTCGTGAAAACGAGAAGAGGAGAATCCATTTCCTGCAAGTTCAAACGAGTTCAAACGTGGCTGGTTGTCCCGCTCCTTTCTGCGCTGAATATGCTTATGGGTTTGCTGGGCGGGGATTAACCGGCGTGCTTCTCTTTAGTAAAGCGTGACAATGCCACAGGAGTGTCTGTATTAAACACTATTGGAGCATCGGACGCACCCATTGTTGTTGTGAATGGGGCTGTGGTGTTGGTCCTTAGCAACGTGGGTTCGCGTAGGCGTCTTGGCGTAGATCTCAGAACAAGGCACAACAGTTCGCAGAGCTGGGGCCCACTGCACAAACAATCCAACTATTACATTCTCCAAGAGAGAACATAATTATTCACCAATCCTTCCTCCCTTCCTTTCCTCCCTCCCTCGCCAAAATATAATGTTGGCATGTTTTTGCAAATGGAAAACATTGTGCCTAGAGTAGCATTCGAACCCACACCTGCTATTCTGAGGCTAGCGTCCTAACCATTAAACTATCTATGCTCCCTGATGCAATCAACCTGTGCATGTGGCATTTGACATTTTACCTGAGATCAGTGCATCTCACTGCACCTCACTACAATATCAAAGACAGTAGTTAGAGATCTAGGAATGTGAGATAACGAGATTATGTCTTTTTATCTGAAGTGGGTCTCTTTGAGTGGAGACATGTGAAGTTTGTGGGCTATTAGCTCGATTAGGTAGGTAGAGTATGCGGTGTCGTAGACTTAGTGTTCTATTTTGGCCATTAAAGTTTCATAGTCCGATGGTTTTGAGTTTCCGTAATATTTCTGAGATAAATATATTAAAAGGATTGTTCTATTCCATCGTACTTTAGTTGAAGCAAATTTGATTTTAAATGGCTAAGTTTTGAGATATTTGAAGTGCAAACATGTAAGAACGCTAAAACTCTTGACACCGTAGGCTTTAGCAGTACTAGGTTCTATTGAATTGCTTCAGTATTCCCTTCTATGTGGCAACATATTTTTAATAAGCGCATCAGTATCTAAGTTAGATGAATAGAATCAATTCTAAATAATTATTTTAGTTGTGAAAATTTGATGCTTCATCAGACGATGCAACTTTAAATCAAAAGTATGACATCCTACCTGCAGGAGGCCATCTGCATTGTCTCAATTTGTTGACTAATTTTCTTAGGCATCTATTTAAAGTTGCATAGTATACAAGCATCAAAATGATAAAACCAAAACAATTATCTAGATTGGAACCTACATAGATAGCCAACTACTATGCTGTTGCACATATTACGCATTTTTGATGAATAGAAGGGAGCAAGCACTAAGTCAATGTAATAGAACCTGTTGCTACTATTACTAAAGCCTATGGGATCAGAGTTTTGACAAGCATGCCAAAATTGGCATGTTTCACTTCAAATCTCTTCCAAGTTAGTCACTTTAAATCAAAGTTAGTTAAAAAGAAAGTAAAGTAGACTATAATGATTAACCTACTGTATTTATCTAGTCCTTTAAAGCAATCTAAAGTAAGGTAGATTATAACTACCAACCTAATATATTTATCTCAGAAAATGATAACACCCCACCGGACTGCATCTTTAAGCCATGAGATGGCAGCAGTGTGATTGCAAGAAAGACACCAGGTGGGGTATCGGCGCAGCGGGTGTGCCTGGGGAAAGGCACTTAAATCCATCCACACTCAACAATATGAATGTGGATAGGGGCTATTTCGTGTGTCATACTTTACTGAACTCATATTTGACTATAACTTATAAGGGGATCTTGTGTGATGTATTTTACCCGCATCATATTAGACTATCATGCTTATTTTGTGTGACATGCATTACCTGAACTCATATCTGACTGTAAAGTGTAAGGTTTTTTGGGGGTTTTTTTTGGTTGTCAATGTACCTTACTCGAACATATATTTGACTGTGCGTATAATATGCTAAACTACTCAATAGAACACGTATCAGAAATGTAACACCAATCTCTAATCTAGGAAGCTACATATTTATATTTTATGGCCCACTATATTTGAAGTGCAGAATTTATTATGTCAAATAGATTAATAGACTATAAAACTTCAATGGAGTAAATCCAGTGGCCACCATTTTGGTAGGATGGCATTCTCTTCCAATTCAACAACTCTACACCAATATAGCAACACTGCTGCCTCTAAACAAATACCATCACAGTTTGTTTACAGGCAGTTTTTTTCTTGTATTTTAAACAATGAAATGTTCCCTTAATACGGGTGTGTGTGTACATACACACATACATACATATATACATACATATATACATACATACATTCATACATACATACATACATACATACATACATACATACATACATACATACATACATACATACATACATACATACATACATACATACATACATACATACATACATAAACTGGAGGTGGATATTTTATCTCGTGAACGTCCTATATGTTATATCTCCTCCAGTCCTGTGTTCTATAAGAGAGGCTGCAGTTAAATGTTTGTTCACTTCCGGTCCTTGCAGGTACCAGTTCTTCCAGCAGGTGAAGCGTGACATCCTGCAGGGCCGACTTCCGGTGTCACAGGACACGGCGGCCGACCTGTGCAGCCTCATTGTACAATGTAAGCTAACATGTTAAATTAAATTGAATTTGATTTAATCACCAATATGGCGGAATAGATTTGATCAGCCTGTCCTGGTTAAATTAATGTTTCTGTGTTTTCAAAACTCTGTAGCCCAAACAATTTAATAGTCGAACAAGTGACATCAAGATAAACAACAAATTAGAAACATAAAGTGTGCACCACCATGTTAGGTTATTCATGTGTACATTATTCACACGTGAAGTGTGCTTCACCATGTGAGATTCATGTGTACATTGCACACGTGTGAAGTGTGCATCACCATATGAGGTCATTCATGTGTACATTGCACCCGCTTGAAGTGTGCATCACCATGTGAGGTTATTCATGTGTACATTACATATGTGTGAAGTGTGCATCACCATGTGAGGTCATTCATGTGTACATTGCACCAGCTTGAAGTGTGCATCACCATGTGAGGTTATTCATGTGTACATTACATATGTGTGAAGTGTGCATCACCATATGAGGCTATTCATGTGTACATTGCACCTGCTTGATGTGTGCATCACCATGTGAGGTTATTCATGTGTACATTACATATGTGTGAAGTGTGCATCACCATGTGAGGTCATTCATGTGTACATTGCACCCGCTTGAAGTGTGCATCACCATGTGAGGTTATTCATGTGTACATTACATATGTGTGAAGTGTGCATCACCATGTGAGGCTATTCATGTGTACATTGCACCCGCTTGAAGTGTGCATCACCATGTGAGGTTATTCATGTGTACATTACATATGTGTGAAGTGTGCATCACCATATGAGGCTATTCATGTGTACATTGCACCTGCTTGAAGTGTGCATCACCATGTGAGGTTATTCATGTGTACATTACATGTGTGAAGTGTGCATCACCATGTGAGGTCATTCATGTGTACATTGCACCAGCTTGAAGTGTGCATCACCTTGTGAGGTTATTCATATGTACATTACACACTCATGAAGTGTGCATCACCATGTGAGGTCATTCGCGTGTAAATTATTCACATGTGAAGTGTGCCGTACTGTGAACTGAAGGTTGGCGGGTGATGTGATGTACAGTTTCTGTTTGTGTCGCGGTGCAGCTGAGATCGGCCCGTATGACCCGAAACGCCATGCGCCAGACTACGTCTCTGAGTTCCGCTTCGTGCCCAACCAGAATGAGGACCTGGAAATGCGCATCGCCCACCTCCACAGGCAGATGCCGTAAGGACATGCCATGTGGCACTTCAGCAATCCTAATTTACTCTCTATCTCTTAATCCACATACAAATTTTTTAAAACTATTTATATATCTATGTATAAATATATGTATATATATAGTATTATATAGAAAGTAATCTTTTAACAGTTTATCATACATTTATATTGCATCGATTACAAAAAAGAAGCAGTTGAAGCAAATAATTAATATCTGCTATAAAATAAATTCATTGTTACGTTCTTTATATCACTGTTGCATTAGAAACATGTAAACAAGATTCCCTATTGAATTATTTTATGTTTGTGAAGTGTGTCTGTCTCTGTCTATGCCCCAGCCCCTGTCTGCCTGTGTCTATCTGTCTGTCTCTATCATTATCTCTATCTCTGCCACTGTTTCTGCCTGTCCGTCTGTCTCTATCTCTGCCCATGTCTCTATCGGCCATTGCCTTTGCCTCTGTCTGTTTTTTCCCTTCTTTATCTCTCCCTCCCCCTCTCCCTCTCCCCCTCACTCTCCGTCTCCTTCTCCCTCTCCCTCTCGCTCTCACTCTCACTCTCTTTTGCTCTGCCACTGTCTGTGCCGATCTTTGTCTCTATCTCTGTCTGCCTATGCCTCTACCTCTGGCTCTCCCTGTCTCTGTATGTGATCCTGCCTATGCCTCTCTGTCACTGCACCTGTATCTGCCACTATTTCCATCTGTCTGTCTCTATATCTGTCTGTCTCTATATATGTATATCTCTGTCTCCGTCTCTCTCCCTGCCTGTGTCTGTCTGTCTTTATGTTTCTCTGTATCCCTTTCTGTCTCTGCCTCTCTCTGTCCCTGTCTCTGTGCCCGGCTGTTAACTGGCCCCGTCTGCCCACACAGGAACCTTGTACCGTCCGTGGCTGAGTACAAGTTCCTCGATAAGGTGAAGTGGCTGGAGATGTACGGGGTCGACCTGCATCCGGTGCAGGGGGAGGGCAGCGTTGAGTTCTTCGTCGGCCTCACGCCGGCCGGCATCGTCATCTACCGCAACAAGGCCAAGCAAAACAGCTACTTCTGGTTCGTGTCCTTTTGTGTGTGGTCGGTTGTAGACACGCTGAGTGCTGTTGTTTACATCATGATTTCCTGCACATGCACATCGGCTGGTTGGCAGAAGTAACTGGTAGCCATAGTCGGTGGTACTTGTAGTTGGGTTCTGTGGAACTTAATTATTTAGGCCGACTTGGCCGAACATACAGCTCAAACACTAATCTATTCTAATCTAATTTGTTTATTTAGTTACTTATTCAGTTACTTATTTAGTTACTTATTTAGTTACTTATTTAGTTACTTATTTAGTTACTTATTTAGTTACTTATTTAGTTACTTATTCAGTTACTTATTTAGTTACTTATTTAGTTACTTATTTAGTTACTTATTTAGTTACTTATTTAGTTACTTATTTAGTTACTTATTTAGTTACTTATTTAGTTACTTATTTAGTTACTTATTTAGTTACTTATTTAGTTACTTATTTAGTTACTTATTTAGTTACTTATTTAGTTACTTATTTGGTTACTTATTTGGTTACTTATTTGGTTACTTATTTGGTTACTTATTTAGTTACTTATTTGGTTACTTATTTGGTTACTTATTTGGTTACTTATTTGGTTACTTATTTGGTTACTTATTTGGTTACTTATTCGGTTACTTATTCGGTTACTTATTCGGTTACTTATTCGGTTACTTATTCGGTTACTCATTCGGTTACTCATTCGGTTACTCATTCGGTTACTCATTCGGTTACTCATTCGGTTACTCATTCGGTTACTCATTCGGTTACTCATTCGGTTACTCACTCGGTTACTCACTCGGTTACTCATTCGGTTACTCATTCGGTTACTCATTCGGTTACTCACTCGGTTACTCACTCGGTTACTCATTCGGTTACTCATTCGGTTACTCATCTGGTCACTCATCTGGTCACTTATCTGGTCACTTATCTAGTTACTTATTTATTCACAATGTGTTGAAGCACACAGTGGCAAAATCATGACGATCTACATTCGCTGTCTTTATCAGTTTGATTGTTCTATTAACCCCCCCTCCCCCCTGATTTAGCATGTTTTATATATATAAAGCCAGTCAAATTAGATACAGAAATATGGACGCTGGTGATTTGAAATTAACGAGTGTGTATATTTAACAAGGAATTTACTTTTGACGTAGGGTTCTGTACTGTATTTTGAGAATGGTGTGTGCATGCATGCATGTTTGTGTGCATATGTGCATAGGTGTCAATCCCCAAGAATGAAAACAGTAGATTGTAAAAACCGTAGTCTTTACAGCCAAAACGTAGTACTTGTCAGGTATGTTAGTGTAAGTAATGGACTTACTTCATTTTATATTATAATTGACACACTTCACACCTCAAACTTTCAAATGTGAAAAATTTCTCAATGTCAGTGGTAAGAAATAAACAATCCATAATAATTATTATAAAAATTGAGAGTTCAATTACGCTGAAAACCGTAGGGTTTGCTCACAGTAGTTGTAATTTTACGTGTAAAACCCTAGTCTTTACGGCCAAAACGTAGTACTTGACAGGTATGTATGTGTGTGTATATATTTGCCAAAAGCACCTCAAGCAAACTATACTTCACATTCACCTAGCTATGAGCATACTGTTTGAGTTGAAGCTGACTAGTTCTGTAGGCGATGGTGGCGCCACCTAGTGAAAAAGAACGAGGATAGTAGAGACGAAGTCCCATACTATTATTTACTTTCGAGGTTTAAAGTTTTCCGATGCTTTTGAGTTTCTGCCTTTTTTGTTTTGTTTTAAAGATAAACCTATCAGGTTGCTCGTTATAATCTCTAATATGAAGTAACTTCTATTTTAAATGGCTAAATTCGGGGATTTCTTTTATGAGAAATGCTAAATTTATTGTTGGTGTGCATGTCAACATTCTGACACTATATCATATGCTTCAGCAGTAACATGCTCTATTAAATTGACTTCATATACCCTTTTATGCAGTAACAATTGTTTAATAATTGCACCGGTATCTACAATAGATTTGTAGAATCAAACGTAAATAAATGGTTTGATTTAAAAAATGTAATGTTTCTTTATCGGACTGTACAGTTTAAAATGTACATGAAAATCTCTAAATCGACCGACTATCCGACCGACTTTAAATGGTCCATTCAGGGAGGTGGTCGGTTGAGGGAGTTTTTGTTTATCGTTACAATAGTATTGTAAGGGCAATCGTTTGGGTTCCAAATAAAGCGATCGATATAGCGGAGTGGTCGATCTGTGGAGGTGGTCGGTAAGAGAGGTTTTACTGTGTATGGATTAGGGCCACCAGAACTATAAAAGCCATCCAGCACCGTTATGCAGTATGTCAAAATGACCTCCTTAGTTTCTGTTTAATTTTGTAATGTCAGAAATTGCCTTTATATAATCAGTAATTATTTTCTCTCCCCAGGCCGCGGGTGTCGAAGGTTACCTTCAAAGGAAAGATGTTTATGGTGACTGTCAAGGACAAAAATGTAAGCTCATTTGTTTAATACCGACTCCACCCCCCAACGGGAAGGCACAGGACTAATATGTGTATATATATACATAAACAATATCCGTACTCATAGAGGTGGGAAATGAAATCACCAAAATCCAGCAAACGGAAACGGAAATAGCTCGTCGAACGTCGCTATGCAGCAAACAGGGTGGACAACAGCGATTGGTTTATAATATATTCAATTTCAATTTAATACTTTATTTCACACTCAGCATTGTGGTAGTTACATGAATATACTAGTGTTGAACCGCATAATATGCCAAATTATGTATTTCTATTAATTTAGAATAAAATCGAAGTTTTTTACTGCGCATATTGGCAAACTCGAATGCCATACGTCTTTGTTTTGCTGTCGACACCGTTTTCGACACGCAGTCTATAGACAATTTCGTAATTCCGACTAATGTGGGCGAGTCGGTCCTAAGCATTGCTTATTCATATTATGCTTTATTCCATGCACTAATGTGGCTGATGAGATGGCTTATGCAAATTGTATGTGTTTCATGTCTCTTCTTTTTTTTTTATATAGATAATAGATGAATAAATACATGCAATTCTCGATAGGAATACTATTTTCTTGTCCTAGAAACTGAGTACATTTCTTATTCCAAATAGTTTAATTGAACAGGGCTGAAAGATCTCGATTTCCCGGGTTTCCGCGATTTAAAAAATATATTTACTGATTAAGATTAAGCTAAATGCCAAGGAATCAGGATGTATATGACAACAATTTGGATAGTTTTAATCCTGTTCTTATATGACCTTAGATGTTGCTGAATATAAAACCCAAGCAAGTATGTTAGTTATTGGCGATAATATAGACACAATGACAGTTGAAGCCCAACTTTTGGCATTTTTCTACGATTCCCTGACAGTACTAATCCTATGGGAGGAGAGGATGGCCGAATGAGTTAGAACGTCCATCTCCCGTGTTGGTAGATCGTGGGTTCGAACCCTGGTCTAGTCAAACCAAGGACTTAACAAATTATACTTGTCGCTTCCTAGACAGGTGCTTGGCATTATTAGGATCGGTCAAGGAGCAGTGGAATGAGGAAGACCGATCGTCCACGATTGAAATTTCCCCTGCTTAAACAACTAATGTACCAAAAGCTGCATTTTCGCAGAAATTCGCCGTCGGTGTAATAATCTCGGCTTGATTTCCGCGTGTTTTGCTGGAGACCACTTTCATCCCTGATTAAATTAATTATTAATAATATATCTTGTTTGTTAAAAAGACATGTTTTCTGTCCTAGCTATTGAGTAAATTTCTTATTGCTAAATTGTTTAATTAAATTAATTATTAATAAGAAGAATATTCTTTTTTGTCCTGTTATTATTAAGCAGTAACTAAGGAGACTTTGGTTAGGATGTGTCTCTGACCTCCCCCGACCGGACGCGGTGGTCGAATTTGTAGAGCGCAGACCTCGTGGTCGACTCAAAGTCGATATTTTTCGCTTACTAGTCAGGCACTCGGCATTATTAGGATAGGGCAAGGACTGGTTAACTCAGTATTAGGATAATGTGATGGAGTGGGCTATCAGTTAATGGTGCTGGTTGCCTGGCTAGTGACTTTATAGTGCTGCCCCACTAATGTGGGGCAGCACTATAAAGTCGCCATGAGTATGCACTGTCACAAGTCGGTACCCGTCCTGGTATGACGTTAGATGTTGCCAGGACATAAAACTCCAACAACCAACCAAATCTGACCTCCCTCGTGCCTTTATTCATACAGAATGACGAAAACAAGTACGCGTTTGCGTGCTGCACAAAGCAGGCTTGCAAACACTTGTGGCAGTGTTGTGTGGAGCACCACGCCTTCTTCAGGTAAGCACGACTCACACACGGACCAGGTGCCTTGTCCACCCTCAACCCTTTGCCAACTTGCTGCAGGAATTTTGTCTCTCAGGTCATTGTGAGCATTCGTTTCTAAGAGTATGAAGCGCCTTGCGTCTTGAGTATATAGTGTAATGTACTGTACTGTCTGTGATGCTTCCGTAAAATGTGACGCTGTGCGAGAAAAAGGGGTCTTCATTTGTGTGTGTATGTGTGTGTATGCAGTTGCATAATTTTTTTAACCAATAAATTAGTTTGAAATAATAAATATCTATTTATAATTATATATAGTATATTATATTTTTAACCAATAAATTAGATTAAAAAATATATAATTATATAGATATATTTCATTATATACATAGTATCTTATATTTTTATACAATAAATTAGATTAAAAAATATATCTATGTGTATATATTTTAAATCTAATTGATTGTTAATTTGATATATATATATCAGTATATATATTTATAGATATATATACAGATGAACCTCGATCCAACGGACTAATAGGGGGGAGCAGTTGTCCGTTAAAGCCGTTTGTCCTTTGCAGCGACAAAATTGCTTTATCTATAGGTGCCATAGTGATAATGTGGAAAACAGAGTCGGTACCCGTCCTAATATGACCTTAGATGTTGCTAGGACGTAAAGTAGCGGTCCAACGGACACCGATCCAATGGACACAATCCGGGGGTTTTAAACGTTCGGACCAGATATTCACTCTAGCGGATGTCGCGGATTGTGTCCGTTGGATCCGGAATCCGTTGCATAGGTGTCCTTTGGATCGAGGTTCATCTGTATATATATAATTATATATATACCATTTTTTAAATCTAATTTATTGTTAAAAGAAACGGTGCTGTTGCATGTGTCCCTGTTTGGAGCTTCCCATTCCCAGTCGCTTTTATTTCTCTCATAGCTCCTGACTAAAAAATCGTAAATAAATAAATTAAAAAAGATAATTTAAAGACTTTAAACCCCACCCACCAATTACAAAAACCAGTAAAGAAGTCGGGGAAAAAAGCGAACAACAAAAGCAGTAAAAACATTATATATATGTACATGAGTATGGATCGGACTAGTATAGTATTTAGTTATTACCCGGGTTCCTTTCCAGTCTAGGCAAGCCAAAGCCGATGTTGCTCCTTGGTCCTGGTATAACCAGAGAGAGATTGCTGGCCTACCCCCCCCCCCGCGCGCCTCTCTGAAGTGAGTCGTTACTGATCTAGTTGGCAGAGACTAATATTAAAGCTGCATAGTCCGATGAAGGCATCACATTTTGGAAACCCAAACACTTACCACCTGTATTTGCTTCTACATATTCAATTCACACACTGATGCACTCATTAGGCATTTATTTGCTGCATAGAAGGAACACTAAGCTAATTTAATGCAACCTGTCACTGCTGAAATTGTCCAGTATTTTTAAATGTGCACCAACATTAAATTGGCATGTTTTGTCACCTCAAATATCTCCAAAGCTAACTATTTAAAATAAAAGTTACATCAAACTAAATTAAAATAGCTCATGAGGACCAACCTAATATATTTGTATATTTAAGGGGGGAAATGGCGGAAACTCAAAACAGGTTATACCAGTATCAGGTATCAAGGATAGGATAATGGAAGCATTACAAAAGAATAAGTGAACATTGTTGTGTAATGTGAGCCCCATTTTCGTGTACAGTGTCACATTTGATCGTGTGCATGTGTGGCGTTGCTATGCACGCTGTTTCTGTAATTGTGTACTCTCACCTTCCACCTACCGGTCACCCACTATAAGCCGTACCTGTCACGTGACACAGTTCACACAGCCATCCAGTCATTGCGCATGCACCTGCTGTCTTCGGGGTGGGCATCTGCACGCCTCACGTGTCCTACCACTGATTCCGACAGGAAGAGCGCGACAGACATGGTCTTGTGGTATAACTTTTATTTGAAGTTGCATAGTCCGATGATTTTTGAGTTTCTGACATTTTCTGAGATAAATATATTATTAGATTGATTATAATAATAATAATTAAAATGCTGCACTCGATATCAATATGCTGATTGATAGCTTCAGGGAGTAACCGCTGGAGTCTCATTCATTTGTGAAATCTTTCTTTAAACAAAGAGGTCGGAGTAGCCTAAAACCACTTGGCAGATGCGTTCTTTAAAGTTGCATTGTTCTCTGGTTTTGAGCTTCAGCCAATTTCTGAGATTAGATTAGATTACATTAGGTTGATTGTTGTAATCGACTTTACTTTAGTTTGAAGTAACTTTTATTTTAAATGGCTAACTTTGGAGAGACTTGAAGTGAAAATACGGCAAATTAATTTGGTCAAAATCAAACATCAAAATTCTCACATGAATATACTTCAGCAGTAATAGGTTCTATTAAATTTAATTGATGGGCTCAGTATCTGCTTATATGTAGCAACAAATGCTTAATAAGTGGACCAGTATCTAAGTTGGAGATGTAGGATCAAATCTAGGTAAGTGTTTTGGTTTTGAAAATTTGATGCTTTCATCGGACTATACAACTTTAATATTCAAGTTGGAGTAGATAGCAATGCAACATTCTATATCAAGCTTGTAGTAATTTGACCCCCTCGGGGTTGGTGGGTGGTAGATACAGTCCTTTGACCTGTGCTTCTGAGGAAACAGGTTTGATTATGGGTAAGCTGAGAAGGAGGGCTAGTTTTTCTTTCGTGCGTTACAGTACACAGGTCCCGCATTTCCTGCCAAATTAATAGCTATAAAATTACAACTAGTCTTGTCTACTGGTGTAGGGCCAGATTCAGAAGCATGTGAACAAGACGCAATGGCCGAATCTGTAGAGCGCAGGCTTCCCATGTGGAAGGTCGGGAATTCGAAACCCGGCAAGGACTGATTAGCACAGAATCGGGATAATGTGACCGAGTGGAAAATTGGGTCATGGTGCCAGCAGCCTGGTATCCCAGCGGGGCAGCATAAGTCACCATGAGTATGCACTGTCACAAGTCAGTACCCATCCTTCCTGATATGACCTTAGATGTTGCCACGATGTAAAACCCTCCCAAAACAAACAAGAAGCCTGTTTCAAAATAGCTAGGTAAAACAAGGTCATTTATTGTTAATATACTAGCTAAACAAATTGTAATCATAATTACTGATAGGAGCCATCTCTGAATATAATTCACAAATCGGCTTTAGGTTACATATACTTTACATTCCTTGCTGGATGTATCACCTAGTTTAATAACCCTGATTGCGGTAGTCCTGATTTAGAAGCCTGTTTGATTTAGATGTGCTGAAGGACTTGCTAGGCCTACTGGTTCGTTAGGAAAACTCTTCCCAACAACCGTTGCATATTGTGAGGTGTTGTTGGTACTTCCCAGCAGTGGTTGACCTATTTGACTTCTCAGTTCTAAATTATCGCCCATCTGCTTGGTTTCTCTAACCTTCACTAACCCACCTCCACCACACTTCTCACATCAGTGTATAGGGTTCCCCTTTCTACCCCGATTGACTCATGGCTACTGTCATGGGCTCTGTCCCTTTCTGCCAATAATGTTGTATATTAAAAAAATCCCTAAATTAAGCCTCTTCTATACGTCTTGATATGACCTTAGATGTTGTTCTGACATAAAAGCCCAACAAACAACATGTTCTATAAATAAAACTAAATTCCACATTTTCGAAAGCAAGAGAAATGTATGCCTTTCATTAGAGATGACCAACATCTGGGAGTTCGAATCCCAGCCAAGTCAAACCGCTGACTTATAAAATGTATGCCTGTCACTAACTAGCCCGATGCTCGCCATTAATAGGATCAGACATGGACTGGTTAGCACAGTGTCAGGATAATGTGACTTGTGTGGGATATTGGGTCATGGTGCCAGTGGCATAGTCTCCCAGTGGGGCAACACTATAAAGTTGCCATAAATGCGCACTGTCAGAAATCGATACTCGTCCTGATATGACCTTAGATGTTTGCAACAAACTTTATCCGAGCCTGCGCTGAATCTACCTGTAGTGTGTCATTAGCTTCACCTAGTAGACTTTCCCAACACCTTCCCGGAAACCTCGCTACAAAACCTGATGCCACTAAGACATTGGAAGATGGACAACATCGGTAAAGCCAATAGCCGATGGAATGTTACATGTGCATCGACTTGTAGCAATGAATCTTTGCTTGTAAAGGCAATAATGAGCAGACATGTCTATTTATTGCACAGTGTAGATCTAGCAAAGGAGCCCAGGGAACTATTTTGCACATTGCCATTTGATACAAAGGTTGTGGACACTTATGCTGGTTTCACTGGCAAGTTGATGTAACTATATCTATGCGATTAAAACAGCCAGTGGAAACCGGCCACCGATGATGTTGGCGGTTGCCATTACCAATGCCTGTGGTCGGTTTGTGGACTGATGGCGTCTCGTTTAAACATGCCTTAGCTCTACCGTAGTTCATCTCACTTTGAGTCCCAACTGAGCTTTCTTCTCGCCTCGCTCTCAATCTCACCCTCACCTCAGCTGAGTCCTGTCACCTGTCGTTACAGATCTGCACCTCAGAGGATAGAGGCGTACATAGAGTCGGCCTCCAGGTGTGTGTCCTTAGTGCATGTTGCTGTGGTGGAGGCTGCCTTCTGCTAAGGCTTACTAATCATGTGAATTATCAATTGTTACATTTGCCATGGACCCCCCCCCCCCCCACCTGTGTGTTATTATATGTGTATGGGGATTCTATAGGAGATCATGTATTTTGTTCCGTATACACATACGTGATGTTTTCAAGACTTATTGAGGTATATAACTGTATGGAGTTTGGATATATTTGTTTTATTTGGGAATTATTACTCATCTATATGGTTTCCTTGGGTGGGAAAATGATTGGGTTGCTCGGTGGATATTGACTTGAATTCTTGGAAAGTTTAGTTCATCATTTCTCCACTAGGAATCTTGATTATTGCACGAAAACCCATGATGTCCCCACAATGCAATGTTTACATGAAACCGAAGGGTCCGGCTGCTCATCTAATGCAATCTTTGCTGTGCTGACGTTGATAGGCCTGCAGCTGGTGTTATAGCAACCATATCAGCTATGGGGGTTAGATTTCATAGCAACAGTCTAGCCTTCGTGAGGACAGCTGGACCATGCCGCCTCATATGGCTCATTAAAACAATTTTTACCAATTTAAATAATCCCAATATCCTCTGCTTTTATCTAGAATTGTACCATCCCATGCCACAATTTGTTGTAATTGCAAGCTTTTAGCTACAATAGTCTCTCTCGACACATCGTTTTGATTGTGTTTTACATTCAGTGTAAAGGCAATGGCCTGATAGTAATAATACAACAGAATAAAATGTGAACACTAGTTGCTGTGATTATGGCCCTTGCTGCTGACACGGCATTAAACAAGCACTAACTAACATTATAGCAGCCATACCAGCTGTGGAGGTCAGCCAGAGGTCATGCAGGCATTGTGAAAATACATCATGGTGCCGGTTAGATAAAAGATTCACCCGGTACTTGTAGTACACGGGTGAAGATCAGCCTTATATAAATACGGGCGAAAATAGCGTTAGTATGGAACATCACCTAGAAACTGTGGCTCCAGTATCAAATGGCTACCCATGTAGGCACAGATTTGGTGAAATGGGAGAGAATGCAAAAAGACAAGATGGCGGCCGCAGAACGCCGTCGATTTCACTTTTAAATCTTATTAAACTAGATATTATATTATATTTTTCAACTCAAAAGTAGCGGGCTAATAATAAAACAGATGTAAAGAATAATTGTTGCTTCTTAGTTTGTGAAATTAGGCTCTCAATTCTTTGACCCGTTTTTTCGCCAGCTTTTACATAAGGTTGGTATGCACCCCTCCTGTGGCTACTGCAGCAGTACGGGGTGAATCTTTTATCTAGGTGCCGGTGGCCTGGTCTCCCAGTGGGGCAGCACTATAAAGTCACCATGAGTGTGCACTGTCACAAGTCGGTATGACCTTGGATGTTGCCAGGATGTAAAACTCCAACAAACAACAAACCAAACAGCACAGCAGCCAAGCACATCACCAGCATTCTCCATTTCCGGTGGTGCTCAGAAGTTGTGGGCATTTAGCTTGTGACCCTTTTGTTTTGTATGGGTCCTTGGACCACGACCACGATAGGAGTGTCTGTATCTGGGATATATCGGCTGTTACTAGAAAATATATGCGGAGTTTCTGTTTGCTAGCTATGGTGAGAATACTACAATCAGGGGTCTATCTTAGGATTTTCAGGTGGTACGCGCACTTTTTCGGCGATGGAATAAAACATTATTGGCTGTGCGCACACACCCCCCACCCCCACCCCCACCCCTGGGTGGTCCTAGAATAGTTCCGAATTGTTATAAGCCATGTTCAGACTTTATTTCAGGCTTATTTTGTATTTACAAAAATAAGTACATATATTTTAATTTAGAACAATTTTACTCTCAGGTGGTACGTAGGTACATACCTGCGTATATGAATGGGAGCTAGGCCCCTGACAATCTGTGTTTTTTTTCAATGTGCATCTCCATCGTGTTATAACCATGACCTTTACATATCAGCAGTGGTGTCGGCAGCTCGTGATGATGTCACTATTGTGTGATGACGTCACTGTTGAGCGTTGACCTCACGCGTGCTGACGTTACTATGACGTTGCTATTTTTAATATGAATAATTGTTCATGGAACTCTGCTAATGCCTCCGTCATTCATTTGAATTAGTCGAAGGAAACATAATCACGCTATTGACAAACATTTAACATCATGTACTTAAATAATTGTGACAATCAACCATGGAATGTATAGTGTATTTAGATACTTATGTGTATATACGTGTATATGGATACATTTGTGTACATAACTATACAGGGGCATATTTTTTCCATAATCAATCTGCACTTTTTTATTTGGTGCTTACAATTTGTTTTTTAATTTCCTGTGGGCACATGCGAACAATTTTGTGCTTATAATTCTTTTTAATTTCTGGCTACACTGCAGTCTATGTGTATATCTATGTGTGTATATATATATATCTGTATGCATATATGTATCCATATATATATATATACACACACACACACACCCGTCCTGATATGACCTTAGATGTTGCTAGGACGTAAAACAACAACAAACAAACACACACACACATACACACACATACACCTGTATAATGCTTGCTTAATGCTATCATTGTTGCTTTATTTGGAGCGCTAGCAAAAGACTATGCAACCTGTTTGTTAACTATATCAGTATTGTGTACTGCTAAGGTTCACGAAGCACCTTGGTTTCTCGTCAACACTAAAGCTCAACAAAAGACTTACATTTTCTGCTGACATGGCGTAAAATGCACATCAATCAAATGACCAATTCCTTTTGTGTCCATTAGTTGTGTATAGTACTTGCTTACCTTTTTTAAAGAAATAATTTCCTTTTAAAGCAGAAAATAGATTGGTGCTGCATTTTGGAATGTCGGGTGGTGAAATCACTATGGGGACTGCTCTGTTCTTATGGTCAAGCCCCCAGAATACATAGTCTGTGTAATATCTGTATATCCTACCTAGGAGCTATACAGACTTGAAGGCATGGTGTAGATATACTGGTGGAACATTCAGTGGGCTCGTCCCCTTTGGTGTAAGTTTAACCAACGTGTTGATTGCGTAACAATTGAATACTTTGTTCTGTGATTCTCTGTACATTGCCAGTAGTGCACAATCGCTGGGTCACAAGGGTCAGTTTGAAAAAGAAATGTAAAAAAAAGGATTAAGTCTATCTCCTGAATCAGTTTTTTCTGGACAGTTGAAGTGAAACAGATGGCCGTTTATTTTTACTTTGAAGTTGCACGATCCGATGGTTTTTGAGTATTCACCATTTATTTGGATAACTATAATAGGTTGATCGCTTTAATGTAATTAGTGTAGAAGTCTGCGGCGACCTGTCTGGCAAGGAGCCACATAGACGGGTAGTCATAGATATGGTGATTGAATCAAGGAGCCCAGGTAGTGTAATGGTTAACACGTTAGCCCCAGAATGGCGTGGATAGGGTGATTGCATCAAGGAGCCTAGGTAGTGTAATGGTTAACACGTTAGCCCCAGAATGGCAAGAAGTGTGAATTCGAAAATCTGTCCTAGAAGTAATATTTCCGATTTTCATACCCCCCCCCCCTCCCCCCATTTTTAACCGTAGGCTGGAGCAACTTTAGTTATTAAGGGCTAACTTTGGAAACATTCAGAGTGAAGACCTGCCAATAATATTGGCATGCACACCGAAATGCTGGACCGCACATGCTGTTAAACCTGCAGCAGTGACAGGTTCTATTAAATTCACTTGACGTTCCTTCTGCACAGCAACACATGTTTACTAACTGCACCAGTATTTAAGTTAGGTGTGTAAGATCAAAAATAGGCACTTTCTTTGATTTCTAAAATTGTATGATTTCATCGGATTATGCAACCTTAAATCCACAGATTGGATAAATTCGGCTCAAGTTATCTTTCTTGGACTGGGAATTATATGGCCCGAGTCTCGATGAAGGAAATATTGAGTGAGAAATTGTTTGGTAAATCTGCAGTGCTAACATTACTATGGCTATTTTGTGACCCAGCTGTTTATAATTAACCACCTCCAAGTTTACCTTGATCGTGACTAACCGTTTAATCACTTTGACCTTGTTTTAGGCTAAGCCAGGCACAGCACGGTGCCAGTGGTCCTGGTAAAATATTTAGTTTGGGGTCAAAGCATCGATATAGGTAAGCCCGACCGATACATGGAACACCTTTCCTGGTCAAAACCCAAATTGTTATCCAATGCCCAACCCTTTGGTTGTATTTTTATTTCATTAAATAAAAAGATTATATTTCGATTGTTATTATTAATTTTTGTGAGACCTTATCAGATGTATGCTAAATTTTAGCCTCGTATGTAACATCCCTCCATTTTCCTATTAATATAAGCAAATCAGATCCTGAAGTATTTAAATTTTTTACCTACATTGTATATAACGGCCTTTCTGGAATTAATGCATCGTGGTGTATCAATTAAATAGATATTTTCAAAGTTTCTCGTTTTACCTTTTTCCTACATGACTACATATCGTTTATAAATATCCAGAGCTTCTTTATAGCTCTAATCCCATCCTGATATGACCTTATATGTTACCAGGATGTAAAACTCCAACAAGCAAACAAACAACTATAGCTATTATTGTCAAATAACTCCGGTCTTGATATTTATTTTATTTAAATTCAGTTTTTGACTGCATCAGTTACCAAACTGACAAAAAATGCTACTAACTTTTCGCCGTGGCGGCTTTAAATCACTACTAATCAATCAATCAATCAATCAGCCATTCAACGCATCAATCTATCAAACATTGAGTTTCGTGCATCACCCTGCTTTTCTTAGACATGGCTAGACTTTGGGCAGTGGGAGTGGCTCAGTGGGGAAGATCATGACTAATTTAAATTATAAATCAGTAGGTTCATTCTGTACAAAAAGAAAAGGTAAAATGTTTGCCATTGAAAATGAAATTAATATGGTCACTGATTATTATTTCCCAAACATTCAATAACAAAAGTACAGCCTAATCTGCAAAGCAACATGTATAAATCAATCAATAAGTCATCTGCCCTCTGTAGCAAATATGTAATCTAATCGGTAGGTTTCTAATAAATATCAAATTAATGAGACCTAGCCTAATTCCAGTGCTTTTCCCAGTAATTCATGAGGAACTGTACCAAGCACATGATGAAAAGTTGCATTCAGTTTGTAAAATGGGGTTCTGTACTGAAAGCGAGGCTGACTTTTATACTGAAAGCGAGACTGACTTTTGTACTGAAAGCGAGGCTGACTTCTGTACTGAGAGCACGGCTGACTTTTTTTTCTAAAGGCGTGGCTGACTGTTGTACTGAAAGCACGGCTGACTTTTGTACTAAAATCGAGGCTGACTTTTGTACTGAAAATGCAGCTGACTTTTGTACTGAAAGCGTGACTGACTTCTGAAATGAAAGCGAGGCTGACCTCTACTGAAAGTGAAGCTGACCTCCGGACTAAAAACGAGGCTATCTTCTGAACTGAAAGTGAGGTTGACTTCTGAACTGAAAGCGAGGCTGACTTTACATTGTAACGTGTGTTGGCGTTTCAGTGGCCGAACAGAGCGCCAGGCACTCTGTGATGCACTCAACCGGCCAGCGCCGCAGGTTGTCCGCACTCCCAGCAAACGGCATCACCGCCGGGCATCCCTGCCCACAAACCCAGGTAAGTTATTCCCCACCCAGCCTGTAAGCTGCACTGCACTAGTCTGTATTGACCTCACAGTCAAGGACCCACGGACAGAGTAGGGTGAATGTATCAGGTAGCATTGAAAAGCTAATGGTTATAACGCCTGCCCCAGAGTGGCAGAAGTGTGGGTTGGGATCTCGCTATGGGCACAATTTTCCCTTTCTTTGTACGCCTCCCAGACGACAGTAACAAGGTGTAATATGATACTTAATTTAGCTGCTGAGCATGGCATGAGTAAGCAGTTTAATAATAAAGGTGATGAGGTTGTAGTCTTTTACTGGAGCCTTAACGAAAGACATGATTTTTACGCACAGTGGGGGCAACACTAGGAAGTCTCCATGAGTGCACACTGTAACACTTTTCCTGATATGACTTTAGATGTTGCCAGGACATAAAGCCCCAAACAAACAAAAATCTCCAAAATATGACACATGAGCCAATGTTGAATAGCCATATAGAGTTTGTCAAAACTTGAGGTGAGCGAACAGAGATGAGTGATGGGCGTGGTGATGGGGGGGGGGGGGGGTGCACAGCCAATTCCGTCGGATTAAATATGTATTTATTTTCTCTCATTTGTACATGCGCTATGTTCTTATGTGTTGCTTGCAGACTTCATGATGAACCAACAAGCAGGTAGCTATCCAGGAACCATCATGATGTCCCCACCCGAACCTGTTAAGACGTAAGTACCACAAAATGCAGATTAAATACCATAAATGGCTGGCAACCAAACCCTTGGCAATCCCCCCCGCCCCCAACAGCAGGGCTCATATTCGTGGCAAATGACAATAACCACTAAAACAGCAAACTGCAACTGACAAACTCGCATAACTACCCGTGATGGGGTAACACTAGAATATCCCATTGAACTGAGAGTGACATACTCCTTGTCTAACTCCAATTAACTTAGCTGTTGCCAGGACGTGAAACTCCACCAATCACCCAACCTAATTTCTGCCCACATTCTAAATGCCATGAAAATACTCACATAGATCCATATATTATTGATGTGACATCTATTATTGATATGACACTAGTGTTGCCATATCACTTTTATCATTGTGGTACTTGTGGGTAACTATCAGAAATGCATTGTGCTATATGCTGCAAATTGTGTATTAATGACTATTGTTAGCTCACATTAATACACAGGTACTCTATATACGATTTTTGTGTCACTAATCCTGAATTGGGACAAAAAGACTGGCCGGAAGACAAGTGCTTCGACAAAAGAACCTATTCAGCAGAATAACAATTGTTGGGGGTTTTACGTCCTAGCAACATCGATGGTCATATCAGGATGGACTAGAGGTGTTGCTAAGAGGTAAAACCCCAACAACCAATAATAATAGTAAGCAAGTCATAATTTTAAAGACTAAATTTGGAAGGCAAATACAAGGTGATAGTGAGTTAGTAATTCAGGCTAATAAGGTGGAGATCCAGTATTACTTTCTGGGTACATTTAGTATTGTATAACATTTTATACCCATATTATAAATGGAGTCCTTGCCTGCTTATGTATTCTGACCACGTCCACTCCTCTTACACGGTCAGTGACTGCTCTTAAGCAACTTGGAGAGCAATACACTTATTGTATGTGGTATAATACTTAAAATGAAATGCTTGTCTCTTACTTGGCAGTCCTTCGGGTCAGCGTAAGACTTTCGATGAGCCGGACTCTCCACGGAGTACCCGGTCAGCACCATGGGAGACCGGAAACAACAGGAAGGGGTGAGGCTCTCACTGGTCTCTGCCAAGTTACCAATGTGCATTAATTAGCATATTGAAATTGATTGATTGGTGGTTTCTTTACGCCGTGTCGGCAGCATAGGCCAAATTCACTGCGAGAATTGTTTGTTTTTTATTCAACCATCGCTTTTACATATAATGTAAAAGCATACCATCAATTATGTGTCAATAGATATTTTGAGAAAAGCGGCATATATTTCCAGCTCACTTCATTTTGGGCCATGCAGGCAGGTTCAAGGCAATGTTTAATATTAGCCCAAATTCAATAGAAAATACTATGTAGCCCCTGAGAAAAGTACTGTAGTGGTCTGCACTGACCTCTGAGGCAAGTAACCACATAGACAGGTAGGCGTAGGGAGTGTGTTGATATCAGGGAGCCTAGGTGGTGTAATGGTTAGCACACTGGCCCGGAATGCAAAGAGATGTGGGTTCGAGTCCCGCTCTAGGCGCAGTATTTCCCATTTTCATCACCCCCACGACAGTACTCTGAACTCTTTATGCAGTGGTTTGTAGTGTGTGAATAACTGACGGATGGGAATTTAGCGCTGATCGCCGGTTTCCCGACTTTTGGGGATTATTTTACACCTGTCGATATTATTCCAAATCCGTTAAGAAAATAAGGTGGGTGGGTAGGGATACCCCCAGCGTTACTCACATGTGATTTGTAGCCCTATATATCTGATCGTGTAATTTCTGCAATAAAGTGAATGGGGGGAGGTTAGTGAAAACACAATTTCTGTTCTCAAAATGCACCAGAACGCACCATTTTCAAGGTAAGTTTCCTGAGGTCTCCTATCAAAGGATGGAGGCAAGCCCGCCCCCCCCCCATCTCGCACTCTTCGCCGACTCACTGTACGTTCCCTCGCAATGACCTGCCTTTTTTAGGTCTGACCTGTTGTGATGCCTGATAACTATCTCATTTCTGCCTGATGTCATGCAATAGAAATAAGGCGGCTTAGAGCTGCATAGCCTGATGAAAGCTTAACATTCTCCAAACCAAGACACTTACTTAGATTTTATCATAAGTACTGAACTAGTTGACCCATTACGAATTTAGGAGCACAAAGTCAATGTAATATAACCTGTCACAGCTGAAGTCTATGATGTTGGGCATTTTGACGTGCAACACACAATTAATTTAGCATGGTTTCACATATTTTTTAATGGATAAAGTTCAATCATTAAATTAACTTAATTTAACCTAAAGTAAGCTAATTTATATTAATTGACATTATTGAGAAAACTTGGTAGAAGTTTCAAAGCATCTGACCATGCAACTTTAGCACTCTCAAATTGAGTGGAAGTGAAGTTTCTCGTTTTTTGTGTTGTTGGTGGCGACTCTTCTCGCCATTGACCACACGCGGTGTCCTAATCAGTAGAGTGCAGGCTTCATGTGTAGAAGTTGGGAGTTCGATTCCTAGTCGAAATCAAACCAATGACTTACAAAATTGTTACCCTAGCATGGCACTCGACATTACTAGGATAGGGCAAGGACGGGTTAGCTCAGTATCAGGATAATGTGACTGGGATATCGCGTCATGGTGCTAGTGGCGGCGGCCCGGTCTCCGGTGGAACAGCACTATGAATTCGCCATGGGTGGTGCGCACTGTCACAAGTCAGTGCCCACTGTCACAAGTCAGTGCCCGTCCTGATATGGCCGTAGATGTTGCCAGGGCGATAAACCCCAACAAAGTAACCTCTGGCCCTTCTCTGTAGGGGGTTGTATACGTCGGGGCGGGACTCGCCCATGTCGTGCCGCAGTGAGAAGATGCTCTTCCCGAAGGCCTCTCGGGCCCACTCCGGGAGTGAGAGTGAGTCTGGAGGCCACCGACAGCGCAGGCGCGACTCGGACAACGAGAGCGAGGTCTCCACGAAGCGAAACCGGCGTCGCAAGTAAGAACCTTTCTTCTCCCTCCCTCCTTTTGTCAGTATGGGGGGGGGGGGTCCCTTTTTACGCTTTCCTTTTTTCCCCTTCTCCACCCCCCCCCTTCCCAACCTCCCCGTTACTTTTTTCTACTTTTTCCCTCTTTCTTTTTCCATTCTTCCCTTTTTCCCTTGTTCTTTTTCCACCTTCCTTTTTTTCCCCATTTCCTCCCTTTTTTCTTCTTTCCCCCCTTTCCTTTGTTCTCCTTTTCCCCTTTCTTTTTCGTTTCTTCCCTTTTCCCCTTTTTTTCTTTCCCCCCTTCCTTTATCTCTTCTTCCCCATTTTTTCTTCTTTCCCCTTCTTTTTCCATTTCCCCCCTTTTTTCCTTTCTTTCCCCTCTTTCTTCCTTCACATTTCCCTCTTCTTTTGTCCCCTTTTCCCCTTCTTTTTCCTTAATTTTCTCTTTTTCCATTTTCTCTTCCCCCACTTTTTCTTCTTTTCTTTTTATCCCCTTGTTTCTTCAACTTTTTTTTTTCTCTTCCACGGAAGCGACTGATTTGCACTCGATGTTCAATATACAAACCCATCAACAGTCACAGTCCACCCATGGTCCATAGCAACCAGTAAACCATTGTAGACTTCACTTTGCAACAGTTAATTGTTTCAGTGTCTAGCGAAATGTCTATGCTAACTAATAGCATAGCTTCAATACATATCTGTACGGGATAGCCTCAAATAATGACCAGATGCTGTATGTAGTTGATTACTGGTGAAGGAAGGTTTTCTAAAGGCCCAGTAACACTACGGCTTGCGAGCACTTTGGACCACACAGTCACAGTCACAGGTGACATTGCAACCAAAGCAATGGTCGCCAACCTGTGGGCGACCATTTTGGTCGCAATGAGGTTGGTGGTCACAAAGGGGTTGCCAGCAGTAGTCTGACTGAGGGATGAGCATATATCTTCCAGAGCTCTCAGCGACCGGCCTCACTTTCAGAATTTTGTTTCGCTGATGGCCAATCACCTCCCTGTAGATTATAGCAATTGTAGTAAAGTACCTTATATCAATCAATCTAATATGTCTATATAAATATAAAAATGTATGAGTGTATGAATGTATAAATATATAAATCTATAAATAAGTTTAGAAACTTAAAACCATCGGATTAGACAGCTGTAATGCAATGCGGGTGTTTGTCGGCAGGGAGCGCGGCGGTACGGCGAGTGAGGGCGAGCTGGAGCCGAGCCGGGAGAGCCGGGAGCAGCGGCGGGCGGCCCGGCACTCCCGGCGGTCAGCCGAGAACCTCACCCACAAGGACCAGTGGGCCGACATTCAGAACCGGATCCGCAACGGTACCTACGGAACGTGAGTACCGGCCACGCCGAAAACACGCAGCGCACACCTCACATGCGGACTGCGTCGAATTGATCCATACCGGACCCGGTGGCTGAATCAGGCTTCCTGTGTAGAAGGCCTGGAGTTGCAATCCTGGCCGAGTCAAACCAGTGTCTTACAAAATTGATACTTGTCGCTACCTAGCCTGGCAGTTGGCATCACTAAGATAGGTCAATGACTGGTTAGCCCAGTATCAGGATAATGTGACTGAGTGGGATGTTGAATTGTGGCACTGGTAGCCTGATCACCCAGTGGGTAAGCACTATAAAGTTACCATGAGTGCATACTGTTACAAGTCGGAACCTGTCCTGGTGTAAATTAGATCTTGTAAGGACGTAAAACCCTAAAAAACTAACCAAATTGACGCTGATTTAAAGTTGTGAAGCGCATGGTTCTTGAATTGATGCCTTTTTTTCTTTCTTTTTTCTTTATTTATTAGTTCCATAGTCCGATACAAACATCAAATTTTCAAAAGCAAAGCCTTTATCTAGATTTGAACCAACATATCCAACTTAGATTCTGGTGCGCTTATTAAATATTTGTGCTACGTGCAAGGGCATAAAGTCAATTCAATAGAACCTGTTACTTCTGAAGCCTATGGGGTCAGCTTTGACAATCACACCAACATTAATTTAGCATATTTACACTGCAAATATCTCCTAAGTTAGGCATTTTGAAGCAACGTTATTTAAAACTAAAAGTAAGGTAGATTATGATCATCTTATAATATTTTATCTCAGAAAATGACAAACTCAAAACTGTCTGACTGCAACTTTAACCGGAAGAAATTTTAATCCCGTCCAATTGGTCTTCTTCACTCCACTGCTCCTTGCCCTATCCTAGTAATACCAAACGTCAGGTTAGGTAGACATGTTTTTGAGATAAATATAGTCGTTTTATCATTACAATCTATTTTATCTTTAGTTTGAAGTAACGATTTAAAAGCTTTTAAAATTAAGAGATATTTGATGTGTAATAATGGCACTAGGCATTAATTAATGTTGCAGTAAATAAAAGTATTAGGTTGATTGTTATAAGCTAATGTACTATAATTCATGTTGCAGTCCCTACGACACGGGCCGAGAACCGAGACCTAATGGGTAAGAATTTACTAGATACCTTACTGGACATTTGTTTTTAATTACTTAGTATCTGGGAAATTTTAATCAAATAGAATCTGGCCTGACAGGAGTATTTTAATATGTATGTTCATTTGAACATGAAGAGCCTATAGTTAGAGTTTCATTATGAAAGCCTTTTAGATTACACATATAAGCTGTTGTCTTAGGATTTAACTGATGGAAATACTTTGTTAACGATGACCAATAGATGCTGGTCCCTTTTCTCCGTGACTATGGCCTTTGCTGGGGGCTCGTCGTGTAAGCTCTGTCACACTGTCACATATTCTGTCCGTACACCACGTTCAATATGGCATCTTTGCTCCTTCGCTCAGATCACTCAACTCAATGCCTGGTTCTGAAAGCAGTCAGCAGCAACGGCGGAGAAGAAGGTGGGTCTCCACACACACGCACACACACACATGCGCACACGCACACATACACGTACACAGGCAGACACCCACTCACACACACAAACACATACACACACACAGACGCACACACACAGGCAGACACACACACATACACAGACGCACACACACAGGCAGACACTCACACACACACGCAGACACATGCACAGACAGGCAGACACACACACAGAGGCAGACACACACAGAGGCAGACACGCGCACACAGAGGCAGACACACACAGGCAGACACACACTCACACAGGCAGACACACACAGAGGCAGACACACAGACAGGCAGACACACAGACAGGCAGACACACAGACAGGCAGACACACACACAGGCAGACACACACCCAAACAGGCAGACACACACACACAAACACAAACAGGCAGACACACACACAAACAAGCAGACACACACAAACAGGCACACACACAAACAGGCACACACACAGGCACATACCGACAGGTACAGACAGACACTTGCCCACAAATACAAACACACGCAAAATAATATAACAAAATACAACTATCATTAGTCAAATATACTTATATATTACTAGGCTAATGTAATTTAATTAACTAACGGACAGACAGGTTTAACTCTCAATTGTTGATGACAGAGAGTAAAATATTCATGACTAAATGTAGATAAAGGATTCACCCGGTACTCGCAGTACACGGGTGAAGACCAGCCTTATATAAAAACGGTCGAAAAATCGGGCTAATGAAATGAGTCTTCATGAGAGCCTAATTTCACAATCTAAGAAGCAACATTTATTCTTTGTATATGTCTTCATATTTCCCCGCTACCTTTGAGTTGAAAAATATATTAAAACATCTGGTTTAATAAGATTTAAAAGTGAAATCGACGGCGTTCTATGGCCGCCATCTTGTCTTCTTGCATTCTCTCCCATTTCACCAACTCTGTGCCTATATATGTAGCCATTTGATCCTGGAACCACAGTTTCTAGTTCCTGTCCCATACTAAAGCTATTTTCGCCTGTATTTACACTACGTTGTCGTTCACCCATGTACTCCAAGTACCGGGTGAATCTTTTATCTAGACTAAATGTAGGTACAAGATTCACCCCGTACTGCTGCAGTAGGGGTGCAAACCAGCCTTATGTAAAAGCTGGCGAAAAAACGGGTCAAAGAATTGAGAGCCTAATTTTACAATCTAAGAAGCAACAATTATTCTTTACATATGTTTTATTATTTACCCGCTACTTTTGAGTTGAAAAATATAATATAATATATAGTTTAATAAGATTTAAAAGTGAAATCGACGGCGTTCTGCGGCCGCCATCTTGTCTTTTTGCATTCTCCCCCATTTCACCAACTCTGTGCCTATAGAAGTATCCATTTGATACTGGAGCCACATACTGGAGCCTCACTTCCATACTGGAGCCTCACTTTCATACTAACGCTATTTTCGCCCGTATTTATATAAGGCTGGTCTTCACCCGTGTACTACAACGGGTGAATCTTTTATCTAGACTAAATGATGATAATGCAAATAGTCTGAAGTCTAACCATTTTTAAGTAGCATTCTGAAATTTGACAAATTTCCAAATCACCCTCAAATTTTCTTTTCTTTTCTGTAAGGGGAGAAGTCAGACCAATGGATTCACTCAATTCATTTGAGTTGTTTGTTAGGACATGGTGTAACAGGGGCCTAGCTTCCATACATGCAGCTACGCGACTGCGTACCACCTGAAATTACACATTTTAATTTGTTTTAAAATTAAAATATCTGATGTTTTAATGCGTTTTATTCCATCGTATTTTATTCCATTGTGTTTTATTCCAATAGCATTTTATTCCGTCGCCAAAAAAGTCTTGCGTGCCACCTGAAAATCCCAAGATAGGCTCCTGAGTGTACTTACTACAAATGTCATGTCCATCTGATTAGTGTATATCTTCTCTCCCCGTACACAGGAGAAGTAGGTCACCTGGCAGTAAGCGAGCCCCGGATGAGTTAGCACAACATTTCAGGTACACATATCTCCGTCATCTTTGTAAATAAACAGTGCATTTGAAAAACCACCGGTGAAGTTCTTCGTCTTAATTTACTCCACCTATGAGTCGGTGCCTGTGTTTGTATCTGTGACGCCACCTGGGCCCGTATGCATGACGCAGTGTTAGCTTACACTCGGTGTGTTTACATACTGAGTTTTCGCCGCTAACCTAGAAATCCCCACCAAAACCAGTTTTGGCTCGCTAACACCGCATCATGAATATGGGCCCTGGTGTAAGATTCTGGTCTGTTTCGTTCAGTGACGTCACCTGGTGGAAGATTGTGGTATGTTCCAATCAGTGACGTCACCTGGTGGAAGGTTCTGGTCGGTTCCGATCAGTCGCGCCACCTGGTGGAAGATTCTGGTCTCCTGTTAATACGTTCTACTGAGGGTGCACTGTATTTAGTTTATTTTATATTATTAAATATACCTAGGTTTTATACGGGTTATGTAAAGCATTCATGAATTTGTTCTCAGTTCATACTCTCGCAGTGGCGTAATGATGAGATTGGGAAGTCCTTTAAATGGCCAATCTTTTCTTTTAAATGTACATTTTGGTATTTTATGAATTAGAAATAATTATGTGATCAACTGACGATTGGCTTTCAGATATGTTGACCGGGACCCAGGTCTAACTGACGAACAACTACAGGAGATTCCATTCACCCAAGTCGAGTAAGTCGTGTTGTCTTGATTTTTACATTCCACCTTTTGTTTCGAATTGTTATCTTTTATTTAATTTGTCTGTTCAACATCGTCTCAAATTCTGCCTATTGTTACACATATATACGCATATAATATATAATCCCTATAATATATAATTCCTATAATATATAATCCCTATAATATATAATCCCTATAATATATAATCACTATAATATATAATCCCTATAATATATAATCCCTATAATATATAATCCCTATACTATATAATCCCTATAATATATATCATATATATATAATATATATATGTTATATGATATATGTAATATATATACTAGGACTATGGGTATATCCGTCGTACCCACACGCTCTGTATTTGCATTAACATTGGGATTACACTTTTATTTTCTTATTAATGAGGTTTATATGCTTTCCTTTTTGTCATTAAAATTATTTCTAAGACATTTAAACACAACTTCTTTCTGCTAAGAAATGTGCTCCTTCACCCTTCATTTTGAGTTTGTTTGTTACCTTGATTGTAGCGGTGTTTTTGGAATCTGGGTCTAACCCGCTCATGTTGCGTTGATTTAAATAGAATCAAATAATTTATACACACCCACTATCTTCATAGTCGTGGAACTACTGCGGTTTGGAGGAATGTCACCACTATAGAACACTTTCTAACTTCATCAACCTTCGTTCTTTCATACCGTATTTTCAGCTACATTTATGTCTATATGATTTTGTTGCGGGGATCTCAGTTATCTCCCACTCAAAACGTCCTGACTCTTACTGATACTCTAATTGTCTGTACTCACTCTAAAAGGATTCCACAACACAAAGGATTAAGGTATTTGTGAAGCTATAAAATGCTCCCTCTCTTTTCCTGTGACTATGCAGGCCTCTTAAGAAATTGCATATATGTACTTTGTCCTATTCTTTTTTCTATTAAATGTTGGGTGTGTTTTATCTGATGTGCATGT
Organism: Branchipolynoe longqiensis; assembly: GCA_030323885.1. Lineage (NCBI taxonomy): Eukaryota > Metazoa > Annelida > Polychaeta > Phyllodocida > Polynoidae > Branchipolynoe > Branchipolynoe longqiensis. The sequence continues at coordinate 68,127,503 of CM059188.1, forward strand.
GTCGCTTTTATTTAATAGTTTTCATTTTGGTACTGCAATTTTATTCAGACTTTTTTTCACATGTTATAAATACTATATTATCTCAGTGCAATTTAAAAGGTAGCACTTGTTTGTTTAAAACCCTATCAATGAAGAGTTTTGGTACCTAAAAACTGGTTCAATTTAAATACAACAGTACCATTCTTTAAATGACAACTCTACATCCATACCAATGCTGTCTAACTTTGGAGGTGTCCTGTCATCAGAGGGGTAGTCTAGAGACAAAACCAATTCATGTTGAAAAATTGTTTGCACATGGGAGGTGTCCGCCAATTACAGTGGTCGCTGTAGACTGGTCCTATTACTACTATGAACACACACACTCAATTAATCAATCCATCAATCCATCAATCAAAATCTTATTGTTCGAAATTAATAGTATTTGGAAACACCAATGGTACAATTGTAATATTACCAGACAGGATGGCTGAATGAGTTGAGCGTTCGTCTCCTGCTTTGGGAGATCAGGGGAAGCGAACCCATGGGTTTGTGGGTTTGTGGGTTTGAACCCTGATCGAGTCAAACCAATGACTTAAATATTGATACTTAGCCAGGCGCTCGGCATTATTAGGATAAGACAAGGACTGGTTAGCCCAGATAATGTGACTGAGTGGGTTGTCAGGTAATGGTGCTGGTGGTCTGGTCTCCCACTGGGGCAGCACTATAAAGTCGCCATGAGTGCGCCCTGTCACAAGTCGGTACCCGTCCTGATATTACATTAGATGTTGCTAGGACGTAAAACAGCAACAAACAAACAATTGTAATATTAGGTGGCTCGAACAGTGAATCTCGGGTTAGCCAAACCACACTAGTACCACTTTATGCTTGTTACATTAAGAGATTATTAAGCGTGGAGATTATGGGTTCGATCCTCCGCCAATTGAAACCAAAGACTTAACAAATTAATGCGTGTCACTACCTTGCCCGGTGGTTGGTATTACTAGAATAAGGCGAGGAGCGGTGGAAAGGGTAGATCCAGTTGTTCGCAATTGAAATTTCATCTGTTTGCCTATCCATTAATTATATATTTTACCTCGTCCTCAACCTCTTCGCTATTTATAGCCCAGTGAGATATAGCACTCCCGCCCGATCAATTTGCGTTCCCAACTCGCCGTGAACGGACGTGCGAACGGTGAGCTCCGGTCTTCTAGAACAACCTACACTACCTACATTACCAAAGGATATTGGATTATTGAATATTACTAAAAGCCCAACATAGTTGGCAACCTTCTTTAAAGGTTTAGTTATGGAGAGCTGCATTTGGCAAGCTATGGAAGTTATTCTAAATTGTGTTGGTGGCCACCGGTGGAGCGGGAGACGCCGGTGGTGTTGTCGGTGGGATTACATGTTTGCCCGGTTATGCCTAACCCACAGAGGCCCGAGTCGCCCGTTGTACGACAACAGAGTTGTGTGCCTCGCTAGTGCCACTCCTCGAGGGCATTCGCATATAGATTTGGCCTTAGATAGGTTATTCAAAATTACAAGAAATAAGTCTTGTCTCGGGTCAGCGACCGAAAAATGGGGATAGGCACCCTGATACAGGTATGCACAGAGGCTACGTACACTGAGCACCAATATACCCGGTTTTGTTTAATTTAATGGAGAATATCATGGACAAAGAAGATCACCAACAAAGAAGTTCTCAGAAAAATTAAAAATAAGAAAAGCTTGTTTGCCACTATACAGACAAAGAAACTTATTTATTTTGGCCACATCATTCGTCAGAGTTCAATATACCGTGCATTGTTGGAAGGGAAGGTGAATGGCAGCAGAGGGAGAGGGAGACCAAGAACATCATGGTTTACAAATATTTCACAGTGGACAGGCTTGAATTATTCACAGTCTATCAGAACAGCACAACATCGGGACAAGTGGAGAACCATTGCATCCAACCCTCGACTAGAGGACGGAACTATTGATTGATTGAATGGAGAGTATATTGGATAGGTCAAAATAGTCTGTCGAGACAGAGTCTCATTAAAAATATGTTGCAGAGTGATTTTACTCGTGTGCAACATGGCCTTGGCTAAATATATGTTGTATATTTGCAAGATGGGATTGGACACGGTAGGGGAATCGGCAGAATCAGTTTCTTGTGCAGAAGGTCAGAAGTTTGAATCCCAACCTAGTCAAACAAATGACTTCACGGCCAGACAGACCCAGTGCAGACCGGGTCATACAAATGAGTCAGAGTCCGCTGGCGACCATGAGGGCAATCAACGCGTCAACAAGATGATGCAACACTCTGGCCAGACCCTCAGAAACGGCAGAGCGAGGCCGACTAGATGCTTCAGGGAAGTTCAACAACAGCAAGCAAGACTGGGTCAAAATATGACCTGGCTTATGGCTGATCAGAAAACACTCTGATGAAGTCTCCTCGCGCTCACAGCTCTCAGTTGCTAGGTGTGTGCCGGAAAGAAGGGGGGGAAAAAGCGCTGAAAATGTAAGTAAAATTTGTCTAAGTCGTCTGAAGGGGAAATACCGTCGACCAAAAGTAAGATATCGAACAGAGTAAAAGATGGAGTATCACATTGCTATGCCTTTGATGTGAGTTAACTGTGTTGAACCCATGGGTTCGTTTCCCATGACGTACTAAACCTGAGATGGATGCCATTGATATCGTTCAATTAAGGCTATGCGACGTTAAGAGGTACGAGAATGTTCAGTGCCTTCATAGAGCATTGGTAAGGTGCCTGTTTCAATCTTGGATGTCTAAGGTTCGATTCCCAGTTAAGACTTAAGGTTTAATAAATATGACTGACGCAGGTAAAGAAGGCACTAAGATCCAAGAAGAGTTCTTACAGAAAGGAGATAGTCAGGTTTTGAAGACTATTCAGGGTGAGATTAAGTCTCTGAGAAAATGGAAGGATAACTGGTCGTCAGGCAGTGGTATTTCTGAGCATTCAGCGATTTATGCTGTGAACGCTGCGACGCCTTCTCGTGTCAGTTCTTATAACCATGGGGGACGTGTTGATTTGCCGCACGTAAACCTAGGACTGCCGGTCGGGGTAGAAAATGCTTCTAAAAAAATAGGCATATTTCAGTCGCACAGTGCACAGTGAGGCATGCGCTGTTAACGCAACAGCAGGGAAGCAATGTAAACACTTCACCGTTTGCGCAGACGCAGACACTACTGATGAGAATGTCTCGCGTGTATCCGCATGTTCAGAAAAGCAATGCTTTTAGCACCAAGGCTGTACATTCAGAAGGACAAGTTGTTTCCAACATATTTCTTAGGCCCAGTGTTTCACATTGTGTAATTCTAGACCTTGCGGTTTTGAATAAATTAGTAACCTATACGCATTTCAAAATGTGTTTGTTTAAAAATACTCTGGATTTGGTAACACAAAGCTTGGATGGGTAGTATTGATTTAAAGACTGCTTATTATTCTGTTTCGGTAGGAAAACAATCAGAAAATATTAAAGATCATCTGGAGGAATTAGTTATATGAATACACATGTATGCCGAATGGATTATCAGTCTGTCCACGTATATTTATGAAATTGTTTAAACCAATTTATTCCAAGCTTAATAACCAAGTTGGTAATTTCCCTTATTTAGATGATTCCTTCATTATAGCAGAAAGGGAAGAACATTGTACTTTGGCCATTCAGGCCCTGAAAGTAGAATTTGTAAAAGCAGGTGTCACGTTAAATTTAGACAAGTTTGTCCTAAAAACCAAGACAAGTAATTGTGTTTCTAGGTTCCATATTAATACAATTGATATGCAAGCAAAATTCAGGGTCTTCGTGTAAAAAATTATTAATAAATAATTAGTATGGGAGGTAGATGGCTACCTGAAGAAGCAGATGAATATATTAATGTTTTAGAATTAAAAGCTATTTATTACAACTGTGTTTTAATTGGGGCATACCGGCATTGACCTGTTGGCATCTAGAAATAACTTTAAATTATTTAGATATGTTTCGTGGCAACCAGAGCCAAATTCATGGAAAGTTGATGTTTATTTTCAAATGGAAACATTTTTTCTTTTATGCATTTCCACCATTCAGCATGGTGGGAAGAGTGGCCAGGAAAATGCATAACGACGGGATGAAAGCAATCCTGCTAGCCCTGCTCCGGGAGACCCAGCCCTGGCTCGCAGCAGCCAGGAATTGGTCAAGAGAGTCGGTGACATTTTCAACGAGCTCCAAACAACCTGTGTCACAACGGACTTTTGGCACCAAAGGGAGACGTCAATTCGACCCCCTTGGTGGCATTTCTTTTTCTGAGGAAGCATCTGCAACCCGTTGGGATAGACAAAACGACCCTACAAGACTGGGCTCTTCAGCCTGGAGTCCTGGGATGGTTAAGCTTTATGCTCATTATGTTAGAAGTGGCAATTATTTTGTACGTTGTCTAAAATTGATTGTTTAAACCCCTCTCTTGCACAGGTTCTTCGTTTCCTTCGCACACTGGAGGATGAAGGGCTAGGGTTTGGCGCCATTAATACAGCACGCTGTGCTTTATCAGTGGTTCTTCCTAGGATAGATGGTCAAACAGAGGGGAAGCATTACTTGATTCATTGGTTTCTAAAGTCAGTTATTAGAGAAATCCACCAAAGCCTAAATACACTAGGGTTTGGGGATGTTTCGCTAGTTTTCAAACTATTCAAAACTTGGCCAGACAACAAAAACTTTTCCATGAGAGATTTGGGGTTTAAAGGTGCCATACTTATCCTGATTATTACAGGGCATAGAGGCCAGACTATACTAGCTTTAAATTTAGATCAGATGAATTGTCAAAAGAAGTGATTTTTTTACTTAGATAAGTTATTGAAATCAAATAGGACAGGGGACCCTCTGTTTTCTATCATGCCTAAAGCTTTTTCGGAAGATAAGAAACTTTGTGTGGTTAGAGCTATTAAGACATATTTCCTAAGCACTAAGCATGTAAGAAAGAACAATAAATTATTGTTAAGTTACATTAAACCCTTCGGTCTAATTACAAGAGACACATTAACAAGATGGACCCTTAGGATACTGTTAGCAGCAGCTATAGATATGAAGAACTATTCAGCACACTCTACTTGGGGTGCAGTAGCATCAAATGCCAGGAAATTGGGCATTCCTAGTAAAACCATTCTAAAAAATGCAGGATGGTAAACATCTCTATCATTTGCAAAACATTACAACAAGCATGGCTTAAATTTTGTTAATCAAGTCATGAGCAGTAAGGCTATAAGAAATAGATAAAGTTAATACTAAGCCGAAATTATGTCTATGTAAACATCTCACTGGGCTATAAATAGCCAAGAGGTTGAGGATGAGATAAAATAGGATAATTATGTGAGACTTACCTTGGTACAGTTAACACATAATTGTTGTTTTACCGAGTCCGAGGCCTCGGATATTTGTAGTCCAGTCCCACCCTCCCTTCCCATTATGTTGGAGGTTTCTTGGCTTCGGTTTCCGAAGGAGATTTGAGCAAAATTGTTATAACGGCTAATATCACATAGGAAACACTGGTTCTCATCCGATTACCAAAGTTAAGCAACACTTGAGCCCCGTCAGTACTTGGATGGGCAACGACATTGGAATATGAAATGATGTAGACATCCTGATACAGGCTAATCGCCTCCGGCAAATTTTCTGAAAATTTTGTTAAAAAAGGAAATAGGCATAATTACGGTAGGTTAGTTAAAGATTGATCGGGCAGGAGTGCTATATCTCACTGGACTACAAATATCCGAGGCCTTGGACTCGGTAAAACAACAATTATGTGTCAACTGTACCAAGGTAAGGCTCACATAATTATCCTATATATTATATATATTGTTTGTATATATATATATTTTATATATATATATATTATATATATATTATATATATTATCACGTTGTCATTTGGTATTTAGCTCCATTCAAATTGTTGTCATGATGATTATAATCTAAAACCATGTGTTGTTGTATTTGCTAAATATTAAACCTACTTATGAAATGCATGTCTACCTTTAGATTGGTGAAAGGTAATTAATTTTGCATGCAAGCCATTTATATGGTAATAATAGTGGTGGTTTTGGTTTCGTTTTCTGTGTTGGATCATCAGTGTAGACGGATGCTACCATTTACACAACCGGAATTATGTATCGTATTTTTTAAATATTTCTTTATTGATGGTTTATTTACCTTGTCCATAACATAAAGGCTCATGGTAGAACCAGTTTTTAATGCTGAACATTATAATACTTGTTCGGCTCTTGACGGGATGAAATTAGCGATAGTGCCCAATTCCTGCGCGGGAGGTTGTAGGATCCGTCCCCGGCCGAGTCAACTCAAAGAATAAGAATAAATGAATGAATAAATAAATAAAAAGCTGTTACTGCCTCACCTGTCTTTGTGCTCTAGAGGCGTCGTTAAATAAAACAAACTTTCCTTTTTGCCTCACCTGACACTTGGAAGGAAAGGACAAAGACTGGTTACTGAATCGGATATCATATAGTTTGGCAAGGCATCTCAGTTGGGCAGATCGCTTAGCCCCAAAACGACTGTGCACAGTCCAAATTAATTCTTAGTGAGTATTTCCCCATTTAACGTGGCCATGTTCATGTTATTATTTGCTTTGTTTCTTCACAGGACTACAGCAGAGGTTCCGCGTGTTCGTCACTCGCCACACTCAGGGCGACACCGGGACCGACACCGCTCTGCCGACCGCCGCAAGAGCTACCTGTGAGTGTCATTGACCCCAAGTGGGCGTTTTGGTAGAACCCTGGTCGAGTCAAACCAATGACGTAAAAATATATATTTATCGCTTCCTAGCCAGGCTTTCGGCATTATTAGGATAGGGCAAGGACTGATTGGCTCAGTGTCAGGATAGGTCATCATGCTGGTGGCCTGGTCTCCCAGTCGCCATGAGTATGTACTGTCAAAAGTCGGTACCCCTCCTGTTATGACCTTATATGTTGCAAGGACGTAAAACTCCAACAAGCAAAGATTATCGTTATGAATACATAATTTTGAATGGAATAACTAGATTGAGATTAATCCAACTGGAAGTGATATTCTTAAGTAGTGTGTAATGTCATTGTGTTTGACCAGGAAGTGTCCTGTTTGCCTTGTCAGAGAGGACAACCATGCAACTCACCGAAGTACAGGCCAAATACCGCAAGAGGAGCCCCCTCCGCCCTACTCAGCGCCACCTGCCGGCAACATGTACCAGCACTACCAGCCGCACCAACTACTCCACCACCCACAACACCCACAACAGCAGCAGCATCACCCACAGCAGCAGCACCCACACTACCAACAACACCCGCCACAACAACCTCCCCAGCAGCACCCTCACCGCGCCTACCAGCCCCAGCTACAGTACAACAATGCGTATAGGTGAGTGACCCCCTCCCCCACTCCTTCTGACTTTCTCTGGGGGAAAGTGCATATAATACACCCCTTGCTGCTTATCGGAAAGAGTAGCATATATGGAGGCAGCAGGTTTCTTCCAAAGAAATATGTCAGAATGACCCTATGTTTAACGTTCAATAGCCGATGATAAAAATCAAGGTGTCTTTAAATAAAACAAGCTTTACTTTCTTTTTCTTTGAATTTCTTAACTTTAAACCAATACATATCAAAACTGTGCACTGGAACCCCCACCTCCAAAGTTAATTCCTTACTGAAGTAGCTCGGGTTTATTTGCTCATTCACCACTACTCTGGATGTGGGGTGAATCTTTTATCTAGGATTTAGGATGTTAATGTACAAAATGGTTTGTCCCCCACAGAACTAAACCGAAGGTAGTAGAGGAAACAGTGCGACCTCCAGTTTCGGTGTACAGGAACGAGGCTCACACGGCCCCCATCGTCAAGACGAAGGTGAGGTGTAAACCTGTGTTCCCTTCCTAGTCTGCTTACATCAGATTCACTACATGTAGGCCTACCACGGGTCTTTCATGCCTGGGTGATGTATAGGTTTGCAAGAGTAGTTATAGGATAGCTCGCAAAGTAGTTTGTATCAGTGTAGCTGGGACCTAGGGGTGTTGGTTATTTTTACTCTTCACGGGTGACAATGTAGTATCAATAGAATCAAGACTAAAATTTATCATGTATTTTAAGCTAAATTTTCCTCTCAGTTATTCATATGAACTGCTGGTAATTTAATCTAGTCGGTATTTCTATTTAAAGATGTCCCTACATACTCGTGTTGTTTTAATATGCATTGACTTCTTGACAAAATACCTGGTTCTATATTCTCTTGACTAAATACCTGATTCTATATTCTCTTCACAACATATCTGATTCTCTAGCAGATTTAAAGTGTTGTGGAATGCAACAACACAAATAGCAACAACGACAAATCTGCTATTTTTAGCACACAACTAAACCAACCCAGCTTTGCTGTCTAGTATCCCAAATTAATTTCTAATTAATTTCCCTCTGTCAATGCTACAGATTATCAAGGTAGAGCTCACCACTTCGCCTTTTCATGGTTTCAGTTTTGTTTTTCCTGAGATTCAGTTGCTTCTGCTTTTGCCTAGTCGGTCCTGTAAAGCTACAGCTATTTTATGAAGGACATACTTTTGCTTATTTTGTCTTTATTTAGCCAATCGCTGCCTTCTTAACCCCTGCTGCTCCTACACCCCACGTACATAGTGCCGAGAATGTGTGTGCATGGTTGGACAGTTTATGTTGAGGTTTCTTTGGTTGCATTCACCCATCGAACCCAGTGGCTATCATCACAGTTAAATAGTACACGATTTCTCTACTAACAATTTTCTTCCTTTCTTTTTCTCTTTCTCTCTCCCTCTTTCCATCTCTTGCTCCTATCTTCCTCTCTCCCCCTCCCTCTCTCCCTCCTTCTTTCCCTCACTCTCCCGCTCTCTCCTTCCCTCTCCCTTCCCTCTCTCCCTCCCTCGCTCTCTCTCGCTCTCTCTCGCCCTCCCTCCCTCCCTCCCTCCCTCCCTCCCTCCCTCCCTCCCTCCCTCCCTCCCTCCCTCCCTCCCTCCCTCCCTCCCTCCTCCTCCCCCCCCTCCCCCTCCCTCCCTCCTCCCTCCCTCCCCCCTCCGTCTCTCCTTCTCCCAGTTGTAACTGATTTGTTACGTGTTTTATTGCTGGACCAAAATAAGACCAGAACTGCTGTAAAGAATTAATACCAAAAAAGATTTTCTGGACAAATTAATTTTACAACTTTTGTTTAATTGTCAGTGTAATGAAGGTACACGTTCATTGACACGTTGCCATTATCCCGTGCTGTGTCTTTTCTGTCGCTGCTGTCTCGGCGACGATGTGCTGTAAATAACGAAATGAACTATATATTATATTCAGTCCTGTTTAAGGTACCCTACAAAGACAATCAAGTTAAGCGAAACTGAAGTAAACTAAGCGATTTTTTTCAAATGTTTTATTATTAATAAAAAAGCAAAATTTATTATTATACTGGTGTTGCTTGTCTGATCCGTCCGTATTTGATTTGCTCTTACATGGTTTGTGTGTGTTTGCGCTAGTGTGAAAATAAGCAATAACACACAATGGTTTTCTCTGTATAAATGTGACCTTAGATGTTGCAGGAAGTAAAACCCTAACATTGATTGATTGGTGGTTTCTTTACACTACCAACACGGCGTAAAGAAACCACAAATCAATCAACTATATATATACATATGTATATATGTATTAAAGGATGTACATTGTGAGCGTGAGCCTGAGTGTGACATGCTGGCGACAACTATGTAGTCCTGGACTAATTTGCGCTGTTACTTATAGTATTGGAGAAAATCAAGCATCTACAACTGGTTAAATTTGCAGTAAATGTCATATTGGAAACACCAGGGGCCATATGCAGGAGTCAGTGTTAGCGGGGTTTCGTGTTAGAGCCTATTACCGTTTAGCTATCACCGACGTCGGGAAATCTGTCAAGTCGTATGCAGGAGCGCGTAACACTTTCATTATAGCTAAACGTGAATTTATTTATAGATTTGGGAAATCCCTCTGCCTTTGTAGCCGTATATTATGCTCAAATCTATTGAATGCGATCATATTTAACAGAATTACATACGCAATAAGTGAAATTTTATCAATTTAACCCTAAATTTGAAGCGTTATTAAGGCTACCGCCGCATTGGCGGCGATATTAATAGTTATATTTTCGAATCGACGAATGTAATGTAAACAAATCGCCGCAGCCGCCGCATCGACGTCGCTTTCCATACTGGCAGCGGCGGCCATTTGTTTACTTTACGTTCGTCGATTCGAAAATATAAGTATTAATATCGCCGCCGTTACGGCGGCAGCGTTAATATTGCTTCGAATTTAGGGTTAATTTCATGAAATTTCACTTATTGCGTATTTAATTCTGTTAAATATGACAGCATTTAATAGATTTGGCTACAACGTTATGCTAACACCGCCCGTAAACGTCATATGAAACGGGGTTAGTGTCGCGGACGTTAAACGTGTGGTGTTAGGCCTATCACTCACTCGTGCATACCAACTTTTCGGCGCTAAACCAGAAATCCGCTCAAAACGCGTTTTGGCTCGCTAACACTGACTCCTGCATATGGCCCCTGTTCTCTTCCTGTCACCGAAGTTGCATAGTCCGATGGTTTGGAGTTTATGCCATCCTTTTATTTGTCGGGGGGTGGGGGCGAAATCAATTAAGTATAGGCCTACTCTACGTTAATTGATTAAGTAACAAATGATTAACTTTGGTGATATTTGAACTCAATTGCAAAATTACTTTTGGCAGCCTCATATTCTATTGAATTGACATGTGTAGCTTATAAGCAGCAAATTCTTTAATGGGTGCATTGGCATCAAAGTTGGATATGTAGGATTAAGTCTAGGTAAGTGTTTTGGTTTCGAAAATGGTATACTTTCATCAAGCTATGCAACGTTGAGCCTCGTCAGTACTTTGATAGGTGACCGGCTGAAAATGGAAGGTGCAATAGACATCCTGATACAGACTTATCGTCTACCAAATCAGCTGCGGATAAGTAAATGGTTGAGCTGAGGCTAGACGCACACATTGACATTGCTTTCAGTGCAGTCTGTACAGAGTTCATAATATCGAGTGTTGCTCGTTTCAGCCTGTAGCTATATACGGAGGATCTAGCGGAGGTGCGCAATACCCCTACACCCACACACAGCTTCCGCCACAGCACATGCAGGTAGGCACGGGGTGGCCGTCAACAAGTTATAGTGTATATGGATACATCGAAACCAACTCACTCGCCAGTTCACAAGTGGCCGACTGAGAGCAGTTTATCACAAATGGCAGACGTTAAGAATGAGAGAATTTTATTTGAATTCACTGTCACCAACGCTTATTCTTTACTCTTTTTATTTTGTTTCCCTTTTATATATTTTTTAGTTTACAATTCGTTTTTCTTTTAAATTTTGAAAGAAAATGTATTCAAGAAAAGGTTCCAGATTTTGTTGACTTTGTATTATTTATTCATTCATAAGCATTGTATCATGCCAATTGTATTCTTTTGTATAATTGTATAAAACAAAATTAAAAGCTGATTACAAAACGAATCTAAAATATGGTGAGCATCTTGCTATATTTACATTTTTAAATATAGACTTATGACCATGGAGATGCTGTTTTAACAGTATACCTCGGCTATTACTGCAGGGCCCGTATGGAGCTTGGAAAGTCTTGAAAAGACTTCATTTGCCCCATTTCAAGGCCTTGAATTTAAGCTATTTTTGGTATTTAGTCTTGAAAAGCCTTGAATTTCATTAAACTGTCCCCACTGATCTAAATTAGTCTGAAATCACCATTCTGAATGTCGATTTCGAACTAAATCCAAATGAAAATAATCTTGAATTCCTATCAAAAACAGCCTTGAAAAGCCTTGAATTCGATATCTTCACATGTGTACAGACCCTGTTATTGAATAGCGTGTTAGTCGTAAGTTAAGTTGAAATTTGTGTTACCCTGTTTTTCAGTCGCCAAACCAACGAAACTCTCAGCACTCACGTGATGATTCCGGCTTGGGCATCGACCAACCAGACATGAGGTATGTGTGTGAACGAGCGGCCCCACCTTTCACACAAAATAAACTCAATTGGACACTCACCTTATGTAATGACTGATGTGTTCTTCCCTTCATTGCGCTGCATGTATGGAGATGTCTCTGGTTTAGAAATTATATTAAAGTAACCCCAGCGATTGGTACCATTCAGCTATAGCTCTTTTTTTTTAAAACACTAACGCTTTCTTTAATATTATTAACAATGATGAGATTTGTCCCCTATTTCTGGCGGATTTCCTATTTGTTTTCTTATGGGTTATTTCACCTTCATATGTTTAGCATTGTCAAATTTACCGAAGTCAGACTTCCACTCAAATTCAAATATTTATATATATATATTGTTGTTGGAGACAGCTTTCATCCCTGTAATAGGACAAAAATCGGAAAGAAAAACTACCCCTCCGTTTCCTCGAAGTTCTGTGTCAAGTTAGCAGCCGATATTGGCGTCTTGTTGAACATCTTCCTCTAGAAACTGGGTCACATTTGGCGCCAACCAGGAGGAGAGAGTAAACCCTGCTCACACGGACCTAGACTACTGTCTCAGCGTCCGTCTTCCCTCCGGGTGTTTGTTTGAGTTGTACGTATCCCATCACCTACCCTAGTGTTAACTTTTTTTTAGACTGTCACTTTTAACATTTTTTTAAGAACTATCTTTCGACACATTTAACCAACTTAGATCTTTTTATAACAGTTTTTAAATGACGAATTTATTTCTGTTAGTGAAACTAAAGTTCTCTTCACTTTTCATCGTGAATATGGCCTTTGTTTAGCCATCGCCAGTCCATAAAACCTATCCAAGCTGTAAGGATCATCTAACAGCATGGGTAATTAGTTAATCAACGGTGACGTGGGAGTCCTGTGATTGGTCCATCCTAAACCACCTGACCTTGTCAGGTGACTGCCAGAACCGCACCCCACACGTCCCGCGCCTCGGTCTATTTTGATTTACTGACAGAAGTTGGGGGTAAGTTTATTACTAAGCATAAGGGTGTATGTTAAGAAGCTGAAGCACTTCGAGTAAGCGATGGGTTCTTTGTTTTTATTTATGGCTCACCCACTCGTTGAGGTTTGGTTTTGCACATGTAGGCCTACTATGCTAACTAAAAACATTCACATCTTCGGCACAAATCACTTTTTTTGCTATTAAAGTCGCCCGGTGTTGCAGTTTCCGAGGCACACCAGTTTGCCAGGGACACATCGCTTCTGCCCATGTGTCAAAATCGAACAGCATCATCAGTAACCTTATAAATTTAATATGTTTTTGGTAAACATGTTTTCTATATGTGTACCAAGCGATTTGTTTCTAGGTGGTGTCGTTTTAGAGATATTTCACTTTTTCTGTATTTTCTGTATGAAAATTGCTCACGGCCATTGACAATGCCTTGAGTTTGATGTACGCGCAGTGAAAAACTAGTTTTATTCAAAATTAATAGAAATCAAGAATCTTTATGGTATACATGTTTTCTATATGTGTACCAAGCGATTTGTTTCTAGGTGGTGTAATTTGAGAGATATTTGACTTTTTCTGTATGAAGATTTGCTCACGGCCGTTGACAATGCATTTGAATGGATGTGTCCCTGGTAAACTGGTGTGCCGGCAGAGACAAACGAATCCGGTAGCTAAAGCTTTCCAAGCACACCTTTGCCTAGTTTTTCAGTTCATGCAACCGAACATGTATGTAATGCATGAATGACATCATGAGTGGGATTTTCTCATCACATGACCTCGAGGGGTTCCCCACACACAGGAATATTCAGTCGAAACCACCAAGATGGAGGCCACAGAAAGCTCTCAATTCAACTTTTAAAGTCTATTAATCTACATGATTATTATTTTTCACAACAACTTTCCAAAAGTAGGTTGTTATTCATAAATAAGCATTTGACCTATATATTTAGCATTTTGGATCCCAAATTCTGACTTTGTTCTCTATAGGGTGTGTCTAGCAGCCCTATTAGTGCTGCTGTATTAACTACAATACAACAGGAGAAACTGGCCTCAACATTATCCTCCCATATATGTAGTTATATAAACTGAAAAACTAGCCAAATGTGTGCTTGGAGCCCATTTGTCGGAGTATGGTTCCCGTTTAATAATATAACATCCTCATATTGGGAGGTTTCGTGGGGAGGAATCACTAACTCCGCACAGATTCTGTTATCCATTTCACTACACGTCACTATTCCACCAATACTAACTTCACTTCACTAACGCATCTTTTATTCCCCTTTCCTTTCCGAAATCAACCAAACGTTCGGTGTCTCCGTATCCGGGGTATTGTCTCAAGGATTTTTTGAGGGGGGGGTGACTTTCTATTCTTTCTCCTCACAAGTAACAAGTTTCGATTGAGTTTGGCTGCTTTTCCTCTATTAACCAAAAAAAATATTACTTTAGTTTATTAAGCCGGGGAAATTTCAATCACGGACAATTGGTCTTCCTCATTCAACTGGTCCTTGCCCTATCGTAGTAATACCAAACGCCAGGCTATAGGTAGAGATAGGTATACATTGTTATGTCATTAGTTTGACTCGGCCAAGGTTCTATGTAAATATAGAATTCAGGACAAATTCATTTATTTAGATTATTTTAGGGGAGCTGTTGGTGAAACGTTGACCTAAAGCACCCTCTGACTCACAGGCTGTGTTCTTTGTTTGTGTCTCTCTAGGTACAAGATTCACCCCGTACTGCTGCAGTAGGGGTGCAAACCAACCCTATGTAAAAGGTGGCGAAAATGCGGGTCAAAGAATTGAGAGCCTAATTTCACAATCTAAGAAGCAACACTTATTCTTTACATATATCTTATTGATAGCCCGCTACCTTTGAGTTGAAAAATATAATATAATATATAGTTTAATAAGATTTAAAAGTGAAATTGACGGCGTCTGTGCATATATAAATATCCATTTGATACTGGAGGCAGACATTCTACTCCCTGGTACATACTAAAGCTAGTTTCGCCCGTATTTAGACTACGTTGTCATTCACCCGTGTACTACAAGTACCGGGTGAATCTTTTATCTAGTGTCTCTCCTGCTCTCTGATACTGTTTCTTGGCGGGCGGTGCGGCAGGTTCTATCACCTGCGGACGCAATCTGCGGTGACGCTCTGGGACACCGCCCACACCCTGTACTATGGGCACGCCAGCCCTCACCACGGTCATGCGCGTAGTCTCAGGTACGACGTACTGGCGCCGCACGCACTCCTCCTTACTTGGTTTCTAGGTTACTCGGTACTGTGTGTGTTACCCCAGGACCCTAACAAATTTAATTGGCTAGTTCTTTGGATTGCCGTTCTTTTTTATGTGTGTATGTGTTTGTAATAAGGTACTGGTATTACGTGTATTTTTTTTATAACACCAAAAAAACAATTGGCTCCCTTTTTGTTTATCAGGCTAATGTTTCCGTTATTTGTTATTGACATGGTAATCAAAAGGATCACCTTGTTTACACGAAATATTGGTACCTTGGTAATAATTAAAAGCCTGTTATCATGACTCTCCCTTTGATTCCGCTAAACCGGTTTCCTTAGCTCCGTGAAACCAGTTTCCTTGGTTACCCAGTTGTGCAATGGTATGCGTCAATATGCTGCATGTTTCCCCGAAATATTTTTGTTTCCAATTTAGTCTTCTTCCAGACTATAACTTTGTTGTTTGTCTGCGATCAGAATTGTGTTTGCCTGCCCACCCCTGACTCTAAAATGGTAGCGGATGTGTTCTAGTGTTTTGAATTGGCCGTTGTTACTTGTTTATCAGGTCCAGAGAACCAAATCACTGCCAAGTGTTTGGATCTTTATGTTGGTACCCTCAGTAAAAATCCAATGAATTCGTGAGAATATTGGATTTGTTCTTATAGCAGTGTTTCTTTAAAAGTGTAGGTAGTGAGAATCCTACATTGGAATTATGATCAGCCGAAGTTTCATGACAATTCTCATTTTGCTCCATTGAATCATACAGTAATTCCAAACTCAAAAAGGAGTCAACCTCTATATATATATATATATACACACACACACACACACACACTCATAGACACACACACACTCATATACACACACACACACACTCACACACACACACACACACACACGCATAGTATTGTAGATAGTCTTTACGTAACTATCCTTACAAGTATTACATTTCTTCAGTAACTTAATGTGTAACTGACCATGTATATGACATTAACTTTGCAAGCATGAAATTACATTATTTGTTGTTCATCTAATAGCACGATTGTGTTGAGGAGACTATGGAATGATTTCTTTGGAAAAAGAGTTTCATCAGTTAGGTTGTAGTGTTTCTGTCCCGCGTTGTACTGTGGTTTCTTACATCTATAAACACATTATAACTGTCTTTCTTGAATATTTAATTATTAAGACTGTCATTATTGAGCTGAGGTCAATGATGAATACTGAGTGGATACTTACTATGTCCCATTGACCTATTTGTGGTTAAAACTAGAGTGTGAACTCAAATGAGGAATATGAGGTTACCCCGCAGTATATATTTATATTGACTTTTTCAAATCTGCTTTCAGTTCAATTAAAATACAACCTTCCACCCGATATTCCTGCATTTCGCTTACCCGGGTTTCCACAGTGTATATCAGGGAGTCTTGTGATTGGTCCATCCTAAACCACCTGACCTTGTCACGTGAATGCCAGAACCGCATCCCACGCACCCCATATTTAACACTACTTATCTATTTCAGCCACCATGACAGACACTTCAAACGAAGTTCTGCTTTCGAACCGCTGAGCGGTGGGACAAACCATGCTGGTTACCATAGCAACTTCACAAATTACCATGACACCCGCTCTTTAACCTCCCTTAAGAGTGATCCCTACCGGTTCTACTACACAATAGATAGGAGGTTTGTTTACCGCCTGTGTTGAGATGTCCAACCACCTGTCCTGAATACCTCCTTTTTAAAGCGTTACTTGCAAGTGAACCATATGGTTTTAGAAATAGATTTGCCACTCTAAGTAGGAATGTAGGATGGCATGTGTGCTTTTGCACATGTCACGTAATATCACTTAGGTGATGCATATGTCTATGTATATGTATATATAGGTCATTCTCTGCAATTGGGCACTAAAGTGTGAAATGGAAACCAAAAGTGAAAACATTCCAAATAATAGCAGAAAACATTCCAAATTGTGGCAGAATCCTTGTTCATATGAAGGCTTACATTTTGTGCATGTGTCAGAGTTGAAAAAAGGTATTTCACATTTTGATTTGATCAAAATTGAGCAAATATTCCTGTAACATGGGAATCAAACATCAGCCAAAACATCATTTTAACATACACAACAAATTCAAACAGAATTTCATTGATTACAGTTCAGCAAATATGATTATGTGTTACAAGAAAAAAAGTTTGAAAAAAGTATGGGTAAATGCATGGTGCTGATGTGTACATTTTCACATTAGCACAAAATCATACACCCTTGCTTTTGATACATTTTGTGGGATAGATTAAATAAATGTAGTATTTAGCAATTAATTGTCACCTTCATAACATGGAACCAAATACATGGTGCCCAGTTTCAGAGAATGGCCCATATATGTGTGTATATATATGGGTCGTTTCATGGTAAATCGGGCCAATGTACTTTTCAGTATGTCGGCCCTAATGGTAAAAAACAATTATGGAAAGAGTAGAGGAGGTATTTTCTTTATAGAACTGGTATTCTTGCACTTTGGAGAAATAGATCTGAAAAAATTAAGACCTATTTGGACTTTTCTACAGCCTACTAGACCTTTATTTTGCATAGAATATTACCTGTTAGTCAATGAAATAATAAAAGAAGACTCTTACTTGAAATAAATATTCATTTTGCATGCATGTATATTTTTTTTATATCTAATATTCCAGGGTGATTAAACTGGTTATGGATCTAACTGTCATATCCCTTGCTTGTCCCATGCTTGTTAAGTTAGGAAATATGTTATCCTGGGAATACTAGAGCTTCAGTAAAAGAAACAGTTGCTATTGCTGAATGTGTAAGGCTATTTTCTAGTACCATGGCTAGTATTATAGTTTTTCTACTAAGCTTAATGAAAAAAATTGAAGTTCCATATTATTGTTGGTGTCCCCTTCAAAATTGGGAAAAATATAATCATCCTATGCAGATTTCTTTACAGTGTATTTCTATACTTAGGGGACCACAATGTAAAAATTAATTGTTTCATGCAATGAATTTGATTAAATAATTGATTTGAATAATAAATCCACACTTGGTGATTAATAAGTCCACACTTGGGGCTGTTCTTGTTTTTCTGACAAAATGGTAACCTTAACTATCTCTTCCTTCACCATTGCCAGGATATATATGGAGAAGAGTTGGCTACTCAGTGGAAAAAATTAGGAAAATACACAATATTCATTTTTGACCCTCAAGTCACACTTTGGCCCCATTTACCATGAAACGACCCATATACATGTATATATATATCCTTCTCTTTTTTACCACTGAAAGATTCAGGCCAATGATTCAAAAGTTGTATCTTGCAAAGAGCTGCCTTAAATCGTTTCCATAAGTCGCCATAGCAGTCGAGTGTCTCCACTTATTTCTCAAAAAAAAAAATTCTCTCGCATTTCCCTCGTCTTTTATTGATATTATTCAATCGGTGGTGTTATGTGTCAGTCGGTCTGTCTGTAGCTGTGATCCCAGCGTGTGAACTTTGTTTCGGTGTCTCAATGTTTGTGTGATGTTTGAGTAGGTTTTGCATGTGTTCTCTATTGCATTTCTGATTCTATATATTGCAAATATCAATATTGATGCAATATCAAAGGTGATGTACATACACTGTTTCTGGTCCCACCACCTACCTCCTCAAATCCAAAGAAAATCTGTATAAGAAATCAAAACTGAAATGCAGGCATGGATATCACATCCGATTGTAGAATATAATTCTCAGATCTGTGGCTGTGTATGTAGGCTATGAGGAAAACAATACAGACAAAGAGAAAGGAAGAGAGTAAAGTATATTGAAGAAGACACAGTCCAGCCCTCTGGTTTATTGCTTATATAGTTACATGGGATCATTGTAGGGTATCATACCACCCCCTTCCACCAATGGGAATCGAGCATTCCTGGTCCCACCTATAGGAATCTAGCATTCCTGTCTCTATGGATACCAGTGGTCTGCCCACCACCAGTAGGTGTATGGCCGCATGGCCACCACCAACCTGGACCTTTTGAGTGTGGTGACCCCTACCCCAGCAGAAGGGGTAGGCCCTGAGTGGAATCACACCCAGACCTGCCAGCACCATTATGTCTATTTACATCGCACTCTGGCACCACCAACCCACATATATATATATATAGATATATATATATATATATACATGCGCCTGGTCACGTACACCGATCAGTAATAGAACATTTGCATTTCCCCTTTGCCTAATATCGGAATATTTTACACGATATTAAGAGTGATTTTGGAGTGGTATGAACGTAGCTATTACCAGAGACCCAACTCAAATACTTCAGAACTTTACCCATATCTTCAGTGTAATCAGGTGTGTTAGAGATTGATGTATTTTTCATAGTTTCGTTTAAAAGCGGAAATGCCTATTCCTCAATTGCGATAAAGGCTTTGGGTGCAGGTTCTGTACGCGAGCTTTAGTGCATTAGTGTGTGTAAGTACACCTGGGTTGGGACCACTGGCTGCTCCCACTAGTTGCCCTTTACCACAGCATTTCGCCAGGGCTTTGCCAGATATATTATCCAGCATATATAATTTGTTTTGCGTGTTTATATATAGTTCTTTAGTAATTTCCAACATGTGTTCATTTTATTCGCATTCAGTTTGTTGTCAAACTTTATCTGGTGATTGTTCTGCACGGGGTAATGTTCATTTCCATATGGTATAAACCCGATTGGTTGATTGTAATTGTATCACCCTCCTTCCTTTGTATCTCATCTCATTATTAATTAATTAATTAATATGATGGCTTTTTTATGTTTCAAACTGCTCTACTTTAGTTTAAGCATTAGCTAATATTTCACATCTTTACACAAGTATATAATAATATAGAAAATTACATTTGTAATTAATAATAACATCCTACCTCACTATTATTTTGTGATATAAATACGGTACTCTAGATTATACATATTATATATATAACATACTAGATTACACATCCTTGCTATCACAGATAACTTTCCCAACATACCACTGTTACACTGTACTTGATATAAACCTTTAAAGCTTTTCTATTGAATATCACATCAAACAGAAATGGTCGATTTAAAATATTATAAATAACCTAACTGTAAGCCTTTTCCCCTCCAGAAAAAAAAAAATGTCACTGGAATAATTTTTGTCCAGGTGAGATGAGTCGGAACCTTTTTTCTTCTTATTTAAAATTGATTATATTTGTTTTATTAAGAGACGATATAGTGTGTACATTGGTTTCAGCCGGGCGCCAAGCAGTCACAGCATAGCGAGTAGCAATGGCCACGCAATGACTGGCTACCACCCTGGGATGCAAGCTGTGCAGTCTCCAGCAGGCCGCGGGTCAAACAACTACAAAGACTCCAATAAACCCGTGTACGTCGAACAGGTATGTGCACAGCCGAACCGGTTCTGTTTAGTATTCTGTAAGCCAATCTCATAATAGTCTTCAGTTTGCAAGTTAGACATTTTGCGTGCATTTAATCAAAGTTGCATAGTCCGATGGTTTTGAGTTTTCTGACATATATATATATGTGCTGTATAAGGATTATATGAGTATAATTATCCGTAAACTGATTACTCTTGAACTGTGCCTCTGCTTGGCACCTTGTCTTGACACCTCACAACTATTGACACTTAACAACTCAGGCGAATGGACAAGCTCTCTGCCTTGCCTGGTGCTGCCACCTGACCTATTCAGATGTCACGATTCAGCCTCTTGCCTGGACCACTCGCTTAAAAACATATATATAAATGATACAGTAAAACCTCCCTAACCTCCCACCTCCACAGATAGACCACTCCCCTATACCGATCGCTTTATTTGGGTCCCATCAATACCATTGTAACCATATTCTAATTCCATAAACCGACTACCTCCCTAAATCGACCACTTAAAGTCGGACCCAAGGTCTGTCGATTTAGAGAGGTTTTACTGTATATATATATGTAATGTATAACGCATATGCGAGTATAAAGATGCGGAAGGAAATTATTTGTATACAGTAAAACTTCTCTAGCTGACCACCTCCATAGATCAACCACTCCCCTATATCGATCGCTTTATTTCGGTCCCAAATGATTGCCCATACAATACCATTGTAATGAAATGAAAAACTCCCTAAACCGATCACCTCCCTAAATGGACCATTTAAAGTCGGTCCCATGGTCAGTCGATTTAGAGAGGTTTTACTATATATATATTATTGTGTCGATTATTCTATGTTTCTCCTCAGCATCATGCTATGACCGATGGCGCCACCATCGGTCCTCCACGTCCCTAACGGACGCGGAAAACATAAATATCTTAGGTTGATCATTAGCATCGACTCTAGTTTATTTTCAAGTAAATTGTAGTTTGAAGGGAGATGTTTTAAGTGAAAACGTGCCAAATAGATTCTGACATGTACATCAAAATGTTGGGCATCATGGGATCCAACAGTGATAATTTCAATTAAATTGACGCAGAAGTCCTTCTGTACAGCAACAAATGTTTAATGTGTGCACCAGTTCGATAAGTATGATCAAATCTAAGTAAGTGTTTTTTGGTTTAGAAAGGTTCATGCTTTTATCGGACTATGCAATTTTAATTATGAATAGTCTATATATTTCAAGATGTGTTTTTTTTGCGTTAAAAAACACACGTGGCCTGTTAAATAAACCACGCCTTATCGCGTATAGTATTACGACTAGTATTATAGCACAATGCGCCATGCACTACTACTTATCTACTACTACCACTGCCTACTCCCGTCCGCCCGAACCAGTACAATTAGCACATCCCCGAGATAGAGCGCCTGTTGTGAACAATTTCAGTTGTGTGTCTGAGTTGCATCTGAGAGTAAACCAACAGACTGGTTTGGGGTGGCATGATTTACAGGGTAACTTGTGGGAGGCGCCTGTCAACCCCGAGAGGGGGTTCGTACCCATAGTGAACTCTACCGCAGTCTGACTGCCGGCCCGAACTGGCCCGAACTCAGGTGGGTGCAGCCTAACGCTGGGGGCCGCTTGGCAGCCATGACGCACACACCACTACTCGCCCCACAAAACGCCTGCCTGTTGCCATGGTGACACGTGTTGTTTTGGTGGGTTTTTTCTTCCGCACCACAATTCTGATTTCTCTATGGTAACACCGTTGTTTGACACCGTTGTTTGAAACCATTGGGGTGACTTCACAATGGTAATTTAGGTTGGCTGCTTTGCACCACCACATAAGACCTACTGTTTTCACCATGTTCTACATGGTTGGTAATTCAAGGACTTCCTGTTGCCATGGTAACATGTTTCTTGTGATTACTTGCTTGTCGTAGTTCTAGTGCACCGTTCGCAGCACCATGTTTCTAGCCGTTTGTGATATATGGTCTTAACATGACGACTCACCGTTGCCATAGCGACACATTATTAGTACCAAGTGACATGTTGTCGTAGTAACATGCTATTTGCACCATGTGACATCATTGCAATACGGTGATTGCACCACGTGACTCGTTGTTGCCATAGTGACCATCTGGTATTGCTTCTGTGTTATATATAACTATATTTGGCCCCTTGTTTTGGTTTGAGTTGAAGCATATTACTTTTTCTAACTAAAATCGTTTGAACTTGGCACAACCACAAATAACTTCTACTCATTCTAAAAAATAAAGGTACTCTCTTGAAAAGGAGAGATCTTCTCTTCTTTGGGTGTGATGTTTTCTCACCTAATTTTCTTGCAAGTCAACCATCGTCATCTGTCTGCGCTATTTCTGGCAGCTAACTCTTTTACATACTTTCTATATCCATTATAACAATGACTTGCCAACTGGATTCTGTGTATGATACTTGGTAGTCATACTACTATCGCTTGTTTTATTGCATAACAATGTGTGTGCTTAATACATTGCACCGACACAACAGGTACATTGCACTCCTTGTTTTCCCATTTGCTGCACAGTATTCAACTTCTCAACACCAAAATGCTAGAAGAGCTATTATTTATTTTATTCTTATTTTATGTCCTTTACACTGGCGTCTTCCAGGAGGAAAAGAGACGTTCAGTTTACCAAATGACTGACGTCTTGCTTGTTTAAGAGAAGTAAGTGTATGCCTACAGCAATGTCTATGGTGAGGTGCACAAGGGCTCAAATAATAAGTATTCTTTACTTTTAAAAGGAGTTTAATCAGTGGAAGGAAGTGGCTATTATTATTGATGGTCCCCCCCCCCACCCCTACTCCAACCTCACCCCCGAGATGAGTTTGCTAACAAGTTAGTAAATTTAGGTTTATACTCGAAGGATGGATTCCCTGTGGTGCTAAAAGCATGTGCCCAATTCCCCTTTGGATACATTTAAGTAAATGTCATTTATGCTTTTGAGGCTGGTATCTGTAAGGTGCGTGCTTGGTTGAATGGATGGCCTTGGGCATTGATAGGTTATTTGTTTAATTGCATCCATATTTGTAAACTATCAGTTCTAACCTAAGTGGTGGTGGAGAGTTAAGTTTATATATTATAGCTACCTCAATCAATACTTCGGTATCGTCTGTCCTATTCTAAAGCATCACTGATGCTGTTCTTGGGGGGGGGGGGGGAGTCCATATTAAACTCCTTGTTGAGCGCCTTAGCTGGAAGAGCCTCGAATGATATTGCATCTATCAGTCTGCTTCGGTCTGGTCTGAGTCGCAATGTCTGGGTTCTAATGGGCGTAGCAGAGCGTTGGAACTTATCACAACCACTGGTTCTGAATTTATTTTTTTTAACTACAAAGTACGAGAATTGTGAGTAATTAAGCAATGTGTATACGTCTACGCGGATCAAGTTCCCTCAATAAGATGTGAAGAAGGTGAATTGTGTGCAAAGAATATCTCCCAAAGCGAACTGGAATAAATTAAGCAGGTGATGCTATTAAACAAATACAATTTAAGCTAATATAATATATAAGTAAAAACAAGGATGGTAAGTTTCAACATAGGTCATCCAAAGTCTTCAACGTGTTCATGGTTGTACAAAGCAAGCGACAATGTGCACGGGAGGGTGATGGGGGGGGGGGGGGTAAGCATATGTATCTTTATGATTTTATCAAAATTAAATTTTTTTTTATATAACATAAACCACTGTCATGTTCTGTATAAAATGGTGTATACTACTTTGTAAGGAATGTTGGGGAAGGAGAGGCCTGGAAAAGTAGTGCTCTTTGTACCACCATGAAATGTTAAACATTTTGTATGACCCCTAAAGAAGGTGCTGTTGATATACACTGGTTTGGGTGGAAAATAGGGAAGCTCTCCCTCAGAAATGCTGGGATGCTCTTGATGTGTACTGAGGTGGTTCTTTGAGCGTGTGTGACCTAGATTGCCTGACCAGACCAGTAACAAACATGGCGCCTTTTTAACCCATCTTTTACCGTTGGTGATGCTTGCGTTCAGTATTTCGGTGAGTATATTTGGCACCACGAAAACATACTGGTTTCCCTCTTCAGACTTATGATGTCATCGCTGTTGGTCTTTTTTTTTTAATTAAAAGATGTTTTTCTCTGACCTTACTTGATTTAAAGTTAGATGGAATGCATACCGATAATGTAACTGTAGGATTGATTAGGAGAAGTATCGCCTCCGCTCTTTTTAGTCGATAGTGTGTTTAGAATCGCGCGATGCAGTGTTTTTCTAATATTAGTAATGATTGCGAGATCTGCAGAATATACATATATGCATTCTCTATTTGTTATTGTTAGGTTAATTTTATGTACATGTACTCCTGTAATGTCCTGTTATACCCAAGGCCTGTTTTTTTCATTTAGCTCTTTTTAGAATCGCCCACTTCCTCTTCCCATCTGTTAGATAAAATGTAGGTCTATATATGTGCTGGTGCGTGTTACACATACCACACTCTTAATATAATGTTAGATTTGTTATTGGCGGGAGGGGGGAGGGTTTGGAAGTTAGAGAGCATTTATGGCCTAATTAACATCCAGTTCTGGTTTATTTTCCCGCCTTGTGCCTCCTAAACCAATATAATACAGGTTACCTACATTAAGTTTACCATTCCACAGTTAATTACCATTTTATTGCTTTCAATCTATTTACCTGTATTCTGTAAACAGTAGCCTAATACTGCAAATGTGATGTTTGATTATATTAGCCAAAGGCTATGTAATTCAATAGAACTATGACTTTTAAGTTATGAATTAACACTAAGGAATATACCATAATTTATTTAGAATCTTGTATGTAGATATATTTTTTAATGTCCACAAATAGAGGGAGTGCATGTGACGTCATCACTCAGGAGTCAGCGGCCAGCATTTTGGAATACGAGCAACTCCCTAGCCATGTTGTGAATGCATGCAGATGCAGTAAAACAGAGTTTTATTGTGTTATGGGAGGTTCTGGGCAGTTTACATCCAATGTGTTTACTTACAGCACTTTAGCAACAACTTCTGAGGCCAAACTGCTCAAAACAGTGATAAAGAAACCAACAAAGCACAGTGTAGGCAGTTGCAAGACTTCTATATGTAATCCAATATGGCCACCGAAAGTTGCCTCGTGACCAACTATAGAGGGAGTGACATCATTACACCCCCTCTAGAAAGCCCTATAGAGGGGGTGTAATGTCACGAGGCAACTTTCGGTGGCCATATTGAATTACATACAGAAGTCTGGCAACTGCCTACACTGTGCTTATTTACTAATTTGTTGGTTTATTTTTCACTGTTTTAAGCAGTTTGACCTCAGAAGTTGTTGCTAAAGTGTTGTAAGTAAACACAGTTGATGTAAACTGCTCAGAACCTCCCAGAACACAAGAAAACTCTGTTTTACTGCATCTGCATGCATTCACAACATGGCTAGGGAGGGTGTTCATAATCCAAGATGGCTGGCCAGTGACCGATGACTGCTGAGTGATGACATCACATGCACTCCCTCTATAGTTGGTCTAAGTTGACAGTGCACAGAACAGATGGCAATAGCAGCAGCAGTAGAGCTGCTGTCACTGACAGTGTTAGCTCGAAAGCTGTACGGAAGTAGTTCATGTACTTGCCACCAGCTGGCGACTAGGTTGATGTGATGCGAATAGGTCAAAGTGACCTAATTCTAATAAATTATGACGTACCGCAACGACGACTGCGAGAATAAGTATCGCGCCTTTAGAGTAGTTAGGTATGCAAATGACTCCGTGGCGCAACGGTAGCGCGTCTGACTCCAGATCAGAAGGTTGCGTGTTCAAATCACGTCGGGGTCAACGTTGTTTCGCGTTTTTCATTTTATTGTTTACTGAATAGTGTATTATGTAAATGCTTATTGACAATACGCAAGGACAGTTAGAATATAAACTATTGCACAGGTAACAGACAGACAGACATATATAGGGCTAGATTTATATATCGTACCAGACGGGATGGCCGAATGAGTTAGAGCATCTGTCTTCCGTGTTGGTAGACCATGGGTTCGAACCCTGGTCGAGTCAAACCAATGACTTAAAATTGATACTTGTCGCTTCCTAGCCAGGCGCTCGGCATTATTAGGATAGGGCAAGAACTGGTTGGCTCAGTGTCAGGATAATGTGACATAGTGGGATATCAGGTCATGGGGCTGGTGGCCTGGTCTCCCAGTGGGGCAGCACTATAAAGTCACCATGAGTGCGCCAAAAGTTGGTACCCGTCCTGATATGACCTTAGATGTTGTTAGAACAAACAAATCTATATATTGTAATACATCTTATGCGTTTATATAGGCCCCTAACATAAATGTTATATATAATATACATGTATACATAGGTGTACTATGTATATATATAACATTTATTTTAGGGGGGGCTATATAAACACATATTTAAGATATGTAACATATAGGTCTAGTGTTACGATGCGGTATCCTGCTTCGAACACTCTGCAACTGAGCTAAGATAAAAATGTATCTGGTAAATTATTGAATTGGAATGCATAATCTTTTATATTAACCAAGATCACTGGAATGGTCTTGAATGAGTGAGGTAACTCATTCGGTGTCATTGCTGGACAGAGGCCGAAGCCCTCCCCCCCCCCCTGCCACTACTGTGGCAGGGGTGGGGGGCCGTGAGTGAAAGGAGGGGGGGAGGGGGGGAGAGGGGGGGAAGCCATCTTCCCCCCTCCAGCTTATATAACAACTCCTGCCAGCCATCATGGTCAGGCACTATCCTGGGGTCTTCCGGAGCCACCGAAGCTGGTCACTCTTCTCCAAACGCCTGCACTGACCACTTCCCACCTCATTTTCTACACAAGCCACGATGCCACACGCAACATCCCGCGTCAGGGATCATCCAACAAGAAGAGGGGCCGAGGCCGGCCGGCCAGCAAAGCTGCGCTCCCAGGAGGGAGCCTCTACGACACTGCCGATACAGCTTCACCCACGGGACACCGAGCCCATGGACAGTCAGGCAGGCAGCAGTAGCATGCCACGCGCAGGCACCTGCGCGCCAAAGATGCCCCACAACCTGCACTCATCAAGCGGCATGGACCCGGACTCGGATGATTCCTACCCCGACCCGGGCCAGCGGCCGACCAGGCAACGGACAACCGACAGGCACCGCACCGCTCGGGAGGACTAACGCATCCAGCAGATGGAGGAGCACATACAGGAGCGAATCACAGCTCAGGCAGATAGCTGACAGACTCCCAGAGGTGTGGGCCCCACGGCCACACAACCACCGCACACCAACGCCACCCAGGCAGCGGACTAAGCGCGAGGCCGGGAGGATAACGGGAGATGCAGGAGGGACTCCTCCTCCTCCTCACGGGAAGCCTCACCGGACAGGCGCAAGGGCGAGCAAAGGCGGCACATGCACCCGCAGCATCTGAGGCGCAACAGCAACAGTGGTCGTCACCGCTCCCCCAGCAGGGCTGAGCGGCGACGACGCAGGAAGAATGACGACCACGACACCGGATCGGAGGACGAGCTCGACAGGCACCAGGCAAGATACAGGAGGATTGAAGGTAGGAAGGCAATTCTCCACGACATGTTCATAACCAGCCCCATATCAAAACCATATATGTACATCAAACGGCCCGAATGCAACTCGGTCACGCAGAAGCTAGCTGCGAGGAGCTCCATGACCGAGAGGGAATACATGAGGGCATTTATGGCACTGCTAGATGACCACCGGGCGATACGATAGACTCGACTTCCCACACATGTTTGCCCAGCTAAAATGTATCACAGATGACTGTATGAGGAAGCCATGGGCGGACGTCAGGGAGTGGTCCCAAAACATTTTCGACATGGTCGAGAAGGAGACCATATCCTGGCATGACCGTCAGGAAATACAAAACGACAGGGCCAACTTCGCCCCCACACACACCCATAACCCCACCCACTCCAGAGACGACTGGGCGAACACTGGCAGCATGGCTGACAAGACCAATAAGGGGCGCATAGAGGCGGAATCACATGAGCGTCCGTGCACCGCATTCAACTCGACAAAGCACTGTAACCAAAAACAACACCATCAGGAAGGAATGAACGATGTGGTCCATGCATGCGCATACTGCTACCGGGTAACCCAGGCGTTCTACGACCATGCCAAACAAAACTGACGGAGGAAAACTAGGTACAACATGGCAAAAAACTAGAGAGGGGGGAAGCAGGAAGGGCCCATGGCTTGCAAGCAACCCCCACAAAACGCACCGCACATCGAAACAACACCATCGGTAGACGCGACACGGCACCACCCACGGACAAACCTCATCACACTAAACACAGCGAAAGCAGCAGCGCGGCACCCACCCCCCGACATCAAAGAGAAGATCACAGCCACCCCGGTGGGGCGACCGATGTGGTAACCCACAACCGAGCACTGCGCGGGAGCAGGCGAAGGGAGGCGACCGGCTGTCACAGTGGCCAGGCGGGGCGCCTCCCCAAAAGCCCCACCGCCTCGGGGCAACCCCCCGGCATAGGCCCCTCGACTTTCCACTAATACGGAAGCACTGTGCGGCCGACAGCACCAAACTCCAGGGCAGCAGCATATGTATACAGCTGGCAGCATTCCAAAAGCACCGCCAAGAAAAATGGCCACACCCACACGGATGCCTCGACAGCGACATAGCTGACATATACCGCGCCGTCCGCAGCACAGGCATGCCCAATGCAACCCATGCAAGCATCCCAGTCCCCTCCGGGTTAAACATCAGCAGCTGGAGGAAATACCTATCCACATCATATGACCACATGCAACTCATAGACTTTATCGAGTATGGATTTCCCCTGGGATACATGGGACCGGAGTCCGTTACCGGACAGGCACGAAACCACCCTAGCGCATGCCAGCACCCTACCGCGGTAAAGGATTACATCGACAAGGAGGTGAGCTGCGGCGCCTTATACGGCCCATATCATAAGCCCCCCTTCTGCCAATAGTTCCACGCCTCACCCCTAATGACACGAGAGAAAGCGGACCCGAAAAAGCGCCGCATTATCGCAGACATGTCCTTCCCCAGCAAAGGTTCCATTAACGCCTACATCATCAAGAATACCGCCCTCGGCCATACACATGAGCACTGCCTCCCCACTGTCGATGGCTTCACCAGGGAACTCATGGAGGCCGGTCGAGGTAGCTAAATGTTCACGATGGACATAAGCAGGGCCTATAAGAACTTCAGGTCCTGCCCCCTTGACTGGCCTCTCCTCGGGTCATGCTGGGAACAAAACTACTACCTCAACATCTCTGTACCATTTGGCGCATGCGGTTCCAGCTGCCACATACATCGGGTGGCCGAGGCGGTGGTATACATACTACGCAACAAAGGAAAACAAAGCCACGATGTACTTGGATGACCTGATCGTCGTAGCACCAAACAAGGCCACGTGCCACGCTCACTTCGACATGGCGCGCCAGGTATTTAGGCAGCTGGGCCTTCCGGAGGCCATCGAAAAAACACAGCCACCAGCCCCAGCAGTCACATGGCTGGGGATCGGCATAAACGCCCTGGCCATGACCCTCACAATCCCGAGGGAAAAGATCAACACCACCATCAAGCTCGTCAAAACCATAGCTGACAAGCACGACATCAGCAGGAAACAGTTACAGTCCATGCTCGGAAAGCTGCTCCACCTCTCAAAGTGCGTCCCACCAGCCAGGCTCTTTGTCGGCCGCCTACTACAAGCACTCCGGGATATGACCACTAACCGCAGGGTCGTCACTGAAGAGATGAGGCGCGACATGGCGTGGTTCCCGGATTTCACGCACCAATGGAATGGCACCTCCATCATCCCTCCAAACAGTCCCAGCCGGCACATCGTCGTAGACGCATGTATGGGGGGCATAGGGGGAGCGGACGAAACACACGCTTACTCCGCGCAGCTTGATGAACACCAAGCCCATGACCAGGACAGCATCACGCAGCTAGAGGCGGCTAACGTCCTGCTAGCATTACATACGTTGGTACGGCCCAGTGACAATGGCAGCCACATCGCTATCGAATGTGACAACATGGCAGCAGTGCAGGTCCTATCGACAGGGCGGGGACACAACCCCCGCCTCCTTCAAATAGCAAGGGCGGCATGGATGTTCCAGGCCGTACACAATATCCGCATAACATATCAACATATAGCCGGGGTAGATAATGTCCTGGCCGATGCCATCAGCAGGGCCCACATCAGCCAGGTGCACCGCGATACCGCAGCGCGAATATGCGTAGAGAGGGGCATCTCTCCGATTACACCATCTGTCCATGCCTATGAACAACTCCAACCCATTCTCTCCCACAGATCCGGCATACGTGAAGCTCACCCGGGCGGCGGAGGTCCGGCAGACAGAAGCGAGGGCACCAGGCACCTGGGCGAACTACAACAGCACGGTAGCAGCCTACACCCGACATTGTCACAAGTATGGAGTGGCCCCCCTCACCCCCACACCCATGGAGGTACGCTGCTGGCTAGAGGAGCTAACGGCCCGACAGTGCCCATCATCGGTCGCCAACTCTGCATCACACATATGAATGCACTTCCGCATACAAGAGGCCCCATCGGAACCCCTCGACCACATAACGGTCAGGCTCGCCCTCGATGCACTAAGAAGATCGAAGTCACACACACCTCACCCAGCAAAGGACGCGCCGATACATGTTATAAAGGCGGCAGTGCGACGGCTCAACCACACCAGGGAGGGGCAGGTAGTCGCAACGGTGATCCTAATAATGTTCTTCACGGGAGCCAGGCAGTCGGAGGTTGCCCCGCGATCCGCAGCGACCTTCGATCACACCAGACACACCACCCGGGCAGACGCAACAATCAAGGGGGGCTGCCTGCTAATCCACCAGAAATTGTCGAAGAATATGCAGGCGACCCACCAATCCCGCGACAGATGGATGGCCCCGTCGAAAGACCCCCAATTCTGCCCAGTAGCCGCCTACACAAAGATGATACAAGAATCGCCTACCACTCATAAACACCAACCCCTCCTAGTCTTCCCCGAGGACGGGGCAACAATGGCCATCCCCTACATTGCCAGACAATGGAAGATGGCCCAACAGAACAGGGGGGTCCAGCAACCGTACACCCTCCATGCCATACGAAAGGCAGCAGCAACAGTGGCATTCGCCTCGGGGAGCACCGAGCTGGAGGTCCAGCGATTCGATTCTAACGCCCACAAACAATATATCATCACAACAGACTCACAGAAAGTCAATCAAGCCCTCACACAGGCCACCAAAAAATAGACAAACGACAAACACCATGGCTTGGCCATTGATTGGCCATAGCTCAATCAACAAACAACCAAACATAAACCAATTAATTCCTCAGAAAATCAACAAAACCAAAAACCAATCAAGCATTTAATCTAAAAAGTAAAGAATACCATCTAATGAGCGACTGACACCCGCGCAGTTGACAGATCACACCTACTTAAATGTCACATTTCTGATAATTTACCATCTACTGTTATCTCATATTTTTATCATTAACTATTGCTATTGTACTTTAACGTAATTGATTACTCGTTTGTTAAATCGTTCACATGACTCATATGCCCTCATCACATTTCATTTTCCCAATATATAGGGGCCTTCGCTCGTTCGCTTCTTGCCCGATGATACACAGTCAATGTACATGCCGCCGGGCGGGCAGCGCCCGAATAAAAGCCTTGATTAACCCACTCATGCCTCTGAGTCAGCTGTGTCCGTGAGCAATGATGACAAATGTAAATAATGTGGGAAATTTAGTAGGTAGCTCAGAAAGTTCATAGCGTAAAGATATGTTCTATCTATTGTTGTATGATATTTATAAGCTATGTATATAAATTATACACATATCAATCATTATATGTCTCCGGGCTAGCTTTTATGCTGTGGTGGCGCCCTCTCGCCGTGAATATGGCCTATGCTGCCGACACGGCGTAAAGCAACCACCAATCAATCAATCAAAGCGCCCTCTATGGCGGCTTAAAAAAAAACATTCACACCTACATAAAGTTCTGCACTCCTCATACTCTACCAATATGCTACATAGCATATGGGATGGCGGGCTCACCATCTGTTGGCAGTGTAAATTTACTTATTTCAGTAAGCCCACCATCCATTGACAGCAATTTACACATACTGCCTATGGGCCTAAGTTTCCACCAGCTCTACTGATTTCTGTCATCCCTTTCTCGAATGCTGGGGAGACCAATGATATATATGTAGATTTATGTTTAAAACGTTAGTAAACTTTACAACTTGTACAAGTCTTTAAACTCTGCAGTTTTAATGTGTACATCTGATCATTTACACCACAAGAGTATTTTTTACCACAAATTTATAATCATTCGCTTCTGATTTTAGGCTACAGAACCTGTCACTGGGAAATTACTTATTTGCAATGATGACATTAGGATTAGGAACTGTGTTTTTATATAGGCCCTATGTGATTTACACTTCATGTGAAATCCCGGTCCGAGTGAACTCCCATTTTAAACAATGTGTGCAGTAATTATTACTTACAATGTATGTTACTATTGTTAGTTAAATACAATGTGAATCCGGGAGGCGACATGCACCCACTTGAATGTTGTTTACTCTGTCCGTGGTGTCATTCTTATCCAATATTTACCATGGTTTTATTATGACAATACGATGTGTGCTCACAATGGTGCTTTGGTGTTTGTTATATTAGTTGTACAATGTTTGTAACTTTCGTTTCAATATTAATATTTGAAATGAAGCTTATGTCCCACACCACCCCTGTTACATGTCATTAGCAATATAATTAATATTACTTGTTTCATTTTCAGCAACTCAAATAATACTAACTAATGAATTTGACTAATTTTTGAACACTTCAGTTCAATTTCTATTTAATGATAGTTATTGGTGTATGCTACACAGTATTAAAGTTTTGCCAGTTGATATTCATTGTAGGCCTAATTAAAATTGCATAGTCCGATGGTTTTGAGTTTCAGAAATTGTCTGAGATAAATACATTAGGTTGATCGTTATAATGTATTTTACTTGAACTTGAAGTAACTTTTATTTTAAGTGACTAACCTTTGAGATATTTGAAGTGCCACCATGCAAAATTAATTTTGGCAAGTTTACCAAAACTCTGACACCATAGCATTCTGCAGTAACATGATCTATTCAATTGCCTCACTATTCCCTTCTGTGTGGCGACACATGCTTAATAAGTGCATCAGTATCTAAGCTAGATATGTAGAATCAAATTTAGATCATTGTTTTGGTTTTGAAAAGTTGATGATCTCATCGGACTATGCAGCTTTAACTACATCTGACTTATTCTGAATTCAAGTGAAATAGATTGGTATTTACATTAATGTACCTTGTAATGTTTTGCAGGTATCATCTGAGCAGAGACAACCAAACAATATCCCCTCTCCACACCCTCCGGGTATGACGAACGGACACGTCGCGGGATCCTACCACCAATATGTCAACCCAATGCTGCCACCTGGTGGCATGCATACCGACATTACTGTGCTGCCCCCTGGCGTCCAGTCGCCACACCCCACTGCCAATTACCACGCCTCTCCAATCAATAATAGGAACATGCGGCCAAACAACCTCATGACAGAGTTGTGAACAAGGACACTGTGTTGTTAGATGTTGTTTTAAAAGTGGTTGGAGAGTCGACAGTTTGTTCTTCATTATTGTTTGGCATGTACAGATAGCTAAACGGAAGATACGTGAAATATAGTATAGCTTTATGAAGCCAAACGGACGATTTGTTCCAATCATAGTAGGCCTATAAAGACTAGACCAGTTACTTCAATTGACCTTATTTCTCAGTGATGACTGCCTAAGACATCTGAGTCATGTTGCAACTCCTAAAACACATGCTGGGTTTGCAAGAACTACTTCGGCTGGACATTCCCAGTCTCAAGTAAGCGTCTGGGTGATTAGATCCCATCCTTTTGCACTATCCCATTGGCAGCTCCACCCAGAGGGAGATGTAAGAACCAGTGATCTTGGCAGCGCCACCAAGACGGAGATCTGAGATCTGAGAACCAGTGAAGCTGTGAGAACCAGTTGCCTTCTCCGGACGACTAGAAGTGTTACAAGTAGGTCTGCTCGACCAAAATCAAAAGGGAGTCCATGGAAAAATCTGCCTACTGCACCTCGAGTTTATTGCACTTTTGAATGAAGGTGTCAAGCGGTCCGGATAGACTTGTAGAATTGCAGGGCGTAATGACATAGGTATTCTGGAGTGGGTAACCATATGGGTTTTTGATGGGTGTAGGAAAAGAAAAAGAACGAATGTTCGTCTAATATGTTCTGGGACATGACTGGAGCACAGGTAAAGTACTCCAACTCTTCCGATTGCTCAAGACTATTCATGTCGACGAAAATTTGTGAGGTGCATAGATGCAAAGAGAGTGATTGGAACAATGGCTGCCTCATGTGTGTCAATGTTGACAATCAACATCATGGTAAAAAGGTCCACATGGGGAAAACGCTTTTTTATTTGACAATAAAAGTCCTGAAATTAGGTCACAGGTCTTTGTAAATTTGTCCTTCATGTTTATAACATGCTTGGAAATTCTACAGGTTGCATGTAGGTGAGTGTGTACAGTTGTTATGACCTCAGTGCGTCCATTGAGACTTAGGGGTTCGCTTGATGAGCTGCAAGGAATACATCACGTGACTTGAGTTTACAGAATCGGAGCAGGAAAGCCGGTGTTGTGGTTTCCCAGGGACACCAGTTTGCCAGGGACACATTGCTTCTGGGCATGCGTCAAAATCGAACAGCATCATCACTAACCTTATAAATTTAATATAATGTTTTTGGTAGATGTTTTCTATATGTGTACCAAACGATTTGTTTCTATTCTAGGTGGTGTCGTTTTAGAGATATTTAACTTTTCCTGTATTTTCTGTATGAAGATTGCTCACAGCCATTGAAAATGCCTTGAGTTGGACGGTACGCGCAGTGAAAAACATTAGTTTTATTCTAAATTAATAGAAATCAAGAACCCTAACCGTATCAATTTAATATAATCTTAATGGTAAAGATATTTTCTATATGTGTATGAAGCGATTTGTTTCTAGGTGGTATAATTTTAGAGATATTTGATTTTTTCTGTATGAAGATTTGCTCACGGCTGTTGACAATGCATTTGAATGGAAGTATCCCTGACAAACTGGTGTCCCTCAGAATGCGCAACACCTGAATGTTATACTAAGGATAAAAGCTAAATAGATGTACTCATGTTCTTTCATGTCTTTTTGGTCAACAGTATTCAGGTAGGCTGTTGTTTTTTCTTAGTAACCTCAGGTCAAGGATGAGTGACAAATTAAAGGGGTTACACTAAGCTCATGAACAATGAATGACTTTGTATGGTGAATAGCGATGCAAATCAAAACGTTAGGTGCATGTAAATTACGCCAAAATGTTATTTAAACAAATTGTGTGGCTAACATTTCTGTTAATTATTAGGTGTTTATTCCATTCATACTTTGTGATATTAATCAATGCGTGCATGTGGATATAGTAGACAAGGCGTCTCTGGAATATTTAGGGACAGGGCGACTGTTTTGCCCCAGTCACATACACGTTAGTGGACGTAGTTCAGGCTAAAGTAGTTGAACGTACCGGAGAAATATGGGTGCCAGTACGTTCAACTACGTTCTCCACTAACGTGTATGTGACCGGGGCTTTAGTGAGTGAAATGCTCGTTAGCTTGAGAAAAAGATTAAATAGAACAGCTATGAATTGTTGAAGTAATTCAAGATTCTCAGCCTGTCTTATTTGTTGTAGCAATATATAGATATAGCCAGGTAGTATGTTTTGTCATAAAGATATTGGTTAAATACAGTCTGAATCAAAACTTGTCAACATTATGGTTTGTGTGCGATCTTTTATCACTGCAATATCTTTACAAGAATATGATTTTGTTTCTACATTTTAGAGCCAAGTTTGTATGAATTTCATATCACGGTTGATCGGTCACAATGCTCGTTCAACAGATTTTCTGTTAATTAATAATCTTTCACGAAATTCAAGTGATAAATGTGTCAAAGAATGCTTTGTGACGGTCTTTTACAAACCAATTTCATCTTTACAAAAAAAAGTCTTCCTACCTACAACTTCTGAGGCTCTGAAATGCATAATATTATCAATTGATATATGCTTCATTCCCTGAAACTGGGCACTAGATATTTGGTTTCCACATTACAACGATGATAATTAATTTTTTCTTTCTTGTTTTTGGTAGCAAGTCATAATTATTGTTGCCTGTGTGTTAAATATCTAAAGTATGCTTGTATGATTTTGTGCTAAAGTGAAAAGTGACATGCATATA
Organism: Branchipolynoe longqiensis; assembly: GCA_030323885.1. Classification (NCBI taxonomy): domain Eukaryota; kingdom Metazoa; phylum Annelida; class Polychaeta; order Phyllodocida; family Polynoidae; genus Branchipolynoe; species Branchipolynoe longqiensis. Next base: position 68,164,439 of record CM059188.1, read on the forward strand.
TACCAAAACTTTTTTTTTTTCAATTTTGTTCTTAGGACATAATATTGTCTGCTTAACTGAAATCAATAAAATCTTGTTTAGATTTGTTGTGTAACATGGAAATCAAATGCCCATCCAGACACAAGTGATATTAATATATTTTTATGAGAGCAAAATCAAAAAGTGAATATGTACATGTAAACCTTCATATGAACATGGATTCTGCTATTATGTGGAATGTTTTCAGTTGTTTTAGTTCCCATGTCACACTTTAGTGACCAGTTTCAGAGAATGAGCCATATCGACATAAAAGTGCAGTTACGATACGATGGTGCTACTGCGGTCAACTTAGAATTCTTGCCATATACCGCTGTAAGCCATGTTGTGTACATGTACAGGCGCCTTCAAGGTTGTTATGCCTATGATTGGTTGGCAGAAAGTTGCATTAGAAGACAACTGTTTATTGTATTGCATTTTTAAAACAAATATTCAACTAAAAGTATATCATTTGCCCCAATTTAGTAACGGAATAAAATGCGAACAATAAGGCTATCGTTATGGTGTAACACTGTTTGGTAGCCTGGTCCCCTGAGGTATTTTGGGGGGCGGCGGGTAGGGGGGGGGACGGTCTTTTATAAAAAGCTGATTTTGCAAACACCTTTTCATTCAACATTTTTAAAACAAAAAGCTATATATAACAGCACCCGTTCAATACATTTCAAGATTTTCCATTATTATCCTATTATTGTTAGAAGTATTGTGGCATAGAAATGTTACATAAATATTTACAGCATAAGTGTTAACGACAAAATTAGCTAATCAGAAAAACCTTTAAATGGATGGGATTGTACCGTTAATGTCTGGGTTTTTTTTTTGCCTTCATGCTACTAATGCATTGTACTTCATACTCATTGCCAAAAGAAAACTGGCGTTTACGAGATTATTTATTGTTTCCGTTTGAGAGTAAGCAGTATGTTCAATTGTATGTATGGGTTTGAGTGGCTGTTTGTGAATCCATAGAAAAATTGAGGTTGCAAGGTCATCGCTACCTACATGCAGTAAAGTGAAACTTGTAAGTGGGTGTCTTTGAAAAGTTTGGTACATTTCAGTCCGACTTCGCTTCCTGGATATTATGATATTAAAGTCGCCCGGTATACATCACCCAGAGACCAACTCTGAATATTTCTCATCTCCATGGAGGGAGTGCTGAGGTCTGTAATGTATGAATGACATGGGTGGGATGCCCTCATCACATGACCTAGAGGGGTACAGGACAGACCAGGGAATTCAGGAAGGCAACAGAAAGCTCTCAATTCAACTTTTAAAGTCATCTTTAGGATTTCATCAAATATTCACACCAAAAGTAGATGGTTATGGTAAAGAAACTATCTATTTAGCACTTTAGCAAGCAAATTCTGACATTTTTTTTCTGGATACGTTTGTCTAGAAGCCCTGTCAGTGCTGCCGATTAACAACACAGCAGAAGCAATCAACCTCAGCAATCTCCCTGCACAAACTGAAAAAACAGGCAACGGTGTGCTTGGAGAGCATTTGTTGTACGGTTCCAGTCTGAGGCCTATACCGGGTCCATTTAAGTTATGCAATATATTATAACTATATCGTTGGATGTCATAATTGTTAATCAAGTATGGTAAGTTTACTAAACCTTTTTGTCATGTGACATTTGGGGTAAATATATGTATAGAGATAAAATGAATTTGTTACACGGAATGTATTTTTGCATGTTTTATATCTCACGCACGAGCTGTGACTGCATTCATTTGTGCGGATCGGATCGGGGGCAATAGTTGGCCTTTGTTCAGATATATAAAAATATATATTATCTTTGGCCTACACGGTCTGAAATAAAACGTAATAATAACATTTGTGTTGTCCATTTCTATAAGTGTACTGAGATTGATCCCAAACAAAATATTATGCTATTTGTTTCTGCAACGTGGATAGCAACAAACATTAAAATCAAACCCAGTGCTTATTTATACGTTGCTCTACTAAATCTATTCCCAATAACATTAAATCACTATCAAAATTGACATTGTTCACCTGATTTTATTATCAGCCCGATCACCACTACCAGTAGCACCACCACTACACACAAAGACCCTTTACGACAGAGGCACATTTCGATTTTCAGTTTAATGTTTAATTGTGCTTACAATATAACATACACGTATTCAAAACAGTATCTTCAATGCAGGATTTTTTCCCTTCATATTTTTTAATTAAGGTACCGTTATTCTCATCTTTCAAAATGCTAACCGTTACAAATTAAGAGCTAAGGATCATATTTTGGCATATGGATCCGATGTCATGATACTATGAGACTCGTAGAATTTAATAATTATAAATAAATCCAACTAGGTGAATATAGTCCATGAATCATGCACGCAGTACTGAATGATTTATGGTAAGAGTCCAAATACGACTATATAGTTAACATGAACAATTTTGAAATAAGTAATTTCACGAGTGTACCGATAGCCAACACACCCATAAATCTAATCGCTTCTGGATTGATGCCGTTCGTGCCCAATTGTTATGGCGTTGAATTGTTATGACATTTTACACACATTAAAAACGATGGAGGGGACATCACGTAAACACTAATCACGCCATACTTTCATAGACTACCGATTATCAATCTGCTAACCATGATTGGAGTTTAATTCAAACAAAATAACGTCGGGCTAAAGTGAGACAAATGCTTTGTAAATGTTCCATGATCAATCAAGCTAAATATTACTGAATTCGTTCACCTAATGTAGTTCAGGGGTATAGTTTGCTGACTGTATTACAATCACTAGATATAGCTCGCCTCCTACATAATCAACATGCTGAACATATATATCATATATAACGCCTATTCAGTATGCATTCAACACATATATAAGTATGTGGATAGGACAGAAAGTATGCATGCTGCGTGTATGTTAGAATGGAACCTAATCAACTGTACACATTCACAAGTTCCAACTACAAAACGACATCATCATTACCATGTCAATCCTGGCGGAACCGTCAATAGCATGTGGAAGCGCCTTTGGTTTTAATTTTGTTGGTTTAAACAATTTTTTGGGGGGGTTATTCTTTTTTTGGCAATGGCAACTTCAGGCTGCACATCTGTTCAGTCATTGAGGAAAGCAAGAGGTGCTAGCCTCTTTGAGCGAATGAAAGCCATCCCATGGCTGCGCATATGATTCTTAAGTGCAGTCTGGTCTTGGTAAACACGGTAGCAGACAGTGCACTCAAGTTGGTTCGAGTTGGCATCTGAACTTGAGCGGCTGATGCTAGATTTCCTCAATGACTTAGTTTTGGGCGACTCTGAAGCCTTGAGCTTGACACCTGTAGTCTCCAAGTACTGCGTAAAGTTTTTGATCTTATGTACTAACCGCAGGTGGTTCTTGAGCGGTGGAAGCACGGTGAAACACACCCCACACTCGGGACACTGGAAGGCCTCAGTTCCACCTTTCTTGTGCTTTGAGATGTGGTCCTGGAACTCTTCTCGACTTGTACATTCGAAGTCGCATTTGACGCAACTAAAGCCACCATCTTCTCCATCAACCTTGAGACGCTTTGTAACTGGCCCATCACCAGTCTCCTGCTCCTGCAGGTTTTCGGCGGCGTTCATTTCAGCCTTTTTTTCCATTTCATCCAATCGATCATTATTAATCAGCTTCGATGCAATCTTATGGAAGCTCATGAAATGACGAACTAAATGAGCTCTCTTTGTGTAGCCCTTGCGATGACCACGCTCTAGGCAGATCCAGCAGAGGAAGGCGTATTCACGAATCTGTCCCTCATGTGTTGCTTTCATATGCTTGTCCAGACTTTCCATGTTCTGGTATGTAATGCCACAGAGAAGGCAAGGGAAGCGCGCTTTGATACCATGCTCCTCCACCTGATGCATCTGAAGGTCCTGGAATGTTGGTGTGCGGTAGTCACAGTTATCACACTCAAACCGCAACATGTAGTTGGACTTGACTTGGAATTGTGCTGTTGTCTCATCAAGTAGATCCTCATCGTCTTGTTTCATTTTTTTATGGTCATCAGTTGGAGATGAACGGCTATTTGTGGAAACCCGCTTCCTCTTCATCAAACCGTGATCTATCTTCTTGTGTCGTACCAAATCCTTGCGGTTGCTAAATGTCTGCCGACATATGTGACATGTAACCTGTGAGTCACCCTTATCAGTATCACCATCGCCATCCTCCCCAATTTGTGCCTCAGTCTGATTATAAAGTCCAGATGTGCGCGCTAGGTCTCTGTGATATAACTTATCACCAGCACCATCTTCTGTCTTTTGCAGACAACCCTGCTCCCCATCCTGAGACAGCAATGAGCCATTACTGTCAACCGACTCCCCGTCCCCTTCAGCCTTAGTTGCTTGGCCCTCGTTTTTCTTAACAGCTACCTTGGCAGTGCCATTACTAATCTGTCTCTGTGTGAAAGGATCCACCAGCATGTTTGCAGGGAATGTGTGGTGGACCTTACGCTGATGCGCCACCAGGTGCTTGATGGTTGGACCACAGTCTACGCCACAGATGTCACACATATTGCCAAGGGCAGATACCATGTGTTTATCCTTCAGGTGGTAGCGCATCATGGCATAGTTGTAGCACAGCTTGTTACAAATCTGACAAACAAACGAAACACGCTGATTGGCATAGATGCTATTCATGTGTTGCTCAAGGTGGTCCAACTTCATTTGCTGATCATGGAAGACACTGTCACATAACGGGCATTTGTATATGGATGTGAAATTGTTACTGCCAGTTTTCACGCCAAGGTGCCTGTTGCTGTTATGCTCTTTAAAGCTTGGAACACTCTTGAAGGCCATGGGGCAGAGGTTACACTTGAGATAAGATTCACTGTGTTCATCGCGTATGTGCAGACGTAGATCATCAATCTTGGCGTACCACTGCTGACAACGAGGGCAGGGAAACACCATTACTGCAGAGTTCATCACTCGCTTGCAATTGAAGGTGTGCTTGGTGTAAATGGCCAATTCGCCACGGAAGCACTCACCACAGTCTCCGCAAACAAAAGGTCGCTGGGTCTGATGTGTGCGCATATGTGCACGCACACAGCACTCAGTGGCCAGCCGCGTGTTGCAGCACGGAGGGCGAAGTGGGTGAGGCTTGTCGGCATCATTAAAATGCCTCTGTAGCTTCATATAGGATGAGAATGTAGAACTACACTCAGTACAGAAGATGTTCCCTCCATCGCCCGGCTGGCCCTGCGGAGGCAGTGCTGGCTGCGGTGTTGTAAGTGAGAGAGACTGCAGAGACTTCTGACTTGGAGGGGTATTGGCACTAGGTGGCGGGGAGATAGACCCAGACTTTGTCTTATTGTTAGCATTCACTGCAAGCGGTCCAAATGGACGATGTTCCTTGGCAATTAATACAAGCTTAGAAGAATCTGGGGCAGCAGAGGCAGCAGGAACCATAGTTTGCACAGAAGGTATATTCTTGACAAATGTCAGAGGAGGTGGAGGTCCAGACACCACTGGCTCAGACACTGTTGCCGTAATTTGGTTGGGTGTTACTGAGCCCTGTTGTATATCATGCGGATCATCTAGGCTCACAACACTTGATATTGTTATACCCAAGGACGAACAGGAATCGAGTGGCTCGGTTTCTAAAGCCTTTTCAATCTCCTTATGGGACACCTTTTCTTTACCAACAACTTTGCTGGCCATTGGTGGATTGGGTTCCTTTGATGCACTTGGTTCGAAAGGAACAGGACTTGGAACGTCTACTCGCTCTACTCTCGGAGAGTCATCAGACTTTCCAGATTTGGAAAGTCCAAACTGTATGGGCTTAATATTAATGCGTTCCAGCAAACTTTTGTGGATATTTTTAAGTTCCTGAACATGTTTAAGCATATGACACCGAAACTGGCATTTGTTTGTGAATGTGTATCCAAGCTTACATGGCTCACACATGTATGTGATGGTCATGCTTTGTCGTGATTTGTGATAATCAAGGCTTGATTTATTTACAAACACATCGCGACAACCATGGCATGAGTAGAACTCAAATGAAACCATAGCAAGGCCAGAAGTCAAAGATGGATGGTATTCTTTAATGAGGTTTGTTTTGCTTAACATTCGCCGCTTCAGGCGGTCCTCAGTAGCAGCCATACTCTGAAAAATATCTGCAGTTTGGTCAGTGATATTTTCATCCTGGGGTGTGGACTTACTAGCCTTGGACCGTGCGGATTGCGTTTGTGACTTAGAACCCCCAGTTTGACTTTGTGACTTAGAGCCTGCTCCACCAGGACCTCTGATTTTTTTGGCACTGCCACTGACCTGAGCAGGTTGGTTCACTGAAGTTAGTTTTGCGCCCAACATTTGCGAGGCACTTTTTAGCTCAGGGGCTGGCTGAATGTTTTTACTAATAGTCGAGGTTCCCACAGACCCAGTGGTGGTGACACTGTACACAGGTGGTGTGGCGCTGTTCGCAAGCTGCAAGCCCGTTTGTGTGACCTGTCCTGTACTGTTTGCCTGCGATGGTATAATTAAAACCTTAACAGGGTTGTTTGGATTGCCTGCATTCACCAAAGTTCCAGGAGGGCCAGCCTGAAGTAAATGGCTGAAGTTGGCAGGTAGTGCCGTAGTAGTCATGGCAGTACCATGACTCCGATCCATGAGCACACTAATCATTCGCTGCTGACTAGTCTGTAGTCCATGTGGTGTGGGCGGAGACGTCATCCTGGCAAAGTGTTGCAAGGTCTGTGAGCCCAAGCGAATGTATGATGGGCGGGCACGAGGTCCCCCTGAATGTCTAACTATAACTTGTGGCATTGGTTTCTTCGGAGAGGCCCTTACAATAGTGCGAGGTCCCAATTGTTGAGGCTGACCTTGAACTAACTTGACCACTTGGTTGGTGGGAGTCATTTTCACATATTGTGATGCTGAAGAAAGTGATGTTGTGGCAGACAGGCTGGCACTTGTTGATATAGTTGACAACTGAGAGACCATAGATATACTACCTGTGTTTGTTGAAGTGGTCAATGTCTGGTTCGATGTAATTTCCATAGGCTCTAGTTTTATAATGCCGGGTCGGAAATTGATCAATTCAAATTTGTCTGACTTGTCATTAGTACCATCAGGGTCAATAACAATCAGATGTTTCACACTAGGTGAACATGACCGTGAGCGAGAGCTTCGTCGGATAGCTTCAGTCACTGTTGCAACAGATGATGTTTCATCAATAGTTGCTGTGCCTGCAGTCGCCTGTGTATCAACATGATTGCTGTCTCTTGCAACTGATGCATTATGACTCCTCTCCATTGCCGTGTCTGCTTCAAGTGCACTTCCTTGAACAGCAGATATCACCAGGTTACATCCCTCGTCAATAGACTCCTTGACTATGTCTTTGCTTGTTGGATTAGCACTAGTCTTATCCGGTTGAGGGCTACTTATCTGGCTACCAGTGACATCTTTGATACGCAGTTCATTAATGCCACTCTTCTTTGATGATGCTACTACATCTCCTTTTATAGCTCCAGTGCCACCATCTTGGTGCAGAATGGCAGAATTTGCAGCTGATCTATTGCTTTGATTTCTTTCACTTGCAGGCATTGAACCGGTGTCCGCCTCCAAAATCTCGCTCAAGTCCAAGTCTGTGGCCGATATTGACATATCAATTATCAGCCTGTCACTGTCTTCCCCAGACATTGCTGAATCGTTATGTCTCAATTGACCACGCCATCCAGGCACTGCTTGCGCATCTCTGACAGGAGCTGATGAATTCTCCTTGGTTGCGGTGCTCAGAGAGGTGATACTTTCTATGACTGGCATGCAAATCGCAGCCTCATGTGAGTCACGGTCATTGTCTGGCTCAAGGATCCAATCCTCAGAATCTTGTTGCTGCTTTGAACGGGATGGTGATGTGAATGATACATCACTGACTGGTCTTGAGTCTGGGTCGCTTACATCAAGTACTTCCCAACTAAGAACATCTGCTATTGGAGACTTACTGGATACCTGAAAGCAAACAAAATGTTTTTCACCAAACTACTGACAGTAGGTAAAATGTGGAAAAACTTATTTCTGTTATTTACTCTAATAATTCTGTAACATAAAATAAATTGTGTCAACTAGTAATCTCATTACCACACTTATTTTTGTTATCACTTGATATGACTTTAAGAGCATGATGCAAATGGTGATTAGAGGAGTGAGCGATTGTATGCCCTAGCAACATCTGGTCGAATCAGGATGCTCGTGACAGTATCATCTTTATAGTGTTGTCCTGTTATCGGACTGAGACTGTGCCGTCAGCACTGTGATAAAATATCTCACTTAGCCATATTATCCAGGAAGTGAGTCAACCGGTCTTTAATGTATCCTACAAATGCTCAGTGCCAGACGAGGTAGTGACAAGTAACTTTTTTAAGTCTTCGGTTTAACTCATCTGAGGATAGAACACATGAATTGCACTGGAAGTGGGCACAATCCCACTGAACACATCACGTGGTTGGTTGGAAATTAATTTTAAATACTGTACCCACAACTACTTTTGGAATTGGAATTTCGATATTTCGTCTATATATTTATATTTAAGAAAGAATTTCCTTTCATCAAATTTAATGTTTGCCATTCGTATAGCATGATGATTTTGAGTCTCTAATATTTTTTCAAGATAAATATATTAGGTTGCACACTATAATATACATTACCTTAGATTGAAGAAGACTTAAAATAGCAAACATACTTGAAGTAAAACATGCTAAATTAAATTTGGCATGCACGTCAATATTTTTGACAACACAAGACTTCAGCAGTGACAGTTCCTATTGAATCGACTTAGTACGCCCTTCTGGACAGAAACAAATGCTTCACAAGCGCACCAGTATCTCAGTTGGATATGTAAAATCAAATCAATACTACAAAATAAAAATGTATATGGGCCATTCTCTGATACTAGGTACCAAAAGTGAAAACCTACCAAATAACAGCAGAAAGCATTCCAAATAAAACAGCAAAATTCATCTTTGTATGAATGTTTACATGTTGTGCATATGTTAAGAGTTGAAAAATAGGCGATTTCAGTTTTTGATTTGATCTTACACAAATTGAGCAACACTTTAATATCATTTGTGTAACATGGAAATCAAAGACACACATAGAACATCATTTTAATATACTCAATAAATTCAAACAAGATTTTATTGATTACAGTGAAGCAAACACATTTAATTTTGTTTTTGCTTCTGGTACTACGTCCTAGCAACATCTAAGGTCATTTCAGGACGCGTACTAACTTGTGACAGTGCACACTCATGGTGATTTTATGGTGCTGCCCCACTGGGAGACCCGACTGCCAGCAATATGACCTGATATCCCAGTCAGTCACATTATCCTGACACTGAGCCAACCAGTCCCTGCCCTATCCTAATAATGCCGAGCACCTGGCTAGGAAGCAACAAGTATCAATTTTTAAGTCATTGGTTTGACTCGACCAGGGTTTGAACCCACAAACCCATAGGTTCGGATCCCCCGATCTCCCAAAACAGGAGACGCACGCGCAACTCATTCGGCCATCCTGTCTGGTCATCACATTTCAAGGGATAGGTTAGGACACATGTAGCATTGCTAGTATACTTAACACACAGAGGCAACAATAATTATTTGACTTGCGACAAATAAAAGAAACAATTAATTATCACCATCATAAGGTGGAAAACAAATATATGGTGCCCCGTGTCAGAGAATAACCCATTTATTTACAATGATTAGACACGCAAGTTCAGCAGACAGCATTATATATATGTAGTTATAAAGACCCTAGCAGTTTTGTCATATCAAATGCAAAAAGTTAGTTTTATTTAACGACGCCTCTAGAGCACATTGATTTTTTATCATCGGTTATTGGATGTCAAACATATGATCATTCTGACATATTTCTTTGGAGGAAACCCGCTGCCGCCACATGGGCTACTCTTTCCGATAAGCAGCAAGGGGTCTTTTATAGCACATACCACAGCCTTTGATGAACCAGTTGTGGACCACTGGTTGGAACGGAAAATAGCCCAAACTGCAAATGTGTCCACTGAGCAGGATCAATAGGATGACCCACACCATCACAGGTGGAGACTTCCGCTTGAGCTATGTCCCGCTCCCCTTCATACCAGATGAAATCAATATCTCTATCGGTTATGGTTTTGTAGCTGTGACAAACTTAAGATTACACAAGAAATATAAACTAAATCCAATAATTAAGTCTTTCTAACTGATACGCACTTGATGTGTTGTGTTATGCAAATGACCTAAATTGTTAAAAACAAACAAGAAAAAGCTGGATACTATGAAGGACCCCCCCCCCCCACACACACACCCAAGTCATTTCCCCCCCCCCTCTTTTTCTTCTCCCTTTAAAACTTATACCTACATGATCTCCAGATTCGTTGGATGTCAGTTCATCATCTGAACCAGAAGACGATTGAGACGAAGAAGCCATTTTAATCTGCAATAAAGGAAAACAAGGAAATAAGATTTTATGAGGCTAACTCAAAGAAGATAAGATTCACATAACTGTATAGAACTTTGAGTGATACTTGTTCGTATGACATTTCTTGATACACACAAAATTATTTTAGGCCGGCTTTCAAATTTAGTTTTTTTTAACCCACACGTATAACGGAATGCAAACAGGTACATTCTCGACAAATGGGAAGTTATATTGGTCATCTTTTTAAACTGGGTATCACATATCTGGTATCCGTGTTACGTAGGACATAAATTCTTGCCTTTTGTTATTAAGTATGTTAGCAATACTATATGTATCTAATCTATAGCACAAAAGATCTAAAAAATATGTTTATATGATTTTGTGCTAAAGTGAAAATATGAAATTTTACACATTTACACTAAAATTTACACAAACTTGTTTTTTTCAACTTTGTTTCAACTTTTTTCTTGTGTCATGTTTTACACTCTGCTTGCCACCATCAGCTGCTGATGTCTTTAAGCGGCTGTAAGTAGCTGATTTTGCACATGGAACCGTAAGTAGACTTTCCTAATATCAGAAGAGAAGTCTTCCTATAAATCGGAGCAGTTGACATCTCTGTTATATACGTGTAGAAAAAACCCTCAAAGCTAGCAGCCAAAATCTTGCATAAAGGCAATATTAAATTTACTCTAAGTTTAAGATGTAGTGATGTAGTTGAAAATAGTACAGCGACAGCAAGAGTAAGAGAGAATGAAGTGATTAGACTAGTTAAGAGAATAGATCTAGGAAAGTCATCAGGAATACAAAACCTACAAGCCAGAATAATTAAAGATGCTGTGCTAGCCATACCAAATGTTATATGGGACTTAATCAATAATTCATTTGAGATGGGTATTTTCCCCACAGCTTGGAAGCAGACTACAGTGGTACCAATACACAAGGGTGGAGACAAGGGGGACATGGGAAACTACCACCCCATATCACTCCTACCTCTGCCAGGCAAGCTGATAGAGAAATTAATGTCAAGCACATCATGAAACATCTAGATAGTGAGAAAATACTAAATGACAAACAGGGAGGGTTCAGAAAGGGATTCTCCACAACAAAAACTATATCCAATCTAACAAATGACATATTGAGAGGTATGAATGAAGGTGAACAGACAACTGCCACATTCATAGATTTTAGCAAGGCATTCGATACAGTGAATCATGACATACTGATAAAAAAGCTAGAAAGAGTAGGAATAAGAGGAAGAACACTACATTAAGGAATTACATCAGTTAGAGAACAAAAGTAAATGGCAGACATCAGAATGTATACAGGTAACATGTGGAGTCCCTCAAGATTCAGTATTAGGCCCACTCCTCTTCATCATTTACATCAATGATCTGGAGAAGTCCTTAGAGGGAATCAAATTCCAACTATATGCTGATGACACCGTGATATATACACAACAAGCAATAGCAGAAAAGAGAACAGAGATAAGCTAAATGAGAAACTAGTAGCTTTAGATAACTGGTGTAACTCCAACAAGATTTCCATAAACCACAAGAAGTCCAAGGTCCTAGTGTTTGGCAGGGGGGAAATCAACTATGGCAATGAGGAGTCAATAATTTTGGGAGGAAAAGTTCTTGATCATCAGACCAACTACAGATATCTAGGGATGAATCTTGATAGGAAACTAAAATACAATGATAACATAAAAGAAGTTATCAAGAAGGCAAACCACAAAATCTGGATATTAGCGAATACCAGAAAATACCTAACTACAAATATGGCTATTAAAATCTATAAAGGTATGATACTACCATACTTCGACTATGGTGATGTAATATATATGGGGAGTAACAAAAATATGTTGGATAAACTACAAAGGCTACAAAATAGAGCACTTAAGATATGTCTGAAGGTGGAACATAGACACCCAACTGATGATCTCCATAGAAAAGCAAGAGCCAACACACTAAATGACAGGAGAAAAGCACATCTCAAAATAGCAGCATTCAGGGAGACAAGGAAGCCTGGGAGGGTGCAGGTAACAAAAAAGGCAACAAGAGGAAGTGATGGCCCCAGACTGATAAGAAACAGAGCCAAAAACAGATCATATGAGAGGAGTATCGAATACATGAAGGCAAGGGAATGGAATACACTGGGAGTAGAAGAAAGAAGTACAGGGACAATAGAAACATATAAAACATTGATCAAAAGAGAGCTAAATGCACTGCTAGACTAATGACAACAACAAATAAAATGAATTAAAAAATAAAAAGAAGAAAGAAAAATAAATAAATAGAAACTACACTGATAATTCAAGCAAAGTTTACCATACAATAGGTAAACTTAAAAATCAAAACCTAATGACCACTAAGTGACTAACACAGCAAGGTGAAGACATTCAGAGAAATTAACTATTGGTAACCAAACAATTATCCGATTGTAGAACGAACAAACTCACAGAGGTTTGGGGGATGTGGGAGAATGCTTACAAACAGAGAAAGAATGCAGGCAGTAGTTAGCCACCCAACTGAAAGTGATAAAAAGAAGGGGAGTCACAAGACTATTACTGTCTAGTGGCGAAAACAAGTCATTAGACTTAACCGTTATGGGCAGCAACACCCATCACACACAAAAAAAAAGATTACTAATTATTTCTAGATAATTTAACCATGCTCATAATTAAATTTACATTGCGAATAGCTTAATTAAGAAATATATCACACACATTACCCTACATAATTGTTTGTTTACAAACCATAATTAAGTAGAAAGACCTTATTATACCATTATTCTAGATTACTAGATCACATATACCACGTGAGAAAGGTAATAAAATCAACAAATCAATTACATATTAAAAAGATATGCAAAAATAAATATAGTGTAAAAAGTTGACAAGAAAATACACCATCTAACATTACCCCCCATCCCCATCCCCATTTCCTGTCATTGCATTATCATTGAATATCTATGACATACAATACAATTCTAGAATTTACAAATAAGATCCGGATAGAAAAATCCCTAATGGTTGGGGTAATTTTAGGTATAATATCGCAGAGTCGTCTAGTGTCCACGCTTTACATATATTTAGCCTACAACGTATAAACAGGATCACTACCTCAATCAATATTTGTATTCGTATTCCTGTTAAATGGTAAAACAAACGCGTACCTCACAACATGGATCAATCCGTTACCATCATGGCTGTCTACACCGCAATGCGCATGTCCCCTTGCGGAGAAAACACCAAGTACTAGTGGTCGACTTATTGTTTTAAGTATTTTGTGATGTATATAGCTATGAAGCCTATGGCCATTTCTATTATGCGTCAGTTTATCGCATGGTTATCCTTAAACTTACCAATGGTCGGTCATAGAAAAGCTTGTTTTATATCACTTTGACCGTCCAGCTAGAGGATATTATTGGTGGAAAAATGAAATCGGTAAGCTACAACGAGCGTCCAGTCACGTGATTAAACGTTCCCAGCATGCACCATCCGCGTACAGCGCAGGGAACGTACTCACGCTACCACTTCTGTCCGTAGGTAGGTGGCGCCAATCACTTATCAGCCGTCACAAAACAAAAATGGCCGGAAACCCGAATACATGTAATTTCCTGTATTTACTACAGTAATTTCTACCCGTTCACGATACTAACAGGACGCCAATTGGAGTAAGACCATGAGGTATGTCAGCATGGTGTTGGCACATTTGGGTATTGTAACATTATTTACATCAACCATTGTGGGTCTAGCACTGTCTGTGCGTTCCGTAAATGCCGACCATGTGGCTTCAAATGTACGTGAAAAGGAAAGACCGCGAGGTCATTTGCAGCCGTTGGGAGAACACAGACCGGCTGAGGGTGTCGTTACCACACTGGACGGGTTTCTAGAACCTCGACAGTTTTATGAGGACTACGTTTTGGCAAGTAAACCAGTACTTTTTAGGGGATCGGCGCACGACCTTCCAGCCTTTCAGCGTTGGAGCGACACCTATCTGAAGTAAGTGGTACCAAACTACGAATGGGTTCAACATGCGACGCGACATTCCGATTGACTAGTGTAAATTGACACTTCCGGTTATATTATGTTGGGGTTGGGTTGAATGTGCCTAAAAACAACTAGTCTGCAATATAAAAACTAAAATAAGAGCTGTTTTCTTTTTAATAACCACGAGTAAATGTTTCCTTGGAATATTTCTATGACAGAAACTTCGCTAATAGTAATAGTATTAGTAATACACTAGACTAGTACTAATTACTAATATGAATAAGCAATGCTTAGGACCGACCCCCCGATATAACTGCAGCAAAGTATTTTATTATTGCGCATGTATTTTCTTACTCCACTCGCGGTGTTCGATTTGAAATTCTAGTAACTCGGGTGACCCGAATACGGCTGTCGTTTCCGCGGAAGAAACTTATGTTTATGCCAAATTGTTCTTTATTTCTTTTAATTTTGAATAATATCAAAGTTTTGAACTGCACATATCGGCAAATTCTATGGCAGCGGGCATTTGTTTTTATATATTATTAACCAATCGCTCGCACCTGAAGGCTACGGAACCAAGTTGGACTGAGCGATCGTTGATAGCTGGAAATATTCCATAGGAGTATACAAATGGCAGCGCCCATAGAGGGCTATTTCCGTTTCCGTTTGCTGGAATTTGGTGATTTCATCTTCCAGCTCTATCAGTACAGGTATTGTTTATGTGTATATATCTACATGCGTGTTAGTCTTAAGCCTCCCCAGAGGGTGGGTCGGTATTAGATATTTCCATTCACTCTACAACCATAGGACCCTGGACAGGACCTGCCCTAAGCCGTGTTCACACGGGGAATATAAATCGATTCGTAGAAAGCGACTTGCCTAGTTCGACGCACATTTCCCATGTGAACGGGCGTCTGAGTCGAATTAGGGCTGAATCAATTTCTGTGATGCGCATTCTGTAAACCACCTCTCGAGGTAGTTTACGTGAGGCGATTTCTGTGAATCAATTTATTTTGCCAGTGTGAACCCAACCGACTTACTTGATGCGGACTAAGCACGTCGAACTATATACTATAATTTGGTCTATGAAACCACTAGCTGTGCACAGATATTTTGTTCATCATTTATTTTTAGGGTTTCACTGCCCAGCAGAAGCTTTGACCGTTCCAATACGATTCAGTCCATACATATCTAGGTCGAACCCACACTCTCCCCATGACGTCGACGAACCCAAACTGGCGCTGGTTAGTATCGACTTGCTCATGCGCAGATATCGATTTCCGGCCCCAAGTAGCCTACTGCCCGTGTGAACGGGCCGCTAATTCGACTCACCTGATTCGATTTGTCTAATTCGCTTCACATTTTGCCCCTGTGAACACGGCTCTAGATTAGATTAAACAAAAATAATTCCGCCCATACTTGCAGTAGGGGTGAAAAACAACCCATTACTAGAAAAAGTGGTGAATGGGTGGGTAAATGAAATCATATAAATTCTTAATTTCAGTTGCAAAATATATTCTTCATATACATCTTCATATTTCCCCGCTACTTTTCATTAAAAAAAATATAATGAAACATGTAGTGAAATCGACAGCATTCTGTGGTCGCCAGCTTGTCTTTTTGCATTCTCGCCCATTTCACCAACTCTGTGCTGATATAAGTAGCCATTTGATACTGGAACCAGGAATTCCACTTCCTGTTCCATACTAAAGCAATTTTCGCCCATATTTAGACGATGTTGTCATTCACCCCCTACTGTGCATAATGGTGAATCTTTTATCTAGGCCTAGATAAAAGATTTACTCCATGCCTACAATAGGGGTTCCCTCATCCAGTGTTTATGTACATTGACACAGAGGAGATGAGAGAGAATGCAAAAAGACAAGATGGCAAATCAAGAATCAAGATGATTTGACTTAACTACCGGTATATATGTTTTATTATATTTTTCAAATCAAAAGTATGTGTTCATTTCATTTATCTAGCCTTTCACACTTTTTCTAATGGGTTGTCATTCACCCTTACTTTGTATAGGGGTGAATCTTTTAGGCAGCAGCTATTGATACGGGCCCGTATGAATAGTCAGAGCGCTTATTAGTACAGCGATAATTACATTAGTAGCTTTGAGCAAATTATATGATGGAACAGTGTGTACAGCTAACCATAACATTAACCTCGGACAATGGGACATGATAAAGGGGTCATACTACATGCTATTAATACGGTCACGTATGAATAGACACTTCAAATCTAGAGACAAGGCCCCAAAACCGATTTTTGCTCAATTTTGCCCTGTTGTATAGATAGACAAATAATGCATACACAAGCTTGAAATATAGCCGTGGTCACACGGGCGCTGTAAAGCGATTCGTAGAAATCGATTTGTATAGTTCGGGTTACATTTCGCGTGTGAACGGGCGTCTGAGTCTAATTAGGGCTGAATCGATTCCTGTGATCCTGATACTGGAAAACACTTGTGGAGATGCATTACGCGAGTAGATTTCTCTGAGTCGATTTATTTTTCCCGTGTGGATGCTCTGAGGCGGTTTAAGCACCTCACACGCATGCGCAGTCGATACCTTAGTGTGTTTACTTTCCGGTCGATCAAAATCGCATATTATATAATTTAGTCTATTAAACCGCTAGCTGTGCACAGATATTTTTTTTATCATTTATTTTTAGGGTTTCACTGCCCAGCAGAAGTTTTGATCGTTCCAAACCAATAAGATTCATTAAATACATATCTAGGTCGAACGCACTCTCTCGTGGTGACTTCGCCTAACCGAAAACTGGTGCTGGTCAGACTGGACTTGCTCATGCGCTGATATCGACTTCCGGCCCAAGTACTGCCTGTGTGAACAGGCCGCTAATTCGACTCCTAGTATTCGCCTTGTCTAAATCGCTTTATTTTTTGCCCGTGTGACCACGGCTTATGACTCAAATAATCTTTCTACCATCCATCTGTGTCATTATGTGAAAGAGTGTAATTGATTTATTCCTGTACCCAGATAGCACACAGCCGTCGGCCCGACATCGGCTATTGGTCGCGGTGTCGCCATCGACTTGCCACCGTCGGGCCGACAGTGGTGTTCCGACGTGAGGTTTCAATCCCTTTCCACTTTTGAGCCACCGTCGGACCGACGGCGGTAGCCCGCCGCTGGTTTGCATTCATATTCCACCGTCGGGCCGACGGTGGTGTTCCGACGTTAGGTTTCAATCCCTTTCCACTTTTGAGCCACCGTCAGGCCTACGGCGGTAGCCCGCCGCTGGTTTGCATTCATTTTCCACATGTCACTATAGTGTCAATGCTTACAGCTCTAGTCGCCAGCGGAACACGTGCGATCGTTGAGCAGCGTTCTTTTTCAACAAATAACTCCAGAAATCGGAGGAATTTTAAGGAATTATTTAACAGGTTTGTTTATTAATATGCTTAGATTATTTTGTAAAAGTTTTGTAATTTATTACGACGTATTAATGGAATTATTCGTGTTAATACAATTTGAATCGCATTATCCGGTACGGGATGTTGACGGTTCGAGTCGCCAGCGGAGGACGTGCGATCGTTCAGCAGCATTAGAGACATTTAGTTTGAGGTTGAACTTGTAACTTCAACTTGGAACGTGACGTTCAAGTTGTACAGTGACGTTTAACCTTTATATTAACTTTAGTCGCAGGTTCAACCTGAAATTGCACTGAATATCACCCGCAAATAACTCACATATCCCTCATATATCACACATATATCACTCATCTATCACACATATATCACCCACATATAATCATATACCACACAGCTATCGCTCATCTATCATCAACATATATCCACCATCGATCACCCACATATCACATTTTACCTTGCACAGCAAATTAGTCCTTTTGCGTTGTACCACAAGTTGCAACGTCGGGGATACCCCTGAATGCTCAAGTGACGATCACATATCATGGGGGAATCCCGCACGTTACAAGTTGAACATCAGAAACTAAATGTCTCTATTCTTTTTCTACAAATAACTCCAGAAATCGGAGGAATTTTAAGGAATTATTTAACAAGTTTATTTATTAATATGTTTAGATTATTTTGTAAAAGTTTTGTAATTTATTTCGATGTATTAATGGAATTATTCGTGTTAATACGATTTGAATTACCCGGTACGGAATGTTGATGAAGGACCGCCATCTTGGTTTTTTCCGAGAAGACACTGTCACTATAGTGTCAATATGTACAGATGCAAATAATTACTTTTATTCAAAATTAATATATATCAAGAACATTAACCTTATCGTCGGGCCTACGGCGGCAGCTACCGTCGGGCCTATGGCGGCAGCCGCCGTCGGGCCTATGGCGGCAGCCGACAGCGGGAGGTTGGACAAAACAACGTCAGCCCGACGACGGTTTCCACCGTTGGCCCGACGGAGAGGCCGCCGTCGGGCCGACGGCTGTGTGCTATCTGTGTAGTATGAGTGCCTTGGCCTGTATTGCCTTTCAAACCATGTGCAGCCAGTTTTGGAAAGTGACCAGACTGGCTTTTAGGATTCCCCAGTAAACTAATCATTTACCTTCCGGGCAATCAGAATGAACCTTACATCAATACAGAGCTATGACTTTGACCTATGATGGAGTGTGAGTTTGGTAGCAGTGCAATGTTTTGCACTTTAAAAAAAAAAGCAGCTTAAAGTTGCCATATCTACTTTGACGCTTTTGCTAAAAAAAAATTAGGCTGTGATCTATTCTCAAAGAACTATATATCATTAAAAATACAACTCAGAGAAAGTCCATTTGCGATAATAGTGTGAATCCGAGGCATTTTAAAGACAGGCACAACTCGCCGTGGGGAGGGGGGGGGAGAGTACTGGCATTCTGCCGTGCGCATTTCCGGGGCCGTGTTCAGGGTACACCTCGGAGATGCCTTTTGGCTTATTTGCGTTCAGGGTGTGTCTTGGAGACGCCTCACATTTCAGACAGGAGACAAAAAGCACCTCGAAAATGGCCCCTGTATTCAGTGGTTTCAGCCAATCAGAGCTCTTCTTTTCACTTGCAAATGGCTGCCTCCTATGGAGGCGGCCATTTTTGAGACAACCGATTAGGTACTCCAAACAAAGGACTCGTTGCTAATACTGACTGGCCACTGGAAAAATAGGAGACTTGCCCTCATCACACTACCCCTCTTTGAACGTTGTTTTAATCAAGGTTTTGACAACTTTGGAATGGTCAAAAACATGATTTTACCAAATATTTATCATGAAAAATATAATATTAAATAGAAAAATTCTTTCTCTACAAATCTGTTTAGATTGTTAACCACCATTTAGCACTCTCTCAGCAGTTTGGACTTAACCATAGGATTGGTATGCTAATTAGAGCAAACAAACTCTTTACATGTGGATATAGCTTAAAGACAATCTAATCACATTATATATATTTGCAGTCTGATCATTTTGATACAAAAACCAAGACAATATCTCAAATAGAACCAGAGTTATTCATTTTCTAAAGATTTAATCAAGGATGGTTAGTGAAAACCACATGATTTGTCATGTTTGATATCAAATTGCTGAACAAATATTTATTTGTACGGTCTGGAAAAAAATAGATTAGAATTTGTACTAGAAATAACAAGTTAAAGCAATAATGATGTGATTAAAATCTAATTTGCCTTCAGCAGGCAGCCTCAAATACCCGCTAAATTTTGTACACCACGTCTTAGGCAAGTTTGTATAACATTATTTGATTTTGATATGTAATTAGAAGAGAATTAGGCCTACATTCAAAGCTATCTTTTTTTCCAAATGTTATGTAGGTTTAAGCCCTGTTTACACGGGCGAGTTCAGCCGCGTCATATAAATCGCCTTGTCTACTTCGGTTTACATTCGCCGTGTAAAGGCGACTAAAGGCGGATTAGGGCTGGTTCGCCTCAACTAATTCGCTTCAAGTAAACCACGTCGCGAGGTAGTTTACTTGAGTCGGCCTATCTTACATGTGTAGATGCAAGCGAATTAGTTGAGGCGGATTAAGGACGTCACAGTCGAGACCTGAGTTTGTTGACTTTCCGGTAAATTTGGTCTAAGAAACCGCTAGCTGTGCACAGATATTTTTTTCATGATTTATTTTAAGGTTTTCACTGCCCAGCAGAAGTTTTGACCGTTCCAAACCAATACGATTCAGTCCATACATATCTAGGTCGAACCCACACTCTCTCGTGGCGACGTCGACTAACCGAAACTGGCGCTGGTTAGTCTGGACTTGCTCATGCGCAGATATCGATTTCCGCCTTAAACCGCTCCGTGTGTAAACGCGCCACAACTTCGCTTCATATAAATCGCTTTGTCTAATTCGCTTTACAATTGCCCGTGTAAACACGGCTTTAAATTAAAATGTATGCCAATGCTATATTACATCGAAAGGTTTTTCCAAAGTATAATGCGGCTAGCAATTTTGAGAGGTGGGTGAATCCCCCAATAAACAATTATACTTTGGCTTTGATTATTATTATTATTTTTTATTATCCTCTTCTTTGATGCAGGCTTGTGGTAGCCTATACAAAGCTCGTAGCTCTCAGCTCTAATGGTATGCAGCCTCGAAATCGTACAGGAATGTTTCTCTGGCCCAGGCCCTGTCCAGCGCATTCTTGAATTTATTCATGGTAGCTGCTTCCACCGCTTCTTCCGGTAGCTCATTCCACATGTTTATCACTCGCTGTGAAAAGAAGGCCCCTCTGAGTGAGCTGTTGTACCTTGGCTTGAAAAGCTTCTTGGAGTGACCTCTGGTATTGCTTCCCTGTATGCGTCTGAATAGCAAGGCCTCATCCACATTATACTCAGCATTCAGGAACTTCCATGTGTTGATCATGTCCCCACGAAATCTTCTGTATGTGAGGCTTGGTAACTTGAGTCTCCTGAGTCTGTCTGGATAACTAAGGTCCTTCAGATGTGGCACTAGCTTAGTTAACCTTCTCTGAACAGCTTCAATGGATTTAATATCCTTCTTCAATGTTGGGTGCCATATAGTGACTCCATATACGGGCCCGTATGAATAGTCAGAGCGCTATAGATGTCTTTAAAATAATTCTATCAATACCATCAAGCATTTTCACATTTCTCCATACCGTTTTGAAGAGGTTGTGATTACATTTTACACATGAATAAGTTGGTTCATTGATCTAGGCTTAATTAGCATTGCGTCACCAAATAACTATTCTCCGCGTAGCGAATATTTGAGCTCGTTCTGATCGGTTCATGTTCAGATCAGGAACGTTTTTTCTGGGGAGTCCCAAATGCATTGTCAGTCTGGTCACTTTCCAAAAATGGCTGCGTAGTTTGAAACATGATACACACCAAGGGATTCAAACTACTCAAGTGAACCGATCACACTATCACATATATAATAGGGCCACAGATGGAAGGTAGCAAGATTGCTTTAACCATTCAATCCTGTTTCAAGCATGAGTATGCATTATTGGTGGAAATACAACATGGCAAACTTGCAAAAATCAGTGTGCTCGGACCTTGTCCTATGGAGTTATATAGTGACAGGGCTAATGTTACCATAATAAATGCACTGATTTTTTGGTATATGTATATCTTAAAACTGCATAATCCGATGAAAGCATGGACTTCTCCAAACCGGAACACATGTACACTAGATTTGATCATACATATATCCAACTTAGATACTAGTGTACTCGTTAAATATTTATAGCAGTTTGGTGCTTCTGAGCTATAGGCCCCATCTGATATGTTGGAAAATTGGTAAACAAGACCGATGTGTAACATTTTGCCGTGCACCAAAATTAATTTGCAATATTTTCACTTCAAATATCTCCAAGCTTAACCCTTTATTGGGCTGTCAGATTACGACGCATCGCGCAAACGTATGGCGATGTATGTGATTTTTTGTCATTATGCGTTAGGCGCATGTTGGTATACGACGGCACACGTCAGGGGGTCGGCAAACTTTTGTGCGTGCACAAAACTTTGGACTTACGACAATGCATGGGTGCTTACGCTAGGCATATGTCGAGACACGCTAGACGCGCATTGGAGGAACGTTCTTATGTTGTCCTACGTTGACTTTCATTCCTCTGACGGAGAGATTTCAGTCCGCGCATCGGCAACGTATGACAACGCCGTTCTAACTTATGCATACCGTATGGCCAATGCGCGGTTGGCGTTTCTCCACCGTGTCTTGACGTATAGGGCACGTGTCTGGCACTCGTTTAACATATATGACGTTCAACGGCATTCTGCGAACGTGCTGTGAGCGTTTTGCGGGTGGTTCGGGTGCCCCCAGCACGTTGGCATGCGTTACTCACGTGTTACGCCAACGTCGCGTGCGCTAACGCAGAAATGTGCTGGACTGTCATTGGACATGCGTCGCTCATGCACTGGCACTACGTGCATTGTGCAACACGTTAACCAGTCGCTAGCGTAACGTTGGGAGCGTGTTATGCCAACACTAGGTAAATGCCACACGCGTGGGAGGCACGTTAGCCATACGTTGTGCCAAACTCTTTTTTTTTTCCTCATGCTTCGTCATACGTCACCACTACGTCAGACCGACGCTACGCTTACTTCCACTACGTTGCGCTGTCGTCCAACTTTTCCCCCCACACCAAAAGGTTTGACGCATCTCGACGTAAAAAAAGTGATTTTATGCATTGGCGGTGCGCTTTCGAGATGCGTCGTAATGTGACAGGGCCTTTACAGTAAAAGATGTTTTTTCAAGCTAATGTAAAATAGACTTATAACATATTTATCTTTTTTAACACCCTAAAAACTTAAATAAAGGTTAAAACCATCGGATTATCCCCGTTCCATGACTCTAACAGTCTAAGCTCTCAACACTCTTGATAAGGATTCTCGTGTAATTATTGTGATGTACTATCATATAGTTATGGATTTATTACTTTATTACACTTGATTTGTTTACATGTTTTATTTGTTCGTGCTCAGATCTTAATTTATTTTAAAATGAATATCATTGTGTTGGGGATCAGGGGGAGTGTAATCTTTTAAGATTGAGCTCGTATATATTTTCCGTTTCATAACAATTTGACTAATTCTCCCTTTTATTTTATACAGCGAAAAATATGGCTCCATCAAAGTGGAGGTGGAACATGGGAAGAAAGAAGACCGCAGAGGACGTGTAAGTCATATAGCCATCAGTCAGTTTCTGCAGCAATACACCCAGCTGGACATTTACATGGTTCAAGACATCTTACCTGACATGATGGGTATTTAGTATTTTAAACTAATGTTTTGCAAAGAGAACAATTTCCATCCTCTTTAATTGACATATTCTGCACTGAAGACTACCAGTATTTTGAAGGTTAAGATTGTAAAAAGTTAAAAAAAATTCAAGTGCTACTTTAGCGTGCTGTCTACTGCTAGCATGTGATCTACATCAATGAACACCTACATCAGTATCCTCCTCAAATTGAAGGTTATGGTTAGGGGTAAAGCGCATGTAGATTGTATGCTAAAGTGGTATCAAATTGCAGTTATGCAGTTAAAATTGTGATTATAAAATCATTGTATACAAATTTTAAAAGGTATCTGATTGATTGATTGCCGTAAAAGCCATATTTGCGTTATTTAACCATTACCTTTACACAAAATGTGAACGCTCGCAATCAATAAAATGCGTAATGGTTAGGTGTGCATATCCATAAACTAAATGGAATTCTGTATTGGGTCTAAAGCCCCGTTCACACTGGCGAGTTAAAACGCTTCATCTAAATCGCCTAGACAAAGCGAAATAGATGAAGCGAATTAGTGTTGTGTCCACACATGCAGTAGTTTTAGCCGGAAATCGATATCTGCGCATGAGCAAGTCCATACTAACCAGCGCCAGTTTCGGTTAGTCGACGTCGCCACGAGAGAGTGTGGGTTCGACCTAGATATGTATGGACTGAATTGTATTGGTTTGGAATGGTCAAAACCTCTGCTGGGCAGTGAAAACCTTAAAATATATCATGAAAAAAATATCTGTGCACCTCTAGCAGGTTCATAGACCAAATTTACTGAAAAGTCAACAAACTCTGGTCTCGACTGTGACGTGCTTAATCCGCCTCAAATAAGTCGGTTGCATTCACACGGGTGATATAAGTCGAATCATAAAATTCGGTTCATATAAACCACCTACAGAGGTGGTACAGATGAAGCGATCTAGCTGAATCGATTCAGCCCTAAATCGCTTTAGCGTAGCGTCCACACGGCGAATGTGAGGCGAACTAGGCAAGTCGATTTAGATGGAGCGTTTTAACTCGCCAGTGTGAATGGGGCTTAAGTCAATGTAAAATTGATATAATTTTGTTAAGCTGGTATAGTTTTGAATGTTCCAATTAAAAATTAATAGATGTACGCTGTGTCAGAACTGGGTTTTGCTTTCTTTAATTAGCAATGGATGGTTCTCAAGTTACAGTAATATAGTGATAAAATTGCTACTTATTCAGGTTTGAAACTATTGTGTAACCCATGTAGTGTGTTTGTAGGTGGGCGAGGTCGGAGAAGCGACACTATGCTTTAGGGTGTGAATTGTATTTGATTCAAAAGCCATAATTTTACATATGTCTAAACAGTGCATGAGCAGAGTGATTTCTATTGGGTCGAAGGCTGAAGCCCAATTAAAATCAACCTTCCCACCATCATGGACTATTAATTAAGATGCCTATGACTAGTATGAGTGATTGATTGTGTTTTGGTAGGTTGTATTTTTATTGCATGGATCAGAGCTATTTTGCTATTTGCTAAGGAACTGTTTTGTCGTGATTCGATAGGTAATCAGGTAATCAGAAGGCATCCCTGCATTAATGTAACACATGCGCATTAATGCTGGTCTTTTAAAAAATGATTAAAATAAGCATGGCGTAATTGTCTACGTCTAATAAATAAGTAAAGTAAATTTTATCGGCATAGATAAGTATATTCACCTGAACATTGAAATATACAAACTGTATACAGATATTATATTTTAGGTTGTTCGAAGGATGAATAACATGACTTGCGAAATGACCTCTTATTTCCAACAGGGGCGATGTCAGTGCAATACAGTAATTAAGTAGTTGGTCTGTTGCGTTTCAGATGACTTTGTTGTGCTGAAACCTCTACAGTGTGGCGGGTTTCAGGATGTGATTGCAACGACAGTGATTTGGTTCAGTAGTGGTGGGACCAAGTCGGTGCTGCACAATGACGACATGGACAATATCAACTGTGTTCTAGATGGCGACAAGTCCATCGTCATGATAGATAAGGTAATCTCGCCGTTCCTCCATTATGTAGGTCACACAGTCTGTCTGTGATATCAGGACCGCGTTTAGGGTACGCCTCAGAGACGTCTCCCTTTTCAGGTAGGAGGCAAACACTGCCTCGAAAATGGCTGCCGAATTCAGTGGTTTCAGTCAATCAGAGCTCTTCTTTTCCATTGCAAATGCCTGCCCCCTAAGGGGGCAGCCATTTTCAAGGCAACCAACTACTTTTGCCATTCAGACTAGGGTGACGTCAGGAATGTCGCCGATGCGTACCTCGAATGCGGCCCAGGAGTACAATAAGAAAAAAAGCCTCATCCATAGTCGCAAAGTATGACCAAGTGTAGCACGTCAGTGTGCTGTATATCTGATTAATTAGTCAATGTGCAAACAAAATTTTGTGTGTATGTGTGTGAGAAATTACATCCAATTATATTTCAACTTCTGTTGTATCAGTTTGTTTGAGTTTTACATCCTAGCAACATCTAAGGTCATGTTAGGATTGGTACTGACTTGTAACAGTGTGCACTCATGGCGGTTTTATAGCACTGTCCAACTTGGAAAACAGGCCGCTGCCACCATGGCTCAATATTCCAATCAGTCACATTATCCTGATATTGAGTTAATCAGTTCTTGCCCTGTTCTACTAATTCACGATGCAGGAGACAGAAATAGTGCACATAAACTTTTTATTTTTACCATTAAGCTCATATAATCAACTTTCAAGTGCAATGTGTTTGCATGCAAAATAGTAAAATTGTCAAAGTCAATAAAAGAAATTCGCAATAACACTGACATTTTTACATAGATTCAAGTATTTTTATCAGCTGCAGTTAACATCAAATTACCCATATGGTCTATGATATATTAACATTTGTATTTTATAATATTTTGTCTAATTTAACTTTGGTCAGGTAAACTCCTGATACCGGCAAACTCAAATATGCGTTACAGATATTAATAATATTTCTAAAGCACCCTTTTTTTACAGCAATTTTGTCTACAGGTTTAGCAAATATTTACCAATACGTTACAGAGGTTGGGGGAATCCTGCCCCTTGTTAGATATACAACCCAAAATTAGCAGTTACCACCTAAGAAAAATCTACTGAGACACAGGTGTGCATACTACGGTTTATAAAAAGTTTTTGAAGCATCTCAGACACTCAGGCAAATAAATTTGAGAGTGTCTGAGGTGCTTCTGAGAACACTTCCCTTCACCTCCTTTTGCACTCGCTTGCGCTCCCCCTCTTCTCAGACTGTGGAGAGTTACCAGGTAAGGACTCTGGCTAGCCGAATCGGTTTAAGAAGCGTCGAGGCTAGCAGAGGTTCGCCATTCGCATGCTGGAAGGCCGGATCGCGGGGACTGACGGCTGTGCTCTCATATACCTCTTCCAGGCGTGAGCTGGGCAGCACGAGGATCTGGGTATACATGGCAGCTTGACCGTATATATATATCTTGCCCCAGCCTCGCCGTTTTGGTCGCCCTGACCCATATGAGGAGACTTTTCGTCCGTACTCACACATCTGGCCCCCGCAGAGAATGGTCGACGTCACCCGACCTCAGAGTAAAGAACAAGTTGCATTGACGTAAGAAAGCGAAATAGGCCAACAAAGTAGCATCGATTAGCCCTGCCTTTACAAACTCAAGTGTTCTGTTTGACAGCTGAAAATGTTGACCTAGGAAGAGAGAGGCAATTAGAGATGATCTTCCTAGGTCAAAAGACTACCAGTTACACATTAAGCAGATCTACAGTAAACAGATACTGACCAAGATTTTGATAGGCCTTGGTCATAACACATTTCAGTAGCTTTAAGATTTGTTCTTGTGATACGTAAAACCTGCTAAGTGCGTCGGCTAGCACTAATTCAACCACTTTCTGTTTCTTCCATAACTCTTTAATACCTACTATGTCTTCTATCATGTCTAATGCCTCATCTGACATATTCCAATTATTTTTCTCTGTACTGAGAACTAACTCGGCTTTTAAACCCCTATTAGTAACTACAGCCTCATTATTATACAACTCTGTGAAACGTGAAGAGCATGAAGGCCGGCCTTCCGCGACCAGCACGGATCCAAATGAAGATGATACGGCAGATGAACTGTTGGTGAACATGTGAGGAGTGGGTTGAGCACCCGGATGATAAACATGAGTTTGAGCCTGTGCGGCTGAGTGTGTTGTCGTTTTGGGGAATGCGGCCTTGCTGCGCCAAAGAGGGACAAGTGACTCAGGCGCGTTATCCTGATCGGAGTTCGGCTGCAGAGTATCAGATGAGTTGTATAAAAATGAATCCCTATCTCCTTGTACCTCACTGTTAATCTTTGCATT
Source organism: Branchipolynoe longqiensis (assembly GCA_030323885.1). NCBI lineage: Eukaryota > Metazoa > Annelida > Polychaeta > Phyllodocida > Polynoidae > Branchipolynoe > Branchipolynoe longqiensis. The sequence goes on from CM059188.1 coordinate 68,192,462, forward strand.
AAGTAAACATGCGTAGTCACCTCTACTTCCCCATACACTACTTCTCTTGTATCGTTAATGTCGTTCAAACTGTTGGTTACTATGTATTTAGAGTTTGTTGTTGATATGCCACCATGACAACCCTACCAAACGACTTCCTGCTTTCAAATTTGAGTTATTAAGCCTACTCTTGTGCTTGATTTCTATCATTATCCTGCATCCTGCGTTTATTGTTAACATAACATTTTAAAGGCAGTGACATCATCAATACACAAGTCAGTTGAAAATGAGGAGCATGACAACCGGCCTATGGCATCCGGCAGGCATCCGAATGAAAATGATACGGCAATGGGATTGTCAATGAACGTATGAGGAGATGGTTGTGCAGCGTTATGAAGTCCATTAGTTTGAGCATGTTCGCTGAGTTTGCATGTTCGAAATACTGCCAGGCAGCGCCAAAGAGGGAAAAGAGGCTCTAAGAGACTATCCTGCTCAGATAATCTCATCAAAGCGTTAATAGACTTTTATGCTGATGATGACAAAACTCCCGTCTGAAAAGCTTTACATATTTTAATTAATTTATGGTTGTCGTGTGATCTGTTACTACTGCTAGCTATAATCTTGTCAGCTAGAAGTGTCAAACGGTCAAATAAATATAAAGCATTGGTTGCTACTTGAGGTAGAGTAGGGAGTACTGCAGGGCAGCGTGCAAGAGGGACAAGAATCTCTGATAGACTATCCTGGCCAGATAATCGCAACTAAGCAATAACAGATCTGTCCCCTGATGATGACAAATCCCCTACTTCAAAAGCTTTACTCTGTTTACCGGAGTTACTGCTATTAGCCAAGCTTCATCCCATATTCCACAATTCACAAGGTTTACATTTATTAAACGCACTCCCTTCAATAATTTCTAGTGCTTCATCTATCACTTCCCCTTCCATTACCTCTGTACAAAACTCAGGTTTTTTATTTGTTCCATTTCTACACCCATTAATTGCATCATTACACATATCTGTGAAAGGTGAGGAGCATCACAATCGGCTTATGGTATCTGGCAGGCATCCAGATGAAGATGAAAAAAACTATTTTATTGTCGGTGAGCATGTGGGAAGTGGGTTGAGCACCCTGGTGAAGTCCATTAGTGGCAGCCTGGCGGCGGCTTTGATTGTGTGTGTGTTGGAGTACTGCCAGGCAGCGCGAAAGAGGGACAAGAGATGATAACAAATGTGGCAGTAATGCTTTCTTACCGCACCGTTTCTTGGTGTATCGATCCCTCTTTCTCAGCAAGTGTCAGATGACCTCCGTTCTGAGGTATAACGCACCGCAACGTTTCTTGTTGTGTCGTCCCTGTCTTTTCATGAGCTGGCGGATGTCTTCTCCCAAATCCAATGATTCAAACTCCAATCTTGAACCATTCGTATCGCTTGACCGACCGCCGAGAAGCTGATGACACATCTCCCGCTGTCGTTTTCACCGACTCACGGACACCATCCTGGCCCGAAGATGCCGACGGTTGGAACACGACTTCTCACTGGCCATTTTGCGCGTCGTCTTCCTCCGTTTCACGCTAGGCGGCGACACCAGCATCTCCTGCTCCTCCGAACTCCCCAACATTGAACGACCATGTCTCTGCCACACGTAACAGCCTCCAGCCAGCGCCACATTTGTATGTTTACTACTATGTGCTTCGTGCGCTTTGTGCCCCGAATCTGTTGTTGCCCTCGAAATTGAAGCTTCCAGCCGTTCGAGTCGTTCACAAAGCGACCTGGTGTTAGGAGCAGACTGCTTTTTTAAAGCAGTTTGTAGAAAAGCCACAGTCACCACGTCTGGCGGATCCGCTATTGGAGCACTATCAACAAAACTTTCAGATATCAGAGTTGCCAAACGCTGACGTGCTGACTAAGCCGTTGCAACTTCCTTGAGACTGCTCCGTGATTTAGACGAAACTATCTCGGTCCCGACTTCAGTCTCCTGCGAATTTCCTTGGCAGGAGGCATCTCTGAGTGTAGTCGAGCTCAGTTGAAAATTATAACAGAAGATGGTCCTTAACCGTTCGGATTTAAATTTTGAAATCGATCCGTACCCTGTGATGCTCCAGTAGTGAATGCCCGCTGGCATTGTTTAGCTTTACCAGGAAACCTTATGTACCCATAGTGATATGGATGCTACAACGATATTGGTGATGTGCGAGAATGCACTAGCAATGCGTGAGGGTAATTATCCTGGTACACTAGCACGGTCTCCAACGTCGTGAATTACACATGTTACCAGCAACATGAACAATGCTGAGCGCCGTGCTAGGTAGTGACTAGTATAAATTTAGTACGTCGTTGGTTTGACTCGGCTGGGGTTCAAACTCCCGAACTTCCGCACAGAAAGCCTGAACTCTTACCGATCCTGTGTCTGCTCTCTGTTGTCTTTAGATTTTGAGAAATTTTACTAATAAAGTAAAGTCTACTGAATGTAGTGCATGATGAAGCCTGTTGAAAGTTTATAGATACAGGCAAGTAATACTGGTATCAGCAATGCCAATTACATTATCTTATTCTGATATGACCTTAGATGTTGCTAGGACGTAAAACAACAACAAACAAAAAAATCTTATTCTCACATAGTGGACGTGGTTGCTGGATTGGTAGAGCGCAGTTTTCCCGTGCAAAAGATCGGGAGTTTGAAACCAGGCAGAGTCAAACCAATGACTTACAAAATTGATACTTGTTGCTACCTAGCCTGGTGCTTTGCATTACTTCAGATAGTGCAAGGACTGGTTAGCTCAATATCCATCCTGATATGACCGTAGATGTTGCCAGGATGTAAAACCCAAACAAACATCTTATTCTCGCCTGAATGTGATAGAGCCTTCACAAATTGTCACAAATTGTCGCATGCGCATTTCTCCCTTGCTGTGATGATCGAAATTACCTTATCTAGTATTGCGAGCTTTCGGGTGAGCATTGACTAGGGAATGACGACGTAATCTTCTCTCTGAGCAACTTATTTCATGGAGCTAAATGAAATGAAATTCATCATCACTTTATCCAACCAAGAAGGGGTTATTAGACACCCCTTTATTGAATCACACACACTCAGACACACTTCGCTAAACCGTATACTATCAGCACTGATGCTAACAACATTTGAGAGGGGGAGTTCTCGGGGAGGTCTGGGAAGGGCACTAGTGAAGGGACATAGGAAATGCCATTAGATGGCATCAAGGGTCTACCAGGATTCAAAATAGGACATCTAAATATTAGAAGTCTAACCAACAAAATTGAAACACTAAGGATTGATCTACCTAATTTGGGTTTTGATGTATTATCAATCTCAGAAACCTGGCTGAACTCAACCACAGAAAATAAATTAACATCTGTCAAAGGGTACCAACTGACCAGATCTGATCACCAAACAAAACAGGCAAATGGCCAAACTAAGGCTGGTGGAGGGCTGAGAATCTACTATAAAGAAGGGCTCAACATAGATACTGATACATTCATAAAACATAATCACTCAAATACAAATATAGAGATGCAGTGGGTCATAATAGAAAGGGACTATTGTAAGAAAATACTCCTGGGAAACATATACAGGTCACCAAATGGAAACTTGGACTCAGCACTTGCAACAAATAATATCGATCCTGGAGGAAATACCAGACACAGACAAATTTGAATTGGTCCTCATAGGAGACTTCAATGCTGATGTTGCAAAGAAAACCTCAATAACCGCCAACAAAATAAGACAATTTGCAATAACCTTAGCATTTGAACTGGTCAAGAATAACAATTGAAACAAACAGAACAATTGATCTAGCATTCACAAACATGAAGTACTGCAAAAACACTGGAGTTCTAAATTATAATATTAGTGACCACAAGTCAATTTACATAATAAGAAAAAACCTAAGATGATAGGAAATTAATAGAATTCTGGGGAAGAAACTATGGGAACTATAAAATAGAGAAATTTAGTGAAACCTTACTAGAAGAAAATACTGAACCCCTCTTTGCCAACCAGGATCCAAATATATGTTGGTAGTCACACAAACAAATAATAACTAAAGCAGCAGAGCAACATGCGCCACTCAGATAAATCAATGTGAAAGATAGTCGACCAGAATGGATTAGCAATGAAATTCTGGAGTTACTAAAAGATAGAGACTACTTTAAAGAAAAATCAGAGCAAACAAATCTACCTGAAGACAAATTCTTAGCAACCCAAATCAAGAATAGAGCCAATTCTGAAGTCAGGTATGCAAAAGCTAGGTACATACAGTCTGAAGTCCTATGAAATAAAGAAGATGTCCGGAGATTTTGGAGAGTCATACAGAGCATAGCCCCGGAAACCACCCCAACTATCTCCGGCTTAGTGGATGAGTTAACAGGGGACAAATTAACAACTCAAGAAACACCTGAAAAGATAAATAACTACTTCATAGAGATAGGGGAGAAGTTAGCAGATAAACTAGACAATATACCAGAAAAAGATAAAGTTAACATAGTAAAGCCAAATGCAGTCACATATGACATGAAGGTGGTAACTAAGGAAGAAGTACTTAAAAAGATTAAGGGCTTGTCTGAATACAAATCATCAGGACTTAAAGATCTCAGCACAAGGATAGCAATTGATTCAATAACTATATTAATCAAAGAATTCACCCATATAGTAAACCTATCAATTGAAACGGGTATTTTCCCAGATGACTGGAAAATTGCTAGTTGTACCTATCCTAAAAGTTAGCATCCCTAAAAAATGCAATGAGCTCAGACCAATTTCTCTTCTACCCATAACTGGTAAAATAGTTGAGCAACTCATTCAAGATCAAATAAATACATTTTTTTAAGCAAAAAAACTACCTAGCAGATGAACAAAATGGCTTCAGGAAAGGCAGGTCCACAACCAAAGCACTCTCAACACTCCTTGATGTGCTTCTAGGTGCGATGGATTCTGGCAAACTTACCATAGCAGTATATATTGATTTAAAAAAAGCGTTTGACACTATAGATCATAAAATCCTGTTGCAGAAGGTTGTCAAGAGTGGGTTGGGTCCAAAAACAGTAACCTTTCTGACAAACTATCTTTCCAATCAAAAGCAAAGTACCAAACTAAATGGCATTGAGTCAACCTTAAGACAAGTACAAACTGGAGTACGACAGGGATCAACACTGGGCCCCTTCTATTCCTTCTGTTCATAAACAACTTACCCCAAGCACTGAGGCAAACAAAATGCATTTTATTTGCTGATGACGCAGTCCAACTGGTATCAAACAGTAACTTAGCAAAAGCAGCAGAATTGACAAATGAAAATTTGCCTAGAATAAATATATGGTGCAAAGAAAACAAATTAACTCTCAATATAATCAAACTGAATATGTTATCTATGGCACCAAGAACAAGAAGGTCAAAGCCCCAGAAGTCCAAATAAAGATAGGGAAATACTAAGGGAGGTAGAGACCTACAAATATTTGGGAACTGAACTGGATGGAACTCTAAATGGGAATAAACAACTAAGTAGATTAAATCAGTCACTTGCAAGGAAACTGAACACCTTCAGAAAAATCAAGGGTTTTATAAGTGAAAGAACAGCTCTTCTTATGTACAAAACAATGATCCTCCCAATAATTGATTAAAATGATCTAATATATGAACTACTCACAAAACAGCAACAAGCAAAGCTTCAAACAGGGCACTCAGGACAGTTTACAAAGGCCAAAATCTACACACAGAAGAACTACATGCTAAAGCTGGAATGGACAAACTAGACACAAGGTGCAAAAGGTATCTCTTAGGACTCATGTACAATAGAGCCCAATACACAATATATACCGACACAAGTATTTACAATACTAGGGCAGCAGATGACAACCTCTTGAAAATTCCCTATCCAAGGACTAACAAACTCAAAAGAGCACCTATTTATCAGGGAAGCCAACTCTGGAACAAACTCTCTGCCAAAACCAGGAATGCAACAACCTACCTGCAATTTAAATCTAGATTAAAGGTTGAGTACCCAACATAGACATACATTAATAAACCTACCTGGATAGACCACAAACATTGAGAACCGAAATAAATACATAGTCTCAAACCACTCCCATCCCTCTCCCTCTCTGAAATCTCCCCCTGGCAAAAAGAGTAAAAGAAATAACTACCAAAGTATACCCACCAGCCTATAACACCTGACTAAACCAATAAAACATATACTACTGACAAAGCTATATAGTTAACCCAAGACATATTGTTCATACCATCGCATCATCTCATCCATAAATAGTTCATATGCACTATAATTGTTAAGACCGGAAGACCAACACCTCGGTGCTGAAAAAAATGTTATTCAACTGGAATAAAAATTTGGGGGTGGGGGGGAAAAATTGTATCCAAACTTCTCTGCATAAAATGAGAATCATAGCCCTTTTCCATGAACACTACTTGAGTGAACATTTCACTTAGAAGATGGCGACCGTGAGCAAACGCTAAACTTACGCGTACGCTGAAATTGCGAGTTCAATATACTAAAACGTGCATAAAAAAAACCACAAACATACCAGGATACTCATAAACATACCAGGATACCTTAGGATACATATCAGATGGGGTAACACCACAAAAAAGGAGGAAATCAAGCAAAACAACCTTACAGGAACGTGTCGACCGTTAGATACAGCGGGAAACGCAAAAAACGGCGAAAACAAGGATACGGATTGCCAGGATTTGTATCATCTGATATCAAAAAAAGAACATACCAGCACCCACAGCTAAGTACCAATATACTTTGCTTTACTGTTGATGTGTGTGTATGTGTGATTTATAATGTCTAAATGACTCAAAACCACTGTTGAGTTGAGTGAACTGATAGATTCCCCTATTATCACTCACCAGCAGTCACTCACCAGCACACACCAGGGCTCCAAACTATGAGTATCACAAACTTTTCATAAAATACCACTAACCAAAATTTAAAGCACCAGAAATACGCACAAAGGAGGAAAAAAATTTAAGCAGGCAGAAATGACTGTTTAAAAAAATAAAATAAAATAAAATTTAAATTTAAAATTTAAAAGAATGGCGGGAAACGACCAAAACCCCGAATATGTCGCAAAAAAAATGTATTCACTAGACTAATCTTACCTAGTACAGGGTACTAAAATCAAACAAAACAAGGAGGATCAACCTCACAATAGTGTGTCAGCCTTTAGAAATGACGGGAAAAGGCGAAAACACATCTACTGAGGTGGAAGCCAAGGATTGCCAGGATAATGGAGGCCAACAACTAGTCAAGGAAGACATAATAAAGCTGGTAATTCAGACAGTAAAGGAGGAACTGGAAAAGGCAAACAAAAAATGTGTGGACGAAAATAATGGCACAAACAACACGGAAATTGTCTACAGAAACAACAAAACTAAGGGAAATGACTGCAAAACCAAACTAGAAGCGTTACAAGTAGCATATGACACGCTACAGATAGAATGCGCATGGTACAAGGCAGAATACGAAAAAAACCAGAAAAAACAGACCAATGAAAATGTAAGCAAAAATGCCAACACCAGGACAATGCCCACGGATAAAAAGAAGCCTCAAACGGAAGCGATCCAAAATCAGGCAATCAAACCAAAAACTGGGGAAAAAAACTCAGTGTCATAGTCCACGGCATTCCCGAAAAAGAAAATGAAAGCATTCAGGAAACAATCACTGACATGCTAAAAGAAGCGGACTGTGACTTTGGCTGGACAGTAGTGACTAAGGCCTTCCGTCTAGGAAAAAAACCCAAAAAAGAAACAACACCAAAAAAACACCCTGGCAATACTGAGCAGGCTGAAAAAAAAAGCCAAGGTGGGGAAACAAAAGAACAAGAAATCCAGGCCACAGAGAAAGTCCAAACCAGGCCGAGGAGTATAAAAATCCAGCTGGAGAAAGAGTCGCAAAAAAAAAGAACTCTTCCAGAAGAAAAAAACACTCCAGGCCAAAAAAGACTACAACAAAGTCACAATAAGACCAGTAAGGACAGAAACGGAAATGCTGAGTGAAAAAACAGTACAACAAATGTACACACTTGCACTCGAGACCAAAAGTGACAAAATAAAATCGATCAAAATGAAAGGGTGTAACATAGAAATAAATGGGAAAACCTACACACCCAAGGAGTTCGGAGAGATTGAGATTCAAGAGATCACACCAGAAAAGGGTGCAACAAGGGAACACCCCTGGGGAGTGTCGTTCCAAGGCCACAACTCCCCCATTAGTAACCTGTACAAATGCGAAGTCACAGGAAAGGATGGGAAAAAGTACACCTCGGCCGAGCAATACTACTGCTCAATAATGGCCAAATATCACGATAAACATGACATAATGAGAATGATCGAAAACACGGACAACCCGTACACAATAAAAGCAATGGCCAAAAAATATGGAGATCACCAGAATGGTGCAAAACAAATGAAAAAGTGCTGGAGGATATCGTCCACGCAAAATTCACACAAAACATAGAGCTAAAAGAAAAGCTAATAAATGCCCCTGGAAATGCATTCAGGGAATGCACAAAGTGCCCATACTGGGGCTCAGGAAGGTACCTGGACAGCGCCAGTGAAGGAGAAACGATAAAACCAGGTTACAAAAATAAAATGGGGACATCCTCCAAAAAGTCAAGGAAACCCTGACAAATGCCAACAAATAAAATGGAAAAATATAAATAAGGAATAAACAAAACTATACAAATGTTCAGATCGGGGAGAACTGGGAAAGGAACCAGGGCTCCAAACCATGAATATCACAAATTTACTATCTCACTAACACGCTTTACTAAAAATATGCCATCCTCCACACAAAACAGGTAATAAGTGCAGTGACTTACACAACTACCCACCAGAGGGAGATGCGTGTGCTGCATGCACCAGCACCCCCCCCCCCCACACACACACACAAACTCAATCTAACTAAAACTAAAAAGTAAAATTCGCGAAATCAAGCAACCACTCACCGAAAAGCACAAATATATATGGTAGAAGAAATTGAATGCAAGCTGGGGAGGGGCACACACTTTGCCCACCTAAACTGCCAGAGTGCATCCAACAAAATCGACACAATAAAAATACACCTAAAAAGAGAAAATCTCGACATACTTGCACTGTCAGAAACATGGTTCACTGACAACCACAAAAACAACACCCTCAACATAGATGGATATAGGCTTGTACGCAATGATAGGCAGCAAAATAGCACACTAAACCAAACAAAAAAGGGTGGAGGTGTTGCCCTTTACTGCAAAGACACAAAAATTCTAGATCCTGAAGCACTAATAACAGCTAACTTATCAAATGAACACATAGAACTACTATGGTGCCTAATAAAAAATGAAAAGCAAGCAAATATAGCCATAGCAAGCCTCTACAGACCTCCATCAGGGGAAATTGAACTCTTCATTGAAGCCCTAGAGAAGAGCATAAACACCATAAAAAAACTGACACAGGCAGAAATCTTCATACTAGGAGACTTTAATGTAAATTACAACAGCAATGATAAAAACAAACTAATGCTGCAAACCACAATCAAAATCTTAGGCCTACAACAGCTCATCACTGAAAAAACAAGGCAACTCAAACCACGCCACTAAATGGGGCACCAGGAGCTGGGGTATAAGTGATCATGAGCTAATATATGTAACAAGGAAAAAACTAAAAAGCACAAATCACTATGAGTATAAGATGGGCAGGTCCCTAAAAAACTACTCAGAAGATGCATTAAAAAATCATCTGCACCAAAACATAAACAACATCACACAAAACAGAGATGATGTTAATATCTATTGGGGCAACATCATCGCAGAAATAAGAAAATCAGCTGACGAGATGTGCCCCATTAAGAAAATAAAAATACAAAAAAACCAGGACCCCTGGGTAGACAATGACCTGCTAACGCTCATCATAGCCAAAAGTAAACTGGGTAATAAAGCAAAGCTCACAGAAACTATAGAAGACAAACTGGCCTACCATATTGCCAGAAACCACTCTCTCAAAGCTGTGAGAACAGCAAAAAAGAAATACATAATAAAGCAGGACAGAGACTGGGGAAGCAATACAAACAGATTCTGGAAGAATGTAGACCTATTATTCCCCAAAAATAACAAAGAAGAGCACACAACCTTCCAAGATAACGAAGGGACAATACTCTCAGACAAAGATGCAGCAAACAAACTGAACACGCACTTTGCCACAATAGGACAAACGCCCACCAGCGAGACGCCCAATGGAAGGTAACCATACCAAAAGCACCCAGATAACACACCTCACAGCTGCGTACAAGCCTATGATATGTAAATAGGAGTAGGCTAGTCTAGAAATAAGAGTAGAAAAAATAAAGCACATATATGCCAAGAAAATCCAAAAAAATTAACATAGACTACTATAGTACTAACCAGACCAACCAACTATCTATCTGCTACTGAAATACAGGCAATCAAATACCTTATCAGCAGCTACTGTGTGATAAGACAACACCAACACTACAGCTGGCCAGCATTGAAAACAAGCCTGAATACCCAGGCTTATATGCTATGGACAGTATAAATACAGCCTCAATAAAAAATCGATTTATTTATTTTTTATTAATAAAGATAGAACTAATTTGAATCTACAAACCAGATAGATGGCTTTATTTTGTATTTTAGCTTGCTGACGCAAATTATGATTAGTCTAAAGGAAGGTGTACGGAATCAAAATTAAGTATTTCCTGGGGGTAGTCTATAGACTTTAAAAAAAAATTGTTATTAGCGTAGTCATTTATTTTGCAGGGAATATTTCATTTTTGTCCGATTGGTCTTCTTTCTTCCACTACTCCTATATACATTCGATAGTAATTAATCAACTAACTTTGAAAAAAAAAAAGTAATGCATTACTCTAAGTAATGCATTACCATTCATAGTCAGTGTTCATATATGTTGTGAAGTTCCTGACATTGTAATATCAATTTCTCCGGACCCCTTTTTTTCAAACAGGGGAGAAAGCAGTCTCAGTAAGAATAGTGCTTTGTTTGTCTGTGTGTAGGCCCTACTTGACAATATATGAATTTAGCTGTGGTATTTTCGGGGAAATAAGCCTACCTAGAAAGTAGAAGTTCAAAATGCCTTCCTTCCGGTGCATAGTACAGTTGCTTATTTTATTGGAATGTACGCTTACAGAAGTTCGAGAATCTAGTGGAGGACGAGCACTATGTGCACGAGAAGTCCTACAGTGGTGTGGACGTGGAGAGCGTGGACCTCCTGAAGCACCCACTCCTTGTGGACGCCCCCTGGTGGCACGCTGAGGTTCACAAGGGCGACTGCATCTACATTCCCATACAGTGAGTGCGGTCAGGAAGGCAAAGGGAATGGGCATGTGGAGGAGGGTTGGGCTGGGTCATTATTTCTCCTAAACAAGCTGTGGAACTTCAGGTTTGAAATTCCGAAATGTTACTTTTTCTGTCTACAGCGCCCTAGATGCAGTCTACCCCACTCGCTACTCCCCATTCCCCACTTCTCACTCTCACAGTTCATTTAAAGAATATAAATGCTGTTGCGCTTTAATAAAGACACTGTATTATGGTGTCGGGTATGTATGCTTGCATTAATTTTTGTATTAACATTTCTAAAAAGGGTTCGAAATGAATGAGTAGAGCGCCCGCCTGCTGATTTAGTAGGTCATGGGATTCGAACTTCTAGATTCAAACGCTGGTCGTGTCAAACCAGTTACTTACAAATGTGTACTTGTCGATAGCTAGCCTGGCATTTGGTATTACTAGGATAGGGCAAGGAGCAGTGGAATGAGGAAGACCAATTGTCCACGATTGAAATTTCCCCTGCTTAATCAACTAATGTACCAAAAACAAATAAAAAAGTATTTTGTTAACTATCTTACAGTTAAATTACCTCATCCGTTTTTGATGAGCCTTTTTTTCCCCGATACATATTGATTTTAAAAGGACCTGAATATAAATGTCTAACTTTTGAAAAACTTGAAGTGAAAACAAGCAAAATTACTTTTGCTGTGTACATCGAAATGCTGTATATGCAATTGACTTAAGCAGTGACAGGCTCTGTGAAATTGAATATAGTAGTCCCTTTTATCAAGCAGCAAATATTTAATAAGTGCACTAGTGTCTAAGTTGGGTGTGAAGGATGAAATATGGATTATGTGTTTAGGTTTTGAAAATTAGATGCCTTCATCGGACTGTGCAACTTTAACCTAGTTTCTGTATAGGGTTTTAATGCACATGTATAGACGAGATCGCCATTCCGACTACGCATGCGCTGAAAACGGCGCCGAGAGCAAAACAAATGTGTCCGGCCATTGAGTTTGCCGATACGCGTAGGGCAAAACTTTAATTGTATCCCAAATTAACGGAAATACAGAACAATTTGGCGCAAACATGGATTCATGCTTTGCAATATAATGATACAATGAATATATTTATGACACAAATATCATTAATTAAGCATTTAAAAATAATCAGTAACTTTACAGGTTGATGTTTACATCACCATTTTAAATTCTTGTTTTAAATATTAAAATGTCAAATGTGTGAACAGAAAATAATATATAACCAATGCATGACTAATACTACCCATTTCCAACTCTACAGATGTTATTAACCATAGGATATAAAATAAAAACATGAATAAAATAAAGAAAACTGACTGGCTATAGTTCTAACACTTGTCTGGGTGACCAGATTTGTCTAGATCCAAATGCAGAAGGCATAAGATGTGCTGATTAGATTGATGTAAATGCAAAGCTGGATAAAAGATTAACATCTTAATTTATTATATATATATATTTTTAGTTGGTATTCTATGTTTCAAACAAGAGCTGAGATGAGCTGAAACTAGCACATTTCATAGCTGAACCCAGTGTATTAGCATGCGCCATGTGCTTATCGCTGGTTTGTTTTTCTTCCACGCAGCCCACAATGCACTGCACGGCTGGAATGACAAACTAGTCTATTGCTTTGATACTGAGGTTGAATGGTACTAGTACCATATGAAATCACTAGATTACATTGTTCAATAATGAATAAGTCGGTATTCGTCCTGATATGACCTTAAATGTTGCCAGGATGTAAAATCCAAAGATGACAAGGCAACTACCAAATTGAGACTATTGCTGTTCAGCGATGAAAACAAGCCATGATGCGACATATAACCCATCACAAAAAAGAAAGAAAAAAAGAAACAAACTAGCAGTGAATAGTGTAGAACTAGCTTGGTACAGGGAAAGTGAAACTAGATGCCTGTGTTTACAATCAAATTGCATGTCTATCATGTTTATGTTGTTTCAGTTGGTACCACGCGGTTGCGTCCTCTCCATCGCGGAACCTGGCTGCCAACATGTGGTTCTCGCATCTCGCCTGGTTCAACAGCTCCGACTGCACGGGGTGCTGTCCTAGTGAAGCCCCGCCCCTCGCGACCGTGTCTGTCGGCGACAGCATGGAGACGGTGCGGTAAGTACGGTTCTGCTTACATAGCGTCATTATTTCATGCGTCTCATTCAACTAAATACATTTTACCTGTGGAGTAAAGCCATACATGCATACATACATACATACATACATACATACATACATACGTACGTACGTACGTACGTACGTACGTACATACATACATTTTTTTTTCTCTTTAAAATTCATACTGCCTATCAAGTCTGATGAGTTAGAGCGTCCGTCTCCCGTGCTGGTAGGTCGTGGGTTCGAACCCTGGTCGAGTCAAACCAATGACTTAAAAATTGATACTTGTCGCTTCCTAGCCAAGCGCTCTGCATTATTAGGACATGGCAAGGACGGGGGTGATCAGTGTCAGGATAATGTGACTGAGTGGGATATGAGGTCATGGTGCTGGCAGCCTGGTTTCCCAGTGGGACAGCACTATAAAGTCACCATGAGTGCGCACTGCCACAAGTTGGTACCCGTCCTGATATGACCTTAGATGTTGCTAGGATGTAAAACAACAACAAACAAACAAACAAACAAACTTGATAAGTCTGAATAGGTACATACGTACATACATACATACATACATACATACATACACACAGTTAGTTGTTTCTCAGGGACATTTTCCTAGAATTTGGAGCGGTGGGAAGCTGTACCTATGGTTGTAAAGTTTCTATATATATACTATTTTATATTTTTGTAAAAATTTGGTTCAAGAAATTTGGACCGGACGCAGTGGCTGAATCGGTAATTCATTGCATTGTAGTAGATTCTAATTGTCTCCTGAGACATGTTTGACATCCTATATTTTATTTACAGACACCATATTTTCAACATTTTTGAGGGCTATGAAAACATCAGACTAGAAGAAGCTGTCCTGGTATGGAACGATTTGATGGCGCCTGCCTCGGTTCAAGAGGTAAGATAAATATATGAAGCGAGTATCATCTTACTTTTTGTGCTGTGAGTCGTTAAACAAACAACACACCTTCGTATTGTTATTGTTATTATTTACCCTGCTTGCCGTCACGAAGTTATATAAAGTCAGTTATATTTAGTCATTATTTATTTATTCATTCATTCATTCATTCGTCCGTCCATCCATCCATCTATTTATCTATCTAGCTAGCTAGCTAGCTATCTGAAGGAAGCTTAGCGCTTACCAAACCATGTGTAGTGTATTAATAAGTTTCTCTAATTAAAGCTTGTCCCTGTTTGCAGTTGTTTGAATTACTGGACTTGGACAAAGACCTGGTGCTGACCTGGGAAGAGGTGTTCACGGCGGATGTGATGTCACTCATCCGGGACTTCCCAGAACTTGTAGGGTCGGTCAACAAAGAACACGACGAACTCTAAATATCTTACACACCACGGATGTGTTGTGCAGTCCGCTCTCACCATTGTTAAACGATGCGTTGTATTATATACCTATTACATGATCATTTATTAGTGCAAGCTCGGAGCTGTCTGTTTAAATTACTTATCGTGCTTGGACGCCTTATGGCACCTGTTTGCAAACAAATTGCATAATAATGTCAGTAAATACTGACCGCCTTCATCTTTGTGATATTCACAGGATATTGCTCTGCCGAGATGATACAATTTTGCCACTGAAATGGGACACCCACCGCTGAATGATATCTGAAGTGTATGATAATTGGGTGGTTTTCTTTTTAAGTATGCGTGGAGCCCGCATAAACTGCTATCTATTATACAAGGATCACAACTGTTTATTCATTTCATATTATTTCTGAAAAGAGCCAAATTGTGATATTAGGTTCACTACAAATGTTTTGTATGCGATGAAATGCTATCTCACGGTATTGAACCTTAAAATATTGCATCTTTTGATGCATAATTCTTTACTTATAACCTTTCACCTGCACTATTGCTACAGGATCTTTTATCGTTAAGGCACATTTATTACCCTTTAAACCCAATTCTGAGCAATCGATCATAGATGATCAATATATTAACAGTCACTGCTAAATTCAGTGACTTCTCATGTATCGCCAATGCCTTGAGGATGCTATTCTGTATATGGCGATTGCTGTACTTCAAACTGATATCATATGAAATTATATTGTAGAAACATTTGTTAGTGGGTAGTGCCGAAAGCTGAAGTTGATAACTACTCTTGTGTAACTTCATCACTTCCAGTTATACAGTTTGGGGCTCACTTTCTTACCTACGAAAATGTATATTTATGCATTCACTGTATTCCCGATACGAATTTTTCCAAACATTTACATTTGACATAAATAATATATATATATTAAATCTCTCGATTTTCGTTATTATCGTGATCATCAGTACAATGCCGGGCACACTTGATTAATTTTTTTTGTTAGATTTTCTTTAACGGTTAATATGGTAAGCATAAATACTAAGTTGAGTACATTTAATTAATTAATTGCAATTATTTAGACAAGCGTTTGTCACATGTTAATTGATTGAAATTATTTAGACATTGTGATCAGCATTTTGGCATGCTAAAGACTTGATTGCGCCTGTGCTTTATCAAAGGTACTCGTCGGTCAATACTGGATAGATTTGTATGGCGAAGAGGTATTAATAAAATGTCATATATATTTATACGAATTAATAAATATAATTATGTTAAAAATTGTAACTTTTTATTACGAATGTGTTGTCTGGGGCTTGGCATTACTAGGATAGAGCAAGTACCGTTTGTAATGTAGGCACGCATAACTAATTAGCCCGATCGTGTGAAGTGGGACCTGATAGGGGCACCAGGATGATATCGAAACCTAATATACACTCATTAACCAGACTCCGACGTGTCCACATCATTACATGGTGTCAGATGTCAGCCGCCTAACAACGCAACATGGTGTTATCAGGGCTGAAACTGCCAGTGCCACTAAACCTGCAGAACATGGCCACGAGCTGAAAAACCTGGCTAAGCTCATACCAAATATATGCAACAGCCGCAGGTGTGATAAACAAAGCAGAGAAGGTACAGTGCCCCATATTTCTACATGTCGTGGGCCTAGAGGCACAGAAAGTATACCGAACAATGATGATTCAAGTACCTGACCAGGAAAAGATAGCGCCTCTCATAAAAGCATTCGAAACGTGCTGCGAGGGCAAGACAAACATTACAGTCGGCTTATCAGTTAATTTCGTACAATCAAAGTAATTAGAACATGGACACATTTATACACGAATTGAAGATCAGAATCACGTATTGTGATTACGGCAATAAGGAAGAATCCATGCTTTGCGACATGATTGTGTGCGGAGTAAAAAACAACAAGCTATGGAATCTACTACTACAGACACCATAGCTTACACTCGATCGGTGCATTGAGACATGCCGACTGAGTGAACACACCGCCAAACAGGTAAACAAAGAAAAAGAAGGAGCAGCAGAAGCCCAAGTTGACCACATAGTAAAGCATGAGTGGAGAAACACAAGAAATTGGACACAACGCCACCCACAAAATAGACAGTCGACACAATGCGGCATCTGTGGATAAAAGTATGCAGTATGGTAGACCAGAACAACATCCCCGAAAGCAAAGAAGAAACCTCAGCAGACGACGTATCAGAGGAGGAGGACGAGCTCTTCGTTGGAGAGATAGCTGACAAACACAGGAGGACAGACCTATGGTACACAGACAATGACATCGGTGGAACCAACATACGGTTCAAACTAGACACTGGATCTGAGGCCAATATCGTACCCATGGGACTAATAAAAAGGATGCGGAACATAACAATACAAAAGACAACGTGCCGCCTCATCACATACTCGGGCGAGAAGAACAGCCCGGAGGATGAGGTGGGCATCAAGGTGAATGGCAGGCAGCTCAGTTTCCAAGTGACAAAAGATGGCAGCCCCATCTTTGGCAAAGAGACGTGTATCAAACTCAATCTCATTGCGCAAGTGGACAAAATCGGAGCTGCACGAACAAACGATGACAAGGCCAAAGAAATGGTAAGTAAATATGATGATATTTTTAAAGGCATTGGTACCATAAAAACAAATGCTAAAATACTTGTTGATAATACCGTAGAACCTGTCATAGACCCATCGAGGTGCATTCCACATGCCATCAAAGATGATGTTCATAAAGAATTGGATAAAATGTTAAAGTTAGGGGTGATTGTGGAACAATCTGAACCAACTCCATGGTTCAACTCAATAACAATAGTCTGAAAACCTGAAAAAATAAGGATTTGTTTAGACCCCACTAGTTAAATAAAGCAATTTTGAGAGGCCCGTATCCAACGAGAGCCATCGAAGAAATAGTTGCAAAAACAAATATTTTTATGTACTGGATGCAAATAGCAGATATTTGCAAATCGGTCTCGATCCTGAAAGCTCTAAACTGTGCACATTCAATACACCCTGGGGTAGATACAGCTACACCAGGCTGCCATTCAGCATCAAAACGGCCGGAGACATTTTCATATACGAAATGAATGAAATTCTAAAATACCTACCAAGAGTCAATGTCATCTCAGATGACATTTTAGTGTATGGAAATACAGTAGAAGACACAACAAAAATTGTTACGCGTACTAGACAGAGCTAGAATGGTAGATCTACGACTGAACCCAATGATAAGACTATATTTCACACACAGACACCAAATCACAATACAACAAGATTACACTTAAAGGCGACAGAATAATAATACCAAAAAAATTACAAAAAGAAATGTTAAACAAACTGCATGGAACCCATCTAAGGATAGTCAAAACCAAACAGCTAGCGCAAGATTATATGTTTTGCCCCGGCATAGACAAACAAATCAAAGATAAAGTGGCCAAGTGTCAAATATGCCAAAGTTTCAGAAATCTCCAGCAATCTGAACGTCTAATTAATCACGAAATACCGGACATACCATTTTACAAGATTGGCATCGATTTCTTCCAGATAAAGAATAAAACATTCTTATTGGTTGTAGACTATTACTCAAAATTTCATGAAGCCATAGAAATGAGAAACACGTCCAGTAATAATACATTAAAAGAATTAAAGTCTGGATTTGGCCGTTGCGGCATACCACAGACAATGGTTCGCAATTTTCAAGCGGAGAATATAAAGAATTTGCGAAAGAATACAATTTCAAGCACTGTTTCTCAAACCCAATGTCTTATGTATCCAGGTCAGAGGTCACAGTGAGGTCATGACTGAGGCATGCTGGGAGAACAGTTGTAAATAAACAGTTCTATCACACAGCTCACAGTGTCAACACGTTCATTACATGGTGTCAGATTCAATATGGCTTTAAGTGGATTAAAAGCCCCAAGTCCATTGAATGTAGACGAGAACATGGCCATTAAATGGAGATCATGGCTACACTCATATGAAATTTATGCCACAGCATCGGGTGCAGCAGCAAAATCTGAAAAGGTACAGTGTTGCATATTCCTTCATGTTGCTGGTAGCGAGGCACA
This sequence comes from Branchipolynoe longqiensis, assembly GCA_030323885.1. NCBI lineage: Eukaryota > Metazoa > Annelida > Polychaeta > Phyllodocida > Polynoidae > Branchipolynoe > Branchipolynoe longqiensis. The sequence continues at coordinate 68,211,334 of CM059188.1, forward strand.
AAAGATACACAAGACGTTGAAAGTAGATGCATCAGAAAGAGACAAGATTGGCCCATTAATTGCTGTGTTTAGTCAATATTGTGAGGGCAAATCAAACATTACAGTTGTACGGTATCAGTTTAATTCCTACAACCAAACTAACGAAAACATGGACACATATATTCGTGAGCTGAAATCGTGTGCAGCGCATTGTTGTTATGCGACAGGATAGTTTGTGGAGGGAAATATAAAGAATTGAGGAATCGGTTATTGCAAACTCCAAAATGATCTCTAGATGATTGTATACAAATGTGCTGTTTAAGTGAAAATATGGCTATACAACTGTCTCGTAGTGAAAACAAATATGAGGATACTGTCGACAGCATAGCAATCGCCAATGGTCGTCACGGCATGACACAGACATGCCCACCACAATGGAAACGACCGTCAACAGCACAATATCAACAACGTTCACAATCCTTCCAATGCAATCGATGTGGATATACTCATCCAAGAGGGAATTGCCCTGCTCGTGGGTAGGAATGTGCGGGCTGTCACAAAATTTAAGCCTGTACTCCTGTCATTTTGGCCGGTAGCGGATACTCAGGCATGGGCTGGGTTTCAGTATTATGTAGAAATATTTAATGCTGTTAGGCTGTAAGGTCTGCCAAACTATATTGAGTCAAGAATTCCAGTTCTGTCAGCTTGTTGATTATCCTGATATTTTTCTTACAGACCATTATGAATTTGGGTGGCCGTTCGATTACACATCGAGTTTCCCACCTACGCCTACCATTAAAAATCATGCCCCGCAGTATTTGTTTGTTTGTTTGTTGTCGTTTTACGTCCTAGCAACATCTAAGGTCATATCAGGACGGGTACCGACTTGTGACAGTGTGCACTCATGGCGACTTTATAGTGCTGTCCCACTGGGAAACCAGGCCGCTGGCACCATGACCTGGTATCCCACTCAGTCACATTATCCTGACACTGAGCACACCAGTCCTTGCCCTATCCTAATAATGCCGAGCTAGGAAGCGACAAGTATCAATTTTAAAGTCATTGGTTTGACTCGACCAGGACTCGAACCCACGACCCCATGATCTACCAGCACAGGAGACGGACGCTCTAACTCATTCAGCCATCCCGTCTGGTCCCCCGCAGTATGAGTTAGAGAAACATGTGGCGCCGTTTATTATAAAAGAGTGTAGTCATGGGGCTATGCTGGGTCCGTTTCAGTCCGCACCTTTCCGACCCTGGGTTCAATTTAGTCCTATGATGACTAGGCCTAAGAAAGATTCATTAGAAAGGAGAGTCATAATAGATCTTAGTTTTCCCATAGGGTGAATTCAGGTATTAAAAAAGGGTTTTTTATCAAGGTAGGCCATATTCTTTTTCTTTTCCCTCCATAACTACCCTTACTGACCGACTAGTGACATCAGGCTCTAGCTCTTTTCTCTGGGCGGCGGATTTAGCTAGGGCATATCATCAGCTGAGTGTCTGTCCATTGTCTGCCCCTCTGCTAGGCATTATGCTAGATAATCGGTGCTATGTTGATATAGCTCCTCCTTTTGACTGACGGACTTCTGCTCTGGCATGTGCAAGGACCACTCGTGCGGTGGTGGGGTTGATAAGACAGAGAGGTTTCTTCTGTCTTTGTTACCTCAATGATTTTGTAGGGCTTGAAAGGTCGAAAGTCAGGGCTCTTAGAGCCTATTGAGTATTTCATGACATTGTCCGTCGTCTCGGATTAGTGCATGCCCCTAAAAAATGCTTTCCGCCTGTAACTAAACTTGTTTGGTTAGGTTAATAGATGAATATGATATGACTGTAACTCTCCCAGCCGAGAAGATAGATGAGGTCCTTGATGAGTGTTGGGCCTGGAAGGAGAAATCAGTAGCATCTAAGAAACAGTTCCAGAGCTTGGTGGGGAAGTTGCAGCATATAGCAAAGTATGAAACCGGCTAGGGCCTTCATGAATAGGGTATTGGCAGCAATAAGAATTGTGCCTAATGCAGGCCTCCATCCTTTTTCTGATGAAATTCTTAAAGATTCTTGATTGGTTCTTAAAATTTGCTGCTAAATGTAATGAACGCGTGTTGTTGCCTCTGATGCCAGTAATCGATTGGGTGATAATATGGGAGGTCCCCTCGCTCCGCTTTGTTACTATGCTCAAGAGTATCCAATTGAGTTAATACAGAGGCTGAAGTTCATAAATCAGTTGGAGGCATTTAACTTAGTTACTGCATTATTGTTTCTCCTTCCGGATCACCCCCGTAACTTTAACATAGTGGTCAATACAGATAATCTCGTCTCACAGCAAATATTGCAGTCGGCCGCGGGAAGGGATCCGATTCTGTGTGCCTTTGCTAGGCAAATTTGGCTGATAGCTGCGACTGAGAGTTGTAATATCACTATCCTCCATAAAGAAGGGAAAACCTTGGTCTTGGCCAATAACTTAGACTTCACCATAACGCTCAAGCGAGGGTGGCAGCTCTCTGTGAATGTGAAAAACGACAGCTGTGATATGTATGATCTGTTGACTTATGCTTGATACGATAACCGATACCGATCTCCAGAGATTAGATTATTGGCCTCACTGTAGGTCCTGCCTGTTCTCCAATAAATTTTTAAAACTCCTCTCCTCTCTTTGTCTCTCTGTATATCGCACTTGACGGAACATTTTTTATTCCAGGATACAACCAGAGACTTGAATACCATGTGACTATGTTTTATTCCAGCAAACGAAACATGAACATTCGAGCACGGCAACATGCATTATTGCAGACTATCATGTATGAGTCAATACTCGGTCAATTGATTACCCTGTACAATTGCATGATGGTTCTTGTGAAAGGGAGATGTAATTATGTATGCATGCATAACTAATTAGCCCATGGACGCCGGTGTGACGTGGGATGATCAGTGAATATCAGTACTACTATAGCATATTTACCCAAACCATTAAAACGTAGTTAAATAGACAAGTCATGCTTCTCTATGTTACCTCTGGGGTAGGTGTTATAGGGTCAGGTGGTCTTGGTAGACTATGGAAACTGCGGCACTGTTCCTGTGAAATGCCTGCTGACCAACCCACTAGAAAAAGTGTTGGAAGGCTGGCTTATGGACATAACCCCATGAATTTGTAATTTAATATGCTAAATATGTTATTCCAATGCTTGCTTATCATAACCCACTATTTATTTTATTGATGAAATCATGTAGATTAATAGAGCCTTTATTGACTGCCATTTTGGGTGGTTTTTGTTATATTCTTTCCTCTTTTGTTAATTTTACTTCAATATTGACATGTGGATGCTAGAACCAGCTCAAGTTCATATTTACAGTGGATTCATACCAAATCAGTTTTTGTCTGGATTTAGATAGGGCTGTCCTCACCCATGCTGCATGAAAGGGTGACGACCTGACTTGCTGATAAAATAGTATCCTTATGAATCTGCTAAGCTGTTAAATAAACTATGTTAATTTGACACAGCGGCACCACTGCTCACCCAAATGACACTATTTAATGGAGTCACTAGAAAATAGGTACATGATTCGTATCAAAATAGTTTTGCACTTATGAACAAAATAAAGATGTGATGGTTCTCCTAGATGGATGGAGTGCTTTCAACCCATTTTATGCCTCCGTCACACTGGCTTGCAACCAAAAGCCGCACCTAGCAACCAAGGCAGGAAAAACAATGGTCGGCGATCGGTCGCCGACTGGGGTAGATACTACCCCAATCACACGAGGCCTGCGTTCACTTATGATCGATTCGCGACATCAAAACGTCCTCCTTATGTCCGTCCGCCTTGCGTGCTGCACTTGAAAACTCCTTGCATCCTCTGCCGGCAGCGCCATTCAGTTTTGGTTGGTGACCTGGCGGTAACCTGGCACTGCCAGGTCGCCAACCACTTTTTTTCCGCCATTTTTGGAGCATGGGAACGATTGCGATGCAAGGTTGGCAAGTTGGCACCTATCACTCGCGTCCTCGGACCGCCCTCGTCCGGCATGGCACAGCCAGCTCGCCGCCAACACCTCAGCGCTGCCCTTTTTGAATGGTTGGTGACCAGGCTGTGAGTTGTCGCCGCCAAGTCGTGGACCAGACGGGATGGCTGAATGAGTTAGAGCGCTGGTCTCCCGTGTTGGTAGATCGTGGGTTCGAACCCTGGTCGAGTCAAACAAATGACTTAAAAATTGATACTTGTTGCTTCGGCATTATTAGGATAGGGCAAGGACTGGTTCGCTCAGTGTCAGTATTGATTGACTGATTGATTGGTGGTTGCTTTACGCCGTGTCGGCAGCATAGGCCATATGCACGGCGAGAAATGTTTGTTTTTTGTTCAAACCATCGCTTTTACATGTAAAATCAAACAATCAATTATGTGCAAATAGACACTCATTAAATTAGAAAGCTCACAATCATGTATTTGTGGTCAAGGGAAACAAATTCCCATAGAAAAAGAAAAGTTTTATTAATAATTGACAGAATCTATTTAGTAAACTATATGAAGTGGTACAGTCCAGCTGCCCTCAAAAAGGCTAAAATGTTTTCCTGTTTTACCGTAGTAAAAAGGTCACCCATACTGTCTGCAGTGTAGAACTGTTGGCGCAGGGCCAAAAAATCAACGCAACTTAGTAAAAAATGTGTTTGAGTGTCAGCGGGGACTAACACCCAATACATTCAGGGGGAGGTTCCCCCTTGAGCAGAAAAGCATGTGTAAGCCAGGAGTGGCCAATACGGCAGAGGCTAAGGACTACTTGGTCGCGCCGACCTCCCGCATGAGTCTGTGGTGGCTTTCCCACAGATGGTTCAATTTCTTTAAGTTTATTAATGTTTTCATCCCACTCATGTTGCCATTTGGATTTTATGTGGGTGGCTATTAGTGGTTTCAGATCAGACTGAGGGATCAGACACGGTTCAAGATCACAGTTCAGGGCCTTCTTCGCAGCCCGATCAGCTCGTTCATTTCCTTGAATGCCGGCATGGCCAGGCACCCAGCACAGGTGGATGTCATACCCATCCGTTGTCAGTTGGTTCATTTTATAAATGACCGTTGCTAGAATAGGGTGATTCGTTTTCAGTCCAGCAACAGCCAGGAGGCAAGAGAACGAATCACTGTATATAACATAGTTAGTGTGGTTGGATACCTCGATACACTCCAACGCGAGAAGGAGTGCTCAGGCTTCTGCAGTGAAAATCGAGCTCTGATCGGGCAAACGTATGCCAAATTTTTCCCATCAGCAGACTACGGCAGCAGCTACCCGGCTTTGGTCTTTCGAACCATCAGTGTATATGGGGAGGTGGTCTGCAAACTGGCCTTGAATCTCTGCATGCAGTCCTTGGTACTCGAGTGGATGTGTCCCAGACTTCCTCAATTCCGTGAGTCGGAGGATAACCGATGGCTTTCTCAACGACTACGGGGGATGTTATGGGACTTTGGCATCCTCCAACACGTCCAAATCCATGCCCAAGGACTCCAAATGAGGTTTCATTCGGAGCCTCAGTGGCCGGATGTAATTCGGCCTGGCTTGATACCTGGATTCGTCATGTTGCTCGAATAGACAATTGTGTGCAGGATTCAATGCATTAGTTTTTATCTTGTCAAGATAATGTGACTGAGTGGGATATCAGGTCATGGTGCTGGCAGCCTGGTCTTCCAGTGGGGCAGCACTATAAAGTCAGCCTGAGCGTGCACTGTCACAAGTCGGTACCCGTCCTGATATGACCTTAGATGTTGCTAGGATGTAAAACAACAACAAACAAGAACAACAACCTGGTTCCGCCCATTTTCGCGTTTTGAGGCACGTATAAAAGGAAATCGTTTCGCGAGGCGATGTCACTTGCTCCTGTACTGTGACCTGCTGCTACTTTTGCTACTTCATTCTACTCCATCTTCACAGCCACTACTTCAGGATAATGCCTCCTAAGAGACAGACCATCTCCTACTACTGCAGCTACAGCTCCTGCTTTTTTTGCTCGAGCTCCTTCTGCTCCAGCTTCATCTATCCAAGACATGCATGAGGTCGACTCGCTTCTGCTGCATACTGCCGATGAGGAGCCGTCACAGAGGAGCATGACAGACTTGGACCTGGGGATGGAGAGTGAGGTTAATAGGACTCTGCTCTTCCGGAAATGCTCAGTGCCACACAGGAGGTCAAGCTGGCTGACTGGTTAAGGAGAACCCCATATTCTATGACCACTCGATGCCGGATTTAAAGAAATGGAGCAAGTGGCACCAGCTCCTGAATCAGAAGTTGGAACGCATGGGTCTCTGTGGTGAGTATGCCTGCTGTTGCATCTTTTCTATACTTTCAGCTTGTGCACAAAAATGAATGTTCAGCCGTCTGTTTGCATTGTTTGTACTTGGTGTAGGTTTTCTATACACAGAGCACATTCTTTGTTGTTGTACCCATATATTCACAGCCTAGTATATATTTTTTTAATTTGTTAATTTATTTAGTAAATGACATGTACACAGCACGTGTGTACTTTTTCTAGCGATCTGTACACAGCCTTGTATGTATTTGTTCCCATGTATTTGTGTGTTTTACTTTAATTTAGAGTTGTGTCGTCCTGTAAAGGCTGCAAGCATCTGTTGTAAAGGTAGAAACAGATTACTCATTAGATCCCATGTTCTTTTTTCAGGGACCTTGATCTGGCAGTGGTTCTGGGACCCCCGGACCATGTACGGGAAGGTGAAAAAGAAGAAGAGTGGGCAGGGGGCAAAGATTATGATGGGGAGGAAGCTGTGGATGATGCAACGGTTCCAGTTTCTCGACCAGCACCTGTGTGACTGCGTCACGCCGCATCACAGACTTGGTGAGTGTTTATGTTTTATAATGTATGCTGATGTTACTGTGTGTGTTGTTGTGCCACTTTATGCTACCCTTATTCTGCACAGCCTTTGTGCATCACTGTCATCCATGGAAGCTGTATAATTGTGCTTAAAAAAGGTTAACATGCTACTATATTGGTCAAGTTGCATCGGCAACATGGGTAATTCGGGACCGACACGGAACTCCTGGGATCCCACCATTACCCCCCCCCCCCGACCTATACGTTAGTTTCCCCTTTTAACTATAGGGGGGCGGCGACTCCAGGTGGCATCCCCCCGCGCCCGCATGCTGGTAGCCACCACTTGTACCCAGCGCACCCCTGTGACGTCACTTTCGCCCGGCCGCCTCTCCAGATGGCACTTCATCACCACCTCCCACCTTTTCTCAGACAGGCCGCGCCGTGAATATGGCCTATGCTGCTGACACGGCGTAAAGAAACCACCAATCAATCAATCAGACAGGCCGTTCTCTAATCCTCACGATGCCACAGAAAAAAACTAAATATGGATACTAAAACCTTCAAACAGGTCAGTCGACTGCCGAGTTAACGTGGCAAAACCCAAGGCTGTACCCCCAGTCCATCACTCTTTGACTGAGCTGACAAAGAAAACAACGTCGGCGCAAATGCCAGGGATCCCGAATCGGAGTCCGAGTCCGCATAAAGAAACTATGAATCAATCATCAATCAATTCGAGTCCTATTAAAAAGGCGTCGGTTTTAAAACGAAAACCGAAAGTTGTTTCGGACAGAGTCCCGAAAGGGTCTCTGTCCCTAACAAAAAAACAGATATGAGGCACTGGAAGAAATAGAGATGCATGAGGCCTCGACTAGTCGAGATCGTAGTCTCTCCCCCAAACCTAAGGGGAGGCGGAGAACACCTGTCACTACCCCAAAATGACATTGACAGGTGGTTTTCTAATTCAGTGGAATTGTAGAGGTTTTAAGGGCAGCATTGAAGAGTTATCTCTTCTGTGCTGCAACCTCAACCCTCTTGCCCTTTGCTTACAAGAAACTCACTTGAGAGCTTCTGAGAGTTGTAGTCTTAAAGGCTACATCAATTTTGACAAATCCGCACCGGATGGAGACCGACCCACTGGTGGCTCCTCCATCCTGGTTAGACGTGATATTGTATGTATGCCAGTGGCGTTAGACACAACACTACAGGCTGTAGCTGTTCGTCTGATGCTACATAAGACTATAACTCTATGTTCCTCCGAGCTCCATTCTCACCGTACGAGAATTGGATGCTCATGTGAGCCAGTTACCATCCCCATATTTACTTATGAGTGACTTTAACGGCCACAACCCACTGTGGGGAGAGACCACTAGGAACCCAAAGGGCAAGAGGATTGAGGACCTTGTGGACGGTCATGCGCTGTGTGTATTGAACGACGGTTCGTGCACATATCTGCATACCGCCTACGGAACATACTCTGCCATCGACCTCAGCATTGTTGAACCAGAGCTGGTGCTGGACTTTTCGTGGAGGGTCTGGAAGGACCTCTGCGGGAGTGACCACTTTCCAATTATTGTTAATTGCAAAGGGTCTTCTCCCATAGAGCGAGAGAGGAGCTGGTGGCTGCGTCAAGCCGACTGGCCCTCCTACCGGACCCTATGCCGCGAGGAGTTCACTCCAGACATCAGTCACATTGATTCCTTCACTGAGATGCTGAGGTGGATCGCAGAGAAAACTGTTCCAAAGACTTCTGCAACTCCCAAGGGTCTGACGCCTCCATGGTTGGATGACAGCTGATGGGGGGGGGGGGGTGCTATTAAGGAACGAACAAAAGCTCAGCGTAGATTCCACAGGAGACCGACTGCTGACAATCTGGCGCTCTTTAGAATTCTGTGGGCTCGCGCTCGCAGAACAATCAAAAGAAGCGCGGAGGCAGTGCTGGAGAGGATTCGTTTCTGGCATTACCATGGGCACGCCGTTGTGCAAAGTCTGGACGATGATCAGAAGAATCAAGCGAAGGGGAGATGATTCTTCTGTAGTCCAGCACTTGAAGCACAATGGCACCATTCTCACATCACTCAATCAGACGCCTTCCTTAAGAAGGAGCACGTTGTGGCTGTCTTTTTCGATCTCGAAAAAGCCTATGACACAACGTGGCAGCATGGCATTATGGAGGATCTCCATGCGATCGGCCTTCGTGGTCACCTGCCAAATTTTATCAAGAATTTTCTGGCGCTCAGGCATTTTCGCGTCCGCGTCAAGACTACATATTCTAGTCTGCACTCGCAGGAATTGGGAGTACCCCAAGGCAGCATACTGGCAGTGACTCTTTTTGGAGTCAAGGTCAACGGTATTGCTGCCGCTGTTAAAAGGGGGGTCTCCTGTAGTCTTTTCGTGGACGATTTTGTTTTGTACTATAGAGGTACTGGTATGAATGTCATTGAGAGACAGCTTCAATTGTGTATAAATGGGATTCACCGATGGTCAGTTCTGAATGGATTCAGATTTTCCAAGGCCAAGACAGTCTGCATGCACTTCTGCCAGTTGCGCAGAGTGCATGCAGAACCAGAGCTGACCCTCGATGGGGATCCCATAAAAGTCGTCAAAGAAACCAAATTTTTGGGTCTCACTTTTGACACGAGGCCATCTTTCGTGCCTCATATCAAGTACCTCAAAACACGGTGCCTGAAAGCGCTAGATGTTCTGAGGGTGCTGTCCAGTTCAAAGTGGGGAGCGGACAGAGGTGTTTTGCTCGCCGTGTACCGAACCCTAGTTCGGTAAAGGCTAGATTATGGCAGCATAGTATACGGCTCCGCAAGGAAGTCGTATATTGGGCTGCTGGACACGGTGCATCACCAGGGGCTGCATCTAGCCCTTGGTGGCTTTCGCACCTCTCCAGTTCAGAGCCTATACGGCGAAGCCAACGAACCATCGCTTGACACTAGGAGAACCAAACTGGTCATGCAATATTTTGTTAAATTAAAAACAAATGCATTGAAATCCTGCGTACAGTTGTGTGTTTGAGACACACAACGACTCCAAGTATGAAGCCAAGCCAAATTTCATTCGGCCCCTGGGGCTCCGGATGAAACCTCATTTGGAGGCTTTGTACTTGGATTTGGATGTATTGGAGGATACCCAGGTCCCAGAACATCCCCCGTGGTCTTTGAGGAAGCCATCGGTCATCCTCCGACTCACGGAACTGAGGAAGTCTGGGACACATCCACTTGAATATCAACGACTGTACGCAGAGATTTAAGGCCAGTTTGAAGACCACTTCTCCATGTATACTGATGGTTCCAAAGACCTAAGCCGGGCAGCTGCTGTGGGAGTTTGCTAGGGCAAGAAATTTGGCGTTCGCATGCCCGATCAGAGCTCGATTTTTACGGCGGAAGCGCGAGCACTCCTTCTCGCGTTGGAAGTCATTGAACTATCCAACTACACTAAATATGTTATATACAGCGATTCGTTTTCCTGCCTGCAAGCTGTTGCTGGGTTAAAAGCGGACCACCCTTTCGTGACAAATGTCATTTACAAAATGAACAAGCTAGCAACAGATGGATATGACATCCACTTGTGTTGGGTGCCTGGCCATGCCAGCATCCAGGGAAACGAACGAGCTGATCGGGCTGCGAAGGAGGCTCTGAACTATGATGTTGAGCCATGTCTGGTACCCCACTCTGATCTGAAACCACTAATAGCCACCCACCTCAAATCCAAATGGCAAAATGAGTGGGATGAAAAACTCAACAAATTGCATGAAATTGAAAGGGCTGTGGGAAAACCACCACAGTCTCATGTGGGGGGTCGGCGGAAGCAAGTGGTGCTTAGCCGCTGCCGTATTGGCCACTCGTGGCTAACACATGTTTTCCTGCTCAAGGGGGACCCTCCCCCTGAATGTATTGGATTTCAGTCCCCACTGACAGTCAAGCACATTTGACTAAACTGTGTTGATTTTATGGCACCAACAATTTTACACTGCAAACAGCATGCATTACCTTTTTACTAAAGTAAAACAAGAAGATATTTTAGTGTTTTTGAGGGCAGCTGGTCTGTACTACCTCATATAGTTCATTAAAACAATTTTTATTAATTACTTCTTTCATTTATTTGATTTAATTATATAATTTTGAGCTTTTAAAAATTCATAAGTGTCCATTGACACATAATTGATTGTATGCTTTTACATCATATGTAAAGGCGATGGTTGAATAAAAAACAAACAATTCTCATCGTGAATATGGCCTATGCTGCCGACACGGCGTAAAGAAACCACCAATCAATCAATCAAGCCTACTCTGCCACCACTCGTGATTGATGAGGTGGTCGATGGTCCAGTCGATGATGAAGAAGAGGAAGTGTCTACCCCCATCAGCAACCCCGTCCCATCCTCCATGTCGGCCCACACCCTGGAGTCAAGGCCTGCCCCTGTCAACACCCTTGCCCCGTCCTTTCACAAGTTGATCAGCGGGAAGGCGAAGCGGAAGGGATGCTTGGAGGACGCAATATTCCAGATGTGCACTCAAATAGCATCCCGGGACAACACGTCAGACAGTGCAGGCAGTACTACCCCCCATCCACCATCGGGTGGCCTTCTGCACCTACATGGCATCAGAGGTAGGGCGGTTGACGGCGCGACAGTTTTCTGTTTTTCAGAAAAAGAACATGCAGATGATAATTGATATGGGTGAAGAGCGGCAGCAGGAGCAGCAGCAGCAGGTACCACAACAGGTACCACACATCGCAACACAACAGCTACCACACATCACAACACACCAGGTACCACAACACGCAACACACCAGCTACCACAACAGACAACACACCAATTACCACAACACACCAATACACCATCCAACCCTTCGTACAACCACAGCAAGCGGTACAATACACACAGCCACAGCCTCAAACCTACAACCCACAAATACAGTACGCACCACAGTACACACAACCTTTACCACCGCAACAACACGCAGTGCTAACCCCACCAGTTGGTCGGCACCACCACCAAACATTCACACCAACAGTTGGGAGTTTGGGCATACAACACCACCCACAGACACCACCAGACAGAGGGGGACCCGAAAATGGGGAGGGGGGCTTCTGCCTCTGCTGCTTCCTCATTGACCCAGCTGTCAGGGTTTGAGTGCCCAAACGCCTTCTGCGCTTCCACCTCGATGTCAAGCCTCAATATTGCCCCTGCACCATTCTCCATGGGTTCGCTTTTGTCTACACCGGATCCACACAGGGAGGGATCCGGTGCCGATGTTGGCCGCAACCATGGATGGGACCTCCATCCCCCATAGACAAAATAGTGGGGCTGGGGGTGAAGGTGAGGGTGACACGTCTGAGAAGGAATAAATTTCTAAATAGTTTAATGTCAATATAGTTTCTAAATTTCTATACAAGTTTATATATGTTTCTAAATTATATATATTTTCTGAAAACTTTCTGAATGTCAATATACATGTACAGCTGATCATTGTCATACTATCACTGATCTTTCTGTTATGGCATGAACAGTACGAGTGTCCACTGATTTTGTAATATGTCTGTATATATTTGTATGCCTCATTGTCATGTACTTAACATGTGGCCAAGTCTTATTACGTTCTTTGCATGTAAAAAAAGTGGATGGCACTGTGAGAAAGACTGGAGAATTTGTGAGATATTTATATGATGCTTATATATAATAGGTACTGTTAATATATTGTGAACCTTGTCATTGTTATTATGTACATGTCTATTTATCGAAGGTACTTTGTTATTATATTGTTGTGAACACAGTAATGTTCAGCACTGTCATTGGTATTATAAATGTATATTTATCCAAGGTACTCTGTTATATAGTGTTGTGAACATATTAATGTTCAGTCTTATACAGTTTATTAATCCCAGATATTGTAAATATGTTACTGGATAAATTGTGGACCAGACAGGCATTGGGTGTGATTGGGTGTTTATTCATAAATCAGATTCTCATCATGTGTATGTATGATTTAAATATAAATAAAATGTTTCTATTCATAAAATCTGCATGTTTTGTTATAAGTAGTGACCTTTTAGAATTATCAGTCTTCTTCTGCTGGCCTTAAAAGTACATCCACAGATAAAAACATGGCCTTTAAGAAATATAACAAAGCCTTATTGAGTACAACTAGCTCTTCTTCTGCTGGCCTTAATAAAAGATCATCAACATATAAAAAACATGGCCCTTTTAGAAATATTTCAAATTCTTATATTGGCTCTTCTTCTGGCTTGGTAAAAGTTCATCAACAGATAACATGGCCCTTTAAGATATATTTCAAATTATTATATTACCTCTTCTGGCCTTAGTAAATGTTCATAAACACAACATATTGGCCCCTATAAGTTCTATATTATTATATTAAAGAGTTCTATATTATTATATTAAAGAGTTCTATATTATTATATTAAAGAGTTCTATATTATTATATTAAAGAGTTCTATATTATTATATTAAACAGTGCTCATCGATATTAGATCATACCTGGTTGCCAAGGCACAGCACCCCTATGTTGTATTAGTGCTTCAAATACACCCAGTTGGTTGGCTTCCCTTGAGGGACGTGTGGGCCCTCTTGTGTCCCTCACATCTGCCAGGACATTGTCGTCTCTCCAAGCACCAGGTATGATAGTGTGGTCCTCTCCCTCAATATCCAAAGCTGCATTCTGAAGCCCAGGATACTTGACCCGCATCAGGTTATGGAGATTAATACAGGCCAACACTATGCTGTTGACAGTGTCTGTCTCCTGTTGAGTAGTCAGGAGGCAGCGGAATCTGTTGGCGATTATCCCGAAAGAATTTTCCACAATGCGTCTGGCTCGAGGACATCGGTAGTTGAATTTTTGTTCAGCCACTGTGATATTTCGTCCAGAGAATGGCTTCATCAGCCACTCACAAAGCAGAAAGGCATCATTTCCTACCAGGACGTAAGACATCGGGCGATCATCACCGGGAAGTGCGTCAGGAGGTGGATGTCCTAGGGTCCCGTCTTCCAACGCCACCTTAAGAATCGAGTCATTGAAGACAGCACAGTCAGACGTAGACCCATTTGCACCACCATCCACCCACAGAAACTTGTAGTCTGCATCAACGACAGCCAGCAGTATGATGGAGAAAAAGCCTTTGTAGTTGTAATACACAGACCCAGAATCCTTTGGCCGCTTAATGGCTATGTGTTTCCCGTCAATGGCCCCAACAGTGTGGTGAAAGTTCCAGCGTGTCCCAAAGTTGGCGGCTAATTCACGCCAGCCAGCTTGACACTTAGGAAAAGACAGCAAGTCTTTATACTCTTCAATTATGGCTTCGCACACCTCGCGAACAAAGAGGGAAATTGTATATCGAATACCGCATATATAGAATCTTAGCTTACTGCGTATATGGAATCTTAGATTTAGGCTGTCATAAGGAGGATGTATGGATGTCGCAAATTATCGTAACCGAACACAGGCCTCATGTTACTGGGGTATAGACTGCCAAATTTTGGTGGGGGGGTCAGCAGTCAGTCACTGACCGATTGTTGACCGGTTCTTCCAGTTATTAAAAAGCGGGCAGGGTGTGCACATTGACAAATTCCAAAAGCCTCTGCCACAGGTCGACACCAACAATTGTTATTATAGTGAAGATGGTACTGACTGTGACTGGTTGGCAACTGGTCAGTAATCGGTTGCAAGCGCTGAAAATGGTTTTGGTCGCATGCCGATTTTTGGTGCAGCAAGTATGTGCTATTTATTTATAATATAATATAAATGAGCATCCGGTCGCCGACCAATTGCGTTCACTTGCAACCATCCCTTTTTGGTTTGTTTGTTTGTTGTTGTTTTACGTCCTAGCAACATTTAAGGTCATATCATGACGGGTACCGACTTGTGACAGTGCGCACTCATGGCAACTTTATAGTGCTGTCCCACTGGGAAACCAGGCCGTCAGCACCATGACCTGGTATCCCAGTCAGCCACATTATCCTGACACTGAGCACACCAGTCCTTGCCCTGTCCTAATAATGCCAAGCATCTGGCTAGAAAGCAACAAGTATCAATTTTTAAGTCATTGGTTTGACTCGACCAGGGTTCGAACCTATGACCCCATGATCTACCAGCCTGGGAGACGGACGCTCTAACTCAATCGGCCATCCCGTCTGGTCCCCCTTTTTGGTGGTCGCAAGCATAGTGTGAAAACTGGAGTATAAGATCACTTGTACAATGCCTATCCGCATTTAAAATTATTTCTTTTAATAAATCCTGTGGGACCAGACGGGATGACCGAATGACTCAATGAGTTGAGCGTCCGTCCCCTATTTTGCTAGATCGTGGGATTCGAACCCATCAAGGTCTGAACTCTGGTCGAGTCAAACCAATGATTAAAAAATGTTTTTACTTATCATTTCATAGTCAGGTGATTGGCATTATTAATATTGGAACAGCTCTTTGAGAGAAATGGCTCATGAAAGCTCCCCATTGATGCTATTCACACCGCGGCCATGTTGAAACCATACCGAGGCCACCTACGCATCTGCGAGGCGCCACTGTATGAAAAGTAATGTGAATACTTTTTCGTTGACCAATACCTCTTGAAATCACTCAAATTTGATGGTATTCATTTTTAAAACTACCATATTTATCTGTGCATACCCGTTTTCTATCTATTGGCCAATTTTCATGAAGATTGGGTGATCATTGCATGGTGAGTTTCCCATTCTTTAAACTACAATGTGACTGACAACTCAAGTCTGCATATTTATGGTGGTATCATGTAATGCAGCACTGTCAGCGTAGTTATCTGTGTAACACAGTTAAAGTTGCATGGTCCAATGAAACGGTTTTTTTTCAAAACCAAAACACTTAGATACTAGTCCATTAGCTAAGAATTGGGGACAGCCTATACAGAATAATCAGTGAATTCATCACCTATTCCCCTTGGACACCTACTTTGAGACATCCATTGTGCAGCAACACTCATTAAGCAATTAGGTCAATCTGGTGGCTTCATTAGCCAAGCCTTCATTCCAATCACCATATGTAACCTAGTCTGGTTCCAGGATGTCCCACTGGAAGTGTGATGGCACCATAGCCTAAACTGTTTTAAAGTTGCAAGCTTCTTTTTTTTTAAATGCCAAACCACATACTTACATTTGATCCTATGTTTCCAACTCAGATGGAACAATGTTAAACTGAAAATCTGATGGTACCCTGGGTTTTTTGTTTGGAGGCTTGGGGGGTGATTTTTGTACATCAGTTGTTTAAGGAGGGGAATTTTCAATTGCAGACAATTGGTCTTTCTCATTCCACTGCTCCTTGCCCTAATGCCAAACCCCAGGTTAGGTAGTGACAAGAATCCATTTTTAAGTCACTTGTTTAACACAACCAGGATTGAAACCCAGGGTTTCAAATCCCATGACTTACCAAAAAGGGAAGTGGGCATCCAACACATTTGGCCACCCCTTCTACTGTTTAGTTAGTTTGAATCCTGTTCTGCCAGCTATTTTTTAATCTACTTTTTTTTAAATTTACAGATGCACAAATACATCAATAGTAAATCAATATGTGTACCCAATTTGATTAATCCTATCTATGGAATTGACTATGGTCTTGTTATTAATGATGTAAATTAAATTAATACAATTAAATATGTAGTATTTAAAATATACATATATATTTCTAAATGATACTGATATTTGTAATGTTGAATATACTGCCATATATGGTATAAATTTATAAGTGAATATTATTTTGAATGATATTACACCACTGCCAAACAGACAATGTATATGATTAAAAGTACACACAAAAATATAAAGACTAAAATTAATCAAACAATGATAGTGTAACTAAAATAATATATATAAAAATATCACATCACATGCCAACAAATAAATGATCGTGCAATGGCGCCATCAGTAGAAAATACCAGGAGACCAGGCTACATTTGAATTAGGTCATCCCACATCACCAGGGCCGTAATCGATTAACACGACCCGAGTGACTCCGGTCACCCGAGTCGTCAGAATTTCAAATCGAACACTGCGAGTAGAGTCGACAAATACACGTGCCGTGTGCAAAATGACCCGACCGCAGTAACCCACCTCTTGGCTGGGGTTTGCTAGGAGTGATGACGTCACATCTGTGCTGGTACCTGTAGGATAACAGCTACCAGTACAAGTCCTGCATGTTGTGTTTCGGGTGCTTTTTTTAAATAACCCAGATTGTCAGCTTATACAATCGTAAACTACTTTAAATCCAATTTTGTTGTACTTTTATCAGTTATTAAAAAAAGATATTACGTTTTAGATTAAGTCAGCATTTTTTCCACCCCGAGCGTGGATAACCGTATTCGTTTATTCAACCCGAGTCTGTAGGATGTGCGCATGCGCTAAAAAGTGGCTCGGGTGACCCGAGTTGAATAATCGATTACGCCCCAGGTCATTGCGAGACGTCAATTCACACTATTCACACGTGACCTAATTCGGCTTCAGAACGAGGCTGAGTACGCGTCGGGTATTGGAAATTGCCATAAGACACTGCTGTGTGCCGATGTGTATGAACTACTACAGAAATTAAAGGAGTAAAATTTGAAGATATTCACTTTTGAAACTATGATTTCAAGAGATTGGTCGACGAAAAAGTTTTCACATTACTTTTCATACAGCGGTGCCTCGCAGATGCGTACGTGGCCTCAGTCTGGTTTCAACATGGCCGCGTCGTGAATAGTGTGAATATGCGTCATAGCTAGAGGACTTTTGGGAAGCTTGTCGAAAGTATTTTTAGTTCTTTCAGCTCCGATTGCTTCAAAACTAGCCAGTTTCCCTCAAAATTACTCTGGATTAATGATTAGTAAGTTGTAGCGATCAATTTGATATACTTATCTCAAAAATAAAAGAAAGTTATGCAATTTTGAATTTAAAGGGACCAGCTATAGCTCGCTGGGACACTGCGCGTACTCCGACAAATGCTCTCCAAGCACAACCTTGTTTAGTTTTTATGTTTAATTGAACCAAGTATGTGTGGGGAGAGTAGGGGACCAGGGCTGTGCTAATCTGAACTGCAAAGCCAGTTGGTTGTCTCCAAAATGGCCGCCCCCATAGACGGCGGCCATTTGCAATGGAAAAGCTGCGCTGTGATTGGCTGAAATTGTGCCGGCAACAGGCTCACACAGTAACAAGAGTTGCTGGTTCCCAGTATGGGCGGCAATAAATTAAGCCCAAATCTATTCAAAGCTGTCATATTTAACAGAATTACATACTCAAATAATGAAATTTAATTAAATTAACCTTAAATTCCAAGCGATATTAACGTAGCAGCTCGATCAGCGTCGAATCGCCGAGTGTAAACAAAACAAATAGCAGTGATTGCCGCAACGTGCGAAAATCCGCGCATGCGCAGAAGCCACGACAGGCCGCTGGTGTTTTGGGGAGTTTTCAGTCGCATCAGAATTTCAAATCGAGTTCGTTTGTTTTCCACGCGGCGGATAGCTGGCGACTTTAAGAAAAGATTGGCAACCAGGGTGAGCGACTTTGTTGACATCGCCTACTGAAATACATCTGATCATCACTCAATCTTCATGAAAATTGACCAATAGATAGAAAAAATGTATGCAAAAATGAATATGGTAGTTTAAAATTTGAATATCTTCAAATTTTACGCCTTTAATTTCTGTCGTAGTTCATACACATCAGCACACAGCCGTGTCTTACTGCCATTTCCAATAGAGGGCAGGCAACTTTCGGTGGCCATATTGGATTACATACAGAAGGCTTGAACCTGTCTACATTGTGCTTATTTACATATTTGTTTGTCACTGTTTTGAGCAGTTTGGCCTCAGAAGTTGTTGTTAAAGGGGCGAGCTATACCTTCCCGGGAAAACAAACAAACTAGGAATAGTTCTAATTTGTGCCACAGGGTGGTGCATGCTAGTACTGAACTGTTCCACTTGGTGGTGTAGAGTGACCTAGATTGGTCATGTGACAGCTGTTGTGGAAATGGCTGGGTGACTGGAGAGAAGGGAGGGTAAAACTGATGTATTTTCAATTTTCTTTAGAGTAGTTCAAACAGGAAATATACTTGCTTTAATGTAAAATATATGTTAGTACTTACATTGCATAATTCAATGAGAAACACATATAGATGAAACAGTTTTTAGTAGGTACCGGCAGCGCCCATTAAAAGTCCAGGAATGGTGCTTTTTTCATCAATATTCGCATGCTTGTAACTATGTCTGTATGTATATGATTTAGATGAAATTACATAACCTAGAACATCAACATATGTTCTATCCTATGGTGTTGTTGGATAGAATATATAACAGTTTGTATTTAAGTAAACTCCATTTGTATGATGAGTGTATTTAGTGAATATTCCTTCATTCCTGATTTAAATGAAAACGACTGCTAAAACAGGGTATTTTTAATGGGCTCGCGCTGCCTTGCACTACCTCGTAGAAAGTCAGGGATGGTATCACAAGAAGCGGAATGACCTCACCTTTCTAACCATATATGGTTTGCCCTAGGTCAAAAAGGTCAAATTCTGCAATTTAAATAATTTTGAAAGTTTAAAGCCCATCTACTGAATTAAAAAATATATTAAACCTAATAAGATTTGGTATGGATAGAAAGACAATTTAATTACCTTTCTAATGATACCAATCTTACTAGTGCCATGTATTCCAAGGAGGCGCAGGCAGAAGAATATTGACACCAACCTGTTTGGGCCTTTGCTGACCATAGTAGTTTCACAATGATGACACCCATTTAGAAACATGTATTTGACATTGATGTCTATTGAGTTATATCACAAAATATATAATCTAATATTGTGCCAAATTTGGGGAAGATCCACCAATTACTTTAGGTACAGTGAATATTTAAAGATTTATTTAAATCAATATTTTTGGTTTGATACACTTTTAATCTGTATTTGCAATCAAAATACAGCTTTTCATATGTTTAGTTTAAATCTGTGGTATAGCTAATATGTATTAGTTCCGTATGCTATGTGTGCAAAATTTGATGGAGATCCAACTATTAGATAAGCCACAGTGAGTGTTCAAAGCTTGATGAACAAATTTATATTTTGATTTTGTACACTTTTCTTTTGTATATGCAATCAAAATGCACATTTTGTATTTCTAGATTGAATATTGAAAGGATAATGTGTATTACCTCCAGATGATATGCACTGTCAATTTATAGGATGATACACCAATTGGTTAAGCTACAATCAACATTTAAAAATTCATCAAATTAATATAATTGTTTTTTTGACAATTTATCTTTATATGTTCAATCAAAATTCAATATTTTCCATATTTTTGGATATAATATTGATATACATAATATCTATTAGTCTCAGGGAATGCTTATTGTAATACTGTGCCAAATCTGAGGAAGATTCAAGAGGTTGTTTAGCTGCAATGAGCTTTCAAAGATAGGAAAATTATACAAATTTCACATACAGATGTTGTTTACATGCAAACAATTACACTTTTTCACATTTTCGGATGCAAATATCTTTTGAATTTCTGCAGATAGAGGTCTGGAAAAAAATAGACTATTAAACTGTTATGAATATGTGAACTATTTTGCATTTATTCAGTATTGTTGCAGTTTTTCAAGAAAATACCATGCTTTGAAAATGGCTATTTGGCCAAATGAGAAAGATTTTTTTGTTACGAATTGCACTTTTTGACATCGTCTTATTAAAAATCTGCTTGACGAACTGATTTAGCAATTGGCAGTTTAAATTCCTTTATATATGTACAATAGAAATTGGTTAGCAGAAAACACCTGACATGGTTCCACTTGTTATTATACTTGGTCAAAGTTCCACTTTTAATTGGAAATTAATACATTTTTATATATTAATTCTTTAAAATTGATTATCTCAAAAACAATAATATATATAGCCTAACTCTTTTTGGATTTGGGTTTGTAAATTCAACGTCTACAGGAAGGAATAACAATAGTGTACCCTGTCCATATTTTTAAATTTCGCTGCCTGTACCTATTTTTAGTTGTTGTTGAATATAAAAAGGTTTTGGATTGTATGGGGTTTGAACCCACAAGACAAAAGAACTTCAGATTACAAGTTCAACACCCTAACCACTAGGCCACAGAGACCACACCTCGTTACTTGTCTCAGTTCAGGCTATTTGTGTATAGGATGTCATATATACAAGGTGTGTGTATGTATGTATGTGTGTGCATGCGCGCGTATGTATGTATGTTTTGCGTGCATCCGTTTGAAATTTGTCAGTTACACTGTATATAAAAGGAAAACCAATTTTGTTATTGAATGTAAAAAGGAGTGAACCATATGGAGTGAGATATGTGCATTTGAAAGTTGTTGACTTCCAGATCTTTTGATTTACTATTAACTAATGCAGCAGCTAATCCATGCTGGCCACATCAGCCGGGCCTGAGCATTATAGTTTGAGTGAGATCCGCCGCAAACACACAGGCAGGTTTCCTGTTTTAATCTATGATGGCAGCAAGCCATTGTGGTGTGCCTATGCGTTTCATTTGGACGGGATCCATGCAAATGCGCCTGTTCTGCGTTAATGCAATAATGCAGCAGCCAATGTCGCTACGTCCAGCCGGACCCTGGCATTAATGAGCTTGATTGGGATCGACTTGCAAATGCGAGTTTTTCCAGGTTTAATGCTATGATGTCTGCGATGTTCTGGTCATGGCATTGTCGCTTGGGACAGGATTCCATCGCAAATACGCTGGGTTTCCGGGCTCTTAACGCTATGACGTCAGCAGCTTGTTCCGCCAGCAGTTGTATGCGCGCTGGATGATTCGGGATCGACAGAACGTGCAGTTTGTCATAGCGTGAGTGTAGAATTAGAAACTGATATGGTGCTACGACCCCAGGTCGTCCTCCAACGCATACGCTGTGGAACGGCGCATTTGCGATGGATCCCATCCAAACGATAACCCAGAAACCTGCCCAATTGCGGCGGGCCTATATATATATATTAGTATTGGCAGATCAATATATATATTTTTTGGTCCATTATCTATATATATATAACATACCTCTTGTATATATGTCGTATATATAAGAATATAGACTATTTACTAGTGCATATCTAGCAATCATACATTTTATATATGACTAGTACTATCTACATATGATAAACACATGGTTATATAAGGTTTCATTGTTCTATATGTGTTTCTGATTGAATGTTGGCAATGTACATCCTGGGGTCGGTAGGTTCTGGACAGTGCCAGTGAAGGGCAAAAACTGTCTCAACCAGGGATTACAAGATAGAATGGAGAAATCTACAAAAAAGTCAAGGTAACCTACAAACACAAAGAATAAGAACCAAAATTAATAAGCAAAATAAGTAAATATAAAAATAGACACAGTAAAGTAACCCAAAGAAGCAAGCAAAACAGCGAAATTAACTTATTATTTAACAATGCACTAGGAGTGATATGGAAACGTAGACACACACGGAAAAAACATAGACCTCTTCTGCAAGATAGAAGGAGATCGGTGGTTTGCGTTACGCTATAGGCATGTTGGATGGTTGTACACTTTCAATGAATCACTTGCCAAATCGTCGCTACAGGGCTGAAAATAGCATCACGGAGAACTGGCAGAAGCAACACAAGGCTCCAAACCATGAGGATCACAAACTTTTCATAAATACACTAACCAAAATTAAGCACTAGAAATACTGTAGGATAAAAATGAATTATGTAAAGGTCTCCCTAGCCTGAGGCTAGCCTGAGGCTGTATACCGAGGTAAAATAGTATAGTTATACGAATCTTACCTGGGTATAGATGATGGATAACTGTTGTTTTCCCGAGGTATAAGCCTCGGGTAGACGTGGGCTAGGGCCCACCCACCACGCCCTGCCACGTCTATCCCGTTGGTGACCATTACGGGAAAATCATAGTATCCATTGTATTGAAAGATCATTTTTATCCTGAATAAGTAGGTTAAAATTGCTGGTACCTCACGTGCTTCCTTCTCCCTAGCCCACGTCTACCCGAGGCTTAACACTGTCAGAAACATGGTTCACTGACAGACATCAAGACAACACCCTCAACATAGAAGGATATAGGCTTGTACGTAATGACAGACAGCAAACTAACATAGCAAACCTAACAAAAAAAGGTGGAGGTGTTGCAATCTACTGCAAAACCTCAAATAATCTAGACACTGAAGCCCTAAAAATAGCAAACAACTCAAATGGACACCTGGAGCTACTATGGCGCCTAATAAAAAATGAGAAGCAGGCTAACATAGCCATAGCAAGCCTCTACAGACCACCGTCTGGGGATATTGAAACATTCCTTGAAACTCTATAGAGAAAAGTATAAATACAGTGAGAAAACTAACAAATGCAGAAATCTTTGTGCTAGGGGACTTCAACATAAACTACAGTAGCAACGACAAAAATAAACTAATGCTACAAACCACTATCAAAATCCTAGGGCTACAGCAACTTATTACATACAGCACAAGACTAGGAAACAATAGCTCAACAATTGACCTAACTCAAACCATGCCACAAAATGGGGCACTAGAAGCTGGGGTATAAGTGACCATGAGCTTATATGTAACAAGGAAAAACCTCAAAAGCACAAGCCAATATAAATATAAGATGGGCAGATGCCTAAGAAACTACTCAAAAGAAACACTAAAAAACCACCTATATGAAAATATAGACAACCTCACAACAGACAAAGATAACTCTGATATCTACTGGAATAACATTGTCACAGAAATAAAACAATCATTAGATGAGATGTGTCCCATAAAGAAACTAAAAATACAGAGAAACCAAGACCCGTGGGTAGACAGGGAACTGTTAACGCATATCGCAACAAAATGAAGGCTAGGTGACAAAGTGAAACACACTACAGACCCAGAGGATAAAATGGCCTATAATACTGCCAGAAACAACTCCCTCAAAGCAGTAAGGGCAGCAAAAAGGAAATATATATTAAAACAAGACAAGGACTGGGGAAGCAACGCAAATAAGTTTTGGAAAAATGTAAGCTTACTATTCCCAAAAATAAGATAGAAGAACGGATAAGCTTCCAGGATAAGGATGGAAATACGCACACAGATAGTGATGCAGCAAACAAACTAAATACACACTTTGCCACGGTAGGACAAAGGTTATCAAAGAAATTCACAAGAATCTGGAAAAAAAAGTCAGAAAATATCCAGGATGAAATCCCGACCTGCAAAACTGACCTAGAAGAACTAACACAGCTAATAAATGACATAGATGAAAACAAACCAAGTGGAATAGATGGAATCCCCACAAAAAATACTAAAAGAGGCACTCCAAGCCATCCCAGATACCATGGTCAACCTGTTCAACATATCATTTGAGCAGGGACACTTCATCACAGCATGGAAGATGGCAAGCATCACCCCCATACACAAAAGTGGTGACAAACAAAACATGGGGAACTACAGACCAATATTAATCTTGCAAACACCAGGCAAGCTAATTGAACAAATATTCCACAGGCACATAAATGAGCACCTGGAAAAAAACAATATACTAAACAAGAGGCAAGGAGGTTTCAGAAAACTCCACTCCACATCAAAAACAATAGCAAACCTAACAAGTGATGTGCTGGCATCATTGAACCAAAAGAAATTAGTTGGAGCAGCCTTCATCGACTTCAGCAAAGCCTTAGACACTGCATACATACATACTTACATACTTACATACATACATACATACATACATACATACATACATACATACATACATAGCCTATATATATGATGTCGTATATACAAATAGCCAATTATATGTGACCTTTGTGGCCTAGTGGTTAGGGTGTTAAACTTGTAATCTGAAGTTGTTTTGCTGGTGTTGGTTCAAACCCTATATAGTCTAAAACCTTTTTACATTCAACAACAACAAAATGTTTTTCATCTATATGTGTTTCTCATTTTTTTTTTTTTTTGGGGTCCATTAGTTGTTTAAGCAGGGGAAATTTCAGTCATAGACGACTGGTCTTCCTCATTCCACTGCTGGTCGATAGAAAGCCCGAGCCTACACTTTTACCGACCCAAGGGATTTTTAACCTCCCACACCACATAGACATGGTATGAGAGCAACCGGCCTTTGATGACGCTGTAAGTTATACACAGCGGTGGAAATCCAAATTGGCAGAGCTGGGGGCACGGGGAATCGAACCGCCGACCCTCAGATTAGGAGTCTGACCTAGAAAAAAAGTCAGACACTCTAACCACTCCGCCACAGAGAACACCACACATTGAATTATGCAATGTAAGTACTGACATATATTTTACATTAAAGCAAATATATTTCCTGATTGAAATAATAAAGAAAATTTAAAATACCCCAGTTTTACCCGGCCTTCTCTCCACTCACTTTTACCCTCCCTTCTCTCCACCCCCCCCCCACCCTAACCTCAGCACTGACCCACTTCTGGTGGTGAAGTGGGTCCACTACTCTCCACACATATTTTGTTATATAAACATAAAAACTAAACAAGGTTGTGCTTGGAGAGCATTTGTCAGAGTACGGTTCCCGTCGCCACGAGTTATAACTGGCCACTTTAAAGTGCTGAAAGTAAACACATTGGATGTAAACTTCCCAGAACAGCTCAGAACACAAGGAAAATGAGGTTACTGCATCAACATACATTCACAACTCGAATAGGCAAGGGTGCTAGTAATCCAAGATGGCTGATTGCTGACCTCTGACCACTGAGTGATGACGTCACGTGCACTCCCTCTATACCCGGCGCATACTCACAGGTCACGCGTGAATAGTGTGATAGAGCAAAACTGGTTGCATGGCTCAGTGTCAGGATAATGTTACTGAGTGGGATATCAGTCGATCGATGGTGCTGGCAGCCTGGTCTCCCAGTGGGGAAGCACTATAAAGTCATGAATGACACTGTCACAAGTCAGTACCCGTCCTGATATGGCCTTAGATATTGCCAGGACGTAAAACTCCCAACAACCATCCAACCTAATAAATCCACTTCCGTTTCACTCTATTAGTTATTCATTTGGTCACCAGGGTGCAACATTGGTTTTAGAGAGACTTGTACTGCCACATAGAGTGTAAATCTGTAACTAAAGTCAGTTGCTACTCATGACGTCACCAGTAACCACCCAAACAATTGAGAGGTTATCGTTATGGGCGATGATAGAAGAAATATTCCTTCTGGCCAGCTGACAAGAGATTATTCGAGTGACTCAAATTATCGGAGTTAATGCGGACCCCATAACAACTATGATATGGTAGCCAAAGGTTTGTGTTTTTTTCCGTTTCTTTTGTGCTTGCGATTGGCAGTTTGTGAAGTAGTGTGTGTTATGGAAATGTTGACTGTCCGCGTTGGCGTTGCCGCGTCGCGCCCCGCGGCCTCAGATACAACTAATACTACTATGGTACTAATACCCCAGTCACACGAGAGCCAGCGTTCGCCACCAACTTCCTCCTTACGGCTAAAAGGACGCCAGCGTTCCACTCGATACATTGATTCAAATACGCAGTCAGCGTCAGCCAACCAGTTTTGAATGGCGCCGCCGGAACAGGGCCCAAGAAGGTTGCAGGTGCAGCAGTAGATAAAAGATTCACCGGGTACTTGCGTAGTACACGGGTGAATGACAACGTAGTCTAAATATGTGCGAAAATAGCTTTAGTATGGGACATGAACTACAAACTGTGGTCCCAGGACCAAATGGCTACATATATCGGCACAGAGTTTGTGAAATGGGAGAGAATGCAAAAAGACAAGATGACAGCCACAGAACGCTGTCGATTTCACTTTTAAATCTTATTAAACCAGATGTTTTATTATATTTTTCAACTCAAAGGTAGCAGGCAAATATGAAGACATCTACAAAGAATAAATGTTGCTTCTTAGATTGTGAAATTAGGCTCTCATTAACCCGCTTTTTTGACCGTTTTTATATAGGGTTGGTATTCACCCGTGTACTGCGAGTACCGGGTGAATCCTTTATCTAGTGCAGCAGCTGTATCCTCCTTGCGTCCAAAATTTCTGAAATGGACGCCGGGAGGTTGGCGTCCTCGCGGCGCCAGAACTTATGGAGGGCATAAGGAGGGCACAATGAGGACGTTTTGACGTCACGAATCGATCGTAAGCGAAGGCAGCTCTTGTGTGACTGAGGTACAGGTTACACTATGACTGTGTTGTAGGTATTGTAATTATCCACAGAAGGAGCAATCTGCAAACTATTTTAGACTAGGTGTCTTCCCCAATTCTAGTAAACCTTGTCCCATGATGATTATATATGAATATCTGATGCGTGATAATTCAAGACCAGACACAGGGAATTCTTTTTGGGCCAATAAATTTATTAATCAGGCTTAATAAATTTTCTTAGGAGCCATTGCTATGTCTATCACTAGCTAACAATTAGGCAAGCTCTAGTTAATCAGTACAGATAACCTATTAGCTTTATCTATTTTACTCTAATTTTGTGGATAGTAAATCCATAATAGTGAATTAAGCCTGACTATTCATATTAGATATTTGCAGGATAGTTGAATAACTATATAAACTAAGTAATGATATATTAAATTACTTTTTTTAGCATTTATATATATTTTTTTAATTGACGACATGAGACAGCAGCTAGTGGGAAGATCATGGTCATACTCTCGAAGCACACCAGGCACACATCAAGCAATTTGATTTATACTCTCAGACATAACAGGATATGGACCATCTAACTCTCAGCCAAATTGAGACAGGAGAGTAGATGGTCCTTTACTAACAAGATGTTTATTCACATAATTAAATATACTATTAGATTTCCAGTGTCCTAATAATTTTATCCAGTCCAGAGACACTCCTATCCGAGCATATTCTTGAGCAGCTCCACATCGTAGACTATGTGATGTCACCATCGGCTACCAGGGGAACTTTTTTTTCTTTTCTTTTGGGGTCCATTAGTTGTTTAAGCAGGGGAAATTTCAGTCATAGACGACTGGTCTTCCTCATTCCACTGCTGGTCGACAGAAAGCCCAAGCCTACACTTTTACCAACCCAAGGGATTTTTAACCTCCCACACCACATAGACATGGTATGAGAGCAACCGGCCTTTGATGACGATGTAAGTTATACACACCGGTGGAAATCCAAATTGGCAGAGCTGGGGGCACGGAGAATCGAACCGCCAACCCTCAGATTAGGAATCAGACCTAGAAAAAAGTCAGACACTCTAACCACTCTGCCACAGAGAATGCCACTTGGCCTTCTTTAATATCATCCGTATGCATTTGATGAACGGTTGACTGGTCAGGGGGGTCTCTGTTTGAGAGTATGAATGCTGGGGCGCCCTCATGAAGACCTGAATGTTGACAGTAGTTATTCCATGCATGAACGGGACAGAAGATCGAATTGTGTACCCTAGGTAGCTTGATGTGGTAGCTGTCCTCTGGTCTGCAGATAGTTGTTGTGCTACGGATGTGCACTAACAGATGTGTCTTGTGTGCCTGGATGTCTCTGCCCAACAAAGTATGACCGCCATCACCCAGCATCTCGGAATAAAACAGATTGGATTGTCTTAGCAAACATATATACCCAATTAGCACAGCAACAACAAATACAAGACCAGGTTTACCCATTTTACTAATTTTAATATAATTAGTTTAATGGATAAGCTCTATTAACAATATTACTTTTTAATTTAAACACTCCTTTTTTTAAGGACTGACAATGTGTATCTAACAAATACTTCCCATTTACCACCTACAAGTTTCACCCAAGATTTAGCCCCACACAAATAATTCTTTATTGCCCCTTCTGTTTTTAATTTATCATTTAAATATAAAGTATACAACATTACCGTCTTAAGCTTAGGGTATTTTGAATTATTATTATGTTTTTTTTTACTAAACTTTATTCTTCAAAATGAACTCTCTTATTTCTGCATGTCCCAGATGACAAACCTGCCTTGAAATAAATGCTTAGCTTCCTAATTAAAGCATGATTTTGAGCTGTGAGGGAAAAAAACTGAATTTCTTTGAGTGAACAGCTTACAAAAACAAATCAAACACCTTATTATCATGAGAAGCCCTATTTTTTCTAATTTTAATTCATTACACAGCTGAATCGCTATTAATTTAGCTTTAATTTCTAAAAACATCCCACTTAGTGCATCTGCTAGCACTAGCTTCTTCCCTGCCTTATGTACCACTTGTACCTCACAACACCTTTCAGCAGCAAACTGCCAGATCTCACGAGCACATGCACATAAAACTGCGTCCTTGTGTTATGGGGAACAAGTTTTAAGTGCTACAACCAAATTAATTGCCTCTAATTGAGCAATATGAAATTTATTTTCATTTACAAAATCTGGGGAATATAATTCCGAAAAATAATGCATACTACTGAATGCTCCCCATGCTAATAATGATGAGCCACACTCAATAACCCACTTTTTCTCTGGAAAGGGCCTTAATAAAATGAATCCATTACACCCTTCTGCAAAGCGCAAAAACCAAGCTATATCCCTAATTAAACCTTGACTAACTACTACTTTTCCAATAAAAGGGGTAGCCCTTAAAAAATCTAAAATTCTATTCATAAACCTCCTAGAATTAACCACATTTAGAAATAAATTGTAACCTCCCCACTAGCCATTGCACAGTTTTTGTAGTCACTTTGCTCCCCACTTTCCATTTATTACACACAGTTAGAATATTCAGCAATTTTTATTTAGGGATCCTAACTTCCATATCCTGACTCTCAATTTCATAACCTAACCATTTAATGTTCGTCTCTGTTGGTGTACATTTCTTAATTGACAGATCCAAACCTAACAATTTTGTCAAGCTAAGAGTATACTTATACCCTTCTTGTGCCTTCTCTAGTGTACTTTCTACCCCTACAAAATCATCCAGATAGCATAAAGCAAAAACCTCTTTTTTTCTTAATAAGTATACTACTGCAGAAGTAGTTCTCGCACAAGCCATGCTAGACATCCTACAGCCAAAAGGAGGTGTTATGTCAAAATAATAATTCGATCCCACATTAATCCCAAACAGAGGTACACTCAACGGACAAGTTCTTAATTGTCGATAAGCTCTTGCTAAATCTATAGACCACATATAGCAGTTCTAACCTAACCTAGTTAAGTTCTTCTCTAGCTAAATCCATTATTGATGGTAAATTATACGTAAAGGTTTCCCCTTGATAAAAATCTTTCACAATACCTGAATTAACTCCTTTCCCTTTAGGAAAACTTAAATCTACTATAATCCTTCATTCCTCAGTGTTCTTTTTTGGCCGGATCATAATAGGACTAATTTGAGCCCATGGGGGAAAAGGTTGCTTATTAAAACATCCCAGCGATGCTCCATGAGAGATTTCAGTATCTACATACTTATTAATCCAAAATAAATCTTTCTCATTACAACAATGATTAATTTCTGTTGGTGTTGGTGCTTTATCTCTAGTATAATTAGCTGGTCAGGCATGTTCCAGAAAATTAACTAACTGTTTATCGTGGTAATTAATAAATAATTTTTTCTATATTCCTATATTTAATCCTGATGGTACTGACATTTTTGCAGATAAATACTTTGGAATCCCAGTTTCCCTTACCACTTTGAAAATTGTGGCATACCCACCCACCATGTCTGTAGTTGATACCCAGGTAGGCCATCATTTTAACAAAATATCCCTATACCCCAACGGAGATTTCCCTCACAATTCTTTTACTTTATCTTCAGTCTGAATATTTAAATCTAGTTCAATATCCAAGTCAGCCAACCTATTCAATACAATATTTGTAATCTCATTTGTTTTCCTTTTATGAAACGTGACTTTTTATCAATAATATCATCAATTAGGATCGACTTCACTTCACCATTGGTTACATTTAAGTGGTTATTAGCACCATCACCAGCAGTAATCAACTGACCATCACTATCGTTATTATACTTATGACTTTTACTGTTAACATACAACTGTTTAGTGTCAATGTTATCAATATTACTACTACTTTTTTGCACAATTTTAGCATATGTATTTAACTTTGGTAACACATTAACGTCTAAATTAAAATTCAGTAAATTTGTTGAGCAGGATGCTACTGCCTTCGAGTGCTGAATAGCACTATTTTGAGTGCGGCCAGTTAATGGACAATGCACTGAATCAGTGGCTGGACCAATTCTATGAAAGTTGCTCAAAGTCTGTGCAGACTTATTGTTCAGTTCGTGGAACTTTGTTAGAAACAAATGCAAGGTTTTGTTTATCTGCTGACAGGTCTGCATGAAATTGTTTTTAAATGACCTGATGGAAGCCTGTGGCGACTGGACCCGACGGTTGCACAAGTGGTTTAACGGCGACTTGCTCGCAATCTATAAGCCGTGTTCACACGGACGATGTAAATCGATTCGTAGAAAGCGACTTGTATAGTTTGCATCAGATTCGTCGTCTGAACGGACGTCTGAGGCGGATTAGGGCTGATTCGACTCACGTGATGCGGATCCTGTAGACCACCTAAGCGAGGTAGTCTACGTGAATCGATTCCTGTGATGCGGATAATTTTGCCCGTGTGGACGCAACCAATTCGCCTCACCTGATTCGATTTGTGTGATGTGCCTCACATTTTGTCCGTGTGAACAAGGCTATGAATTCAGCTCCCACAGATATGCACACATCTAATTCGTCTTGTGTGAAACCAGGCCTGTCGTGCTTTAAAAAACCTTGGTACGAGATGCATCAGTGTCAACATTATTTTTAATATCATAAGATTTTAATATATTTTTGCATTCTAACTCTTTATGGTAATGTTTCTTGTGAATGTGGAATGCATGCCAAGAACACACATGGAGATAACTGTCCGCCCCGAACCAGTGGCTATTTGAAAATCCACAAGTGTGACCCTTATTCCAAATCGAACATGTACGCCCATCACTGTCTTTGCTATAGTCGCTCGAGTTCCCCTCTCTGATAATTTTAACACTCGACTTATGTAGCCTCTGCCCACGACCACCTTCGTCCCTCCGAATTTCTGCTATAAGGGCCTCATCATCCCAACAATTTGTTACATGCTTATCGGCCACCATGTCAACCAGACGGAATGGCTGAATGAGTTAGGGCGTCCGTCTCCCGTGTTGGTAGACCATGGGATCATGGGTTTGAACCCTGGTCGAGTTAAACCAATGACTTAAAAATTGATACTTGTCACTTTGTAGCCAGGCGCTCTGCATTATTAGGATAGGGCAAGGACTTGTTGGCTCAGTGTCAGGATAATGTGACTACTGGCATAAATTCGTTAGATATTGTTCAAGACCTATTAGTATTAATTACCGTTAGCATTGCCCTAATTAGGGCACTGATACAGGTGCCCCCACAAATGCCCGTTCACAAAAGAACCACGAGAGATGGTGATTTCTGTGGGGTTTCCTTAGCTCCAATCCACTTTCTGTCTTCCCCTTAATAGTAACTGCCATTTTAAACTAAAGAGCGCATATGATATGCAATTCGTTAT
Organism: Branchipolynoe longqiensis; assembly: GCA_030323885.1. Taxonomy (NCBI): domain Eukaryota; kingdom Metazoa; phylum Annelida; class Polychaeta; order Phyllodocida; family Polynoidae; genus Branchipolynoe; species Branchipolynoe longqiensis. The sequence goes on from CM059188.1 coordinate 68,243,620, forward strand.
TGTGGATGCTCATTATAATAATTGAGGAGTCAGTCATAGGTTATTTTCTGACTCGATGCTTTGCTTGTTAGAATGTGATTCTCTTCCACTCACGAGGTCCTGCATATTGCCCCCGTTTAAAATATAAATGCAATGCTGATTATCTCCAACCGTTTCATGCGGCTTCGTATATTCGCCTAAATAGTTCATGTTATTAAAAATACTTGGCATAACAATGGGAATGTACATCCTCGCATTTGTTGTGATTACTCTAGATTTCCTTAAGGGGGGGGGGGGGCCGGTGTTGCAGTTTCAGTGGCACACCAGTTTGCGAGGGACACATCGCTTCTGTGCATGCGTCAAAATCAAACAGCATCGTCACTAACCTTATCAATTTAATATAATGTTTTTGGTAAAGATGTTTTCTATATGTTTACCAAGCGATTTGTTTCTAGGTGGTGTGGTTTTAGAGATACTTCACTTTTGCTGTATTTTCTGTATGAAGATTGCTCACGACCATTGACAATGCCTTGAGTTTGACGGTACGTGCAGTGCAAAACATTAGTTTTATTCAAAATTAATAGGAATCCAGAACCCTACCCTTATCAATTTAATATAATCTTTTTGGTACACATGTTTTCTATATGTGTACCAAGGGATTTGTTTCTAGGTGGTGTGGTTGTATGAAGATTTGCTCACGGCTGTAAAAGTACAATGTCTGAACACTTTGACTTCTGGATACTGAATGGTTTATTCCCATCCAGGGCTCACTGAACCGCCGGCTAAACTTTCCATGACGTCATCTCATTTACATACTCCTTTGTCTCACTCACTGTCTGGAACATTATGCATCTCATTAGCATATATTACAGGCATGTCTAGACGTCTATTACACATATATATTACAACGGCCATTGACAGTGAATTTGAATGGATGTGTCCCTCGCAAACTGGTGTGCTGCGGAAACTGTAACACCGGCATGAAATGCTTTTATTAGTGTATAACGGGTTGCTATATATTTAAATATGTCAGTGTGATGTGAACATGGTATGAATGAACTCAATGGAATCTCAACACCACCTAGCGGTAATCCAATTTGAATGGTACTGGTAAAGAACAGGATAATCGAAATAGGTATTGTAGTGGGGAACGGTGATCAAAAGATGACCATAGTGTGTAGGAAGGTGGGCCATAGCTAGCAGGGGACCCCCCCCCCCTGCGACCAGAGCCCCCCGAACCCGCCCCCCCCTCCCCACAAAAGCATTAAATCTTTTTTTTAACAAAAAACAAGAAAACATACCAACAAAAACCCCAAAAAACAAAACATTCCCACAACCAAAACACAGACACACAACAGCCACACACACAAAAAAACTCTCCCCAATCACACCAAAAACATACACATGCAAGCACACACGCAAATACACATACATACACATAAACCTTAATGAGGACCCATGTAATATGGTATGTACCACCAGGATATTTTTGGTACCTCGTATTGCTTAATTCAATGGATGATTTAAAAGGCTATGTGTTGCAATTAGATGTGTGATGTTATATATTTTAAACAACTAATCCAGAGTCTTCGCAGCCAAATAAGGCGATGGGTGGTCATAAGTCTTCTTCGCACGACCGCAAGCGGTCCACGCGAAGCCTGGCGCGGAACATTGACAAGTACACAAAGGAGGGAACTGCTAGCATAGAGGTCGGTAAACTACAGGTACTGTGAACCCCCCTTTCCTCCCCCTCCAAAAAAACTAAAAGACAAAGAAAACCTGCCCGCCTAACATAGGAGATGATTTGATTTATTAGGCTTTCATAACGTAATGGTTTACAAACTAAATGAGCAGGAATTACAACAAAAAAAGTGCAGTTCAACTTTTAAAGATATAGAAAGAAACTATGTACGATGTACACTGCTGTCACTCATTATACGTGTGTTCTTTACTAGAGTCATTTCACTGGTGATGGGCTTGGGACCCGAACCTATGCGCGTATTTATCAGAAATGAAAATCAAGCCCTACACCGTTAATCATTTAAGAAATAATAAGTATAGTCTACCCGACCTAGCATATATTCTTAATTTAGAGAAGCTATTTGTATAATTCCAATTCATTGATGTGGTTAGTGCTTTCACAAATATTCCAGGGCATGGTACATTTTGACAACATAACACTTAAATCATTGATTATTTTCCTTCTAGTTGATATATAGCATTCGGTTTAGTACGTTTTCCTTTGTCTGCGGGGGTGGGGTTAAATTGCTTACCATAACTCACTCCTGCTCTACAGGCTGCTTTGGAGCGCTTTGAGCTGGCGTACACCCATGCGGTGGAACTGGCTGAGGGGTTTACGATTCGCTCATGCGCCTTTAACCTGGGGGCGGTCTACATAGCTGCCGGAAACCCCTCGAAGGGACTTGAGATCCTGCACAGTGCCCTTCCCCCAGCGAACCAGCACGATGGGAGGTCCAATGGTGACCTCTTCTACAACTTCGCACTTGGGTAGGACTTGTTTCGTATATATACCTATTTACTATATAAATATATATATGTATATATTAAAGGTTTTGTGGATCAACCACATCCTTATTCGCCTTTTCTACAGATCTACAAGCAGCTATTAGTATTACAAAAGTTGCACCTGTCTCCTCGAATTGATTCAATTTCCATTGGAATTCGGCAAAATTAGTACTCTCTTGCTCGTATTTGATCAAGTTGCATGGTCTGATGAAATATAATTTTGTCAAAATTATAACAACGACTTACATTTGATCCTATATATTCAACTAAGATACAGGTGTATAATACCCCTGTCACACTACGATGTAAGGAGGTAACGTAAGCCGACGTAGGTGACGTTTCGTCATTACGTTGAGGTATCTCGAGTTACGTTGTGCTGATGTTAGACTGTCGTCCATTTACGTCGAGTTACGTCAAGGTTTTGGACATGTTGAAAACTTTCAACGTAGCTCGACATGATGCTCTGACATTCGGGTGACGTTACACTCATGTTACGGCAATGTTAGGCGTGCAGCAGGGCTGCGTCGGCTACGTTAGATCAGCGTCATAGTGACATACAGAGAGGAGGACATTGCGGCTCATGCCGGCGACGTTGGACTGACACCAGCCTCTCGGTTGGTCGACGTCAACTCACAACGCTAAGCGACGCTAAGCGGCCGTTACTGTCACGCTAGGCTGACGTCGCGTGTTGGGGTTTCGCAAGCCTCACATTTACATAAAAACTAATTCCTTTGACCTTTTGCGTTGGCACGATGCTATACTGACGTTACGCTTACATCAACTACGCGGCATTGACGTCCCGAATTTGCATATTACGCCGAGATTTTCGACGTGTTAAATTTATTTTCACGTTGTCCCTACACTGGCGCATTATGTCGTAATGTGACAGGGCCATTAGCTAATGATTTGGGACAGCATATACACAGAATAACCCATGAATTTATAACCTCACCCCTTTGAAACACCCATTATGCAGGCACGTCATTAACCAATTAAGGGAATGTTGACCCCCCCCCCCCCTCCATGTTGGATATTCAATGCACGGCCGCCACACGATATTTAGAACATTTTATATATGCACTTGTATATATGATGTCATATATACAAGGTATATACATGCATGATTGCATACATGCATACATACACCTAGATAAAAGATTCACCCGGTACTTGTAGTACACGGGTGAAGATCAGCCTTATATAAATACGGGCGAAAATAGCGTTAGTATGGAACATCACCTGGAAACTGTGGCTCCAGTATCAAATGGCCACCCATGTAGGCACAGAGTTGGTGAAATGGGAGAGAATGCAAAAAGACAAGATGGCGGCCGCAGAACGCCGTCGATTTCACTTTTAAATCTTATTAAACTAGATATTATATTATATTTTTCAACTCAAAGGTAGCGGGCTCTCAATAATACATATGTAAAGAATAAATGTTGCTTCTTAGACTGTGAAATTAGGCTCTCAATTCTTTTACCCGCATTTACATAGGGTTGGTTTGCACCCCTACTGCAGCAGTACGGGGTGAATCTTGTATCTAACATACACCTTGTATATATATTACGTCGTATATACAAATAGCCTGAACTAAGACAACCACCTCATGTGGCCTCTGTAGTCTAGTGGTTAGGGTGTTACATATATGTTAGTACAATTGCATTGCATAATTCAATCAGAAACACATATAGAAGGAAAAGGTTTTTTTGTTGTTGAATGTAAAAAGTAGTGGACTGTATGGGGTTTGAACCCACAACACCAACAACTTCAGATTACAATTTCAACACCCTAACCACTAGACTATAGAGGCCACATATAATTACTGGTCTCAGTTCAGGCTATTGCCATATACATAGTGTCTACGTATACCGTATGTGAGCAGTATGCATACCCATGGCGGTTTAAATGTATGTGAGAATGCGCACGCATGTGTTTTGCGTGCATCCATTTAAAATTTGTCAGTTACACTGTATATAAAAGGAAAACGTTTTTTTGTTATTGAATGTAAAAAGGTGTGAACCATATGGAGTGAGATATGTGCATTTGAAAGTTTTGACTTTCAATCTTTTTTATTAGCTAATGCAACAGCCGTTCCATGCTGGCCACATCAGCCAGGCCTGGGCATTAATAGTTTGATGGGATCCGCCGCAAATACACAGGTTTCCGGTTTTAATGCTATGATGGTAGCAGCTGTTCTGGTTGTGCCTATGCATTATCGTTTGGACGGGATCCATCGCAAATGCACCGGGTTTGGCGCTTAATGCTATGATGGCAGCAGCCTTATTCTACGATCCAGCCGGACCAGAGCATTAATGGTTTGACGCAAATGCGCAGATGCCCAGGTTTAATGTATATTGCTATGATGGCAGCAACTGTTCTGGTCATGCGTTATGGTTTGGACGGGATCCATCGCAAATGCGCCGGGATTCTGGGCTTAACGCTATGATGGCAGCAGCCATTCCACGCGTATGCACAGGTGGACGGATCGGGATCGCAGAGTGTGCAGTTCGCCATAGGTGAGTGTAGAAACTGATATGGCCCTATGACCCCAGGCCGTCCTCTGACGCATACGCTGTGGAACGGCGCATTTGCGATGGATCCCGTCCAAATGATAACACATAGGCACGACCAAGAATGACTGCTGCAATCATAGCATTAAACCCAGAAACCTGCGCAATTGCAGCGGATCCCGTCAAAGGCCCGGCTGAATCATAGAATTTGCAGTTTGGTGGGTGAGTTGCATAGTTCAATGTTTTGAAATTTCTGCCATTGGGACGATGTAAACTATATACTGATGTATATGTGATGTTCGATATTTGATGCTACTTGGTCAATTCGATAGATATAAATCAAATTAACCTTTCTACAAAATAATATTTAGTTAAAAACCGTAGTGCCATGGGCCTATGGCCCCAATCTGTTCCCAGAATGTTCAAAACACCAAACAGAAATACCTACCAACAGCCCTGTCAGGTTCCAGGATTAGTAGGTCATCTCACATCACGTGGTCACTGCAAGATGACCATCTGGGTCATAGCCACTGGACTTTTGGCAAGCTTGTCAAAATTATTTCGCTTGTTTCACCTCCAAAACTAGCCATTTTTCATCAAAGTTATTCGGGACTAATGAATATTAGGATATAATGGTCAACCTGAGCTATTTATCTCAAATATAACTAACAAATTCAAATGCCATTGGACCATGCAACTTTAAGAATACCGTTCATTGTATCCTCATTGCAAATCTCTGCAGCTACGACGCCCTGAATAACCTAATTGAAGCAGGACGCTACTTGGAGCTTGCGCTTGAAGAATATCAGCTCGAAAAAGACAATTTTAAAATGGAGGCAGAAATCACATCCAAGATGGCCGCTATCTATATGAAGCAACACGAGTGGCTTCGGGTAAGGTTTCTTACCTTAACATTTGACAAATGTATATTCAAAAGAAGAATTTTACGTCAAATTTACATTGCTAAAGTAGGGCACGTGACGTCAACCAGTATCTTGCTAATATAAATGATGTATTACATTTCTGGATAGTCTGATGAAAGCAAAGGCTTTTTTTCCCATCTTTTTTTTAAAGCCACATTTATCTAAATGTGAGATATATGCATCTTAGACATTACATATGTTGCGGAGGCAACATGGTTAATTCGCAAACGAGGCAAAGTGACGTCACGTAGCACGTGACCCCCCGCCCTCCCCGTTCCTGACACTTGCACTGGTCACTTCTCTCTCCGTCGTTCTCCTACTACACGACACGCCCACTCCACAAGCTGCCTACCATGCTGCCCCGCAAACTCCTGGGCATGCCCCTGCTTCGGCCGCAGCTTCGTTGGGCCTCTCTTCTCAGAGCAGCCAGAGCACTGTGTTGAAACCTTTATATATACAGTATTTCGATGTGCATGCAAAAGTTAATTTGGCGTGTTTTCAAATCAATCATCACCAAAGTTAGGCGTTTAAAATAAAAGTTACTTTAAATTCAAGAAAAATTAATTATAACTAATATCTTTCTCCAAAATATGTTATAACATAACCCACTGTTATCTTGTGATAAAATGTTGTGTTCTACTTTGTAAAGGGAAGGAGTAAGGGGGGGGGGGGTTCATGGGTGGGGTGGGATCTGGAAAAAGTAGAATTGTTTCTACGACTGTGAAAATGTTGAAAATGTTGGCTGATTCCTATAGAGTGAGTGCACGTGAAGTCATTACTTAGCAATCAGCGGCCAGCGGGCTGCCATCTTGGAATACGAGCACCCTCCCTAGCCATGTTCTGAATGCATGCAGATGCAGTAAAACAGTTTATTTGTGTTATGGGAGGTTCTGGGCAGTTTATATCCAGTGTGTTTACTTACAGCACTTTAGCAACAACTTCTGAGGCCAAACTGGTCAAAACAGTGACAAATAAACCAACAAATCAGTAAATAACCACAGTGTAGGCAGTTGCAAGCCTTCTGTATGTCATCCAATATGACCGCCGAAAGTTGACTCGTGACGTCATTACACCCCCTCTATTTACCGACGTGATTGGTCCGACAGGCGGCGCGTGCTAACGGCATTGCAGCTCATGCACACGCGATGTTGGCCGAGCACGAGAAGCAGGCGGTGGCGACTTGTCACGAGGCGTCGTGTTTATATCGGGGCAACCGGCCTGATCTGGCGCTGCAGATGGCAGACGACTGCATGCTGCTTTTTCAGAAGGTCCACGAGTCGGATGTTCTAGGTAAGCAGGACCGTAGCTAGAGGGGGGTGGGGGATGGTAAAAGGGGAATGTTCCCCCCCCCCCCCTCCGTCCTCTTGAACTGATTACGATACAAATTGTGACCATCATACTTTCCATATTTAGTGTATTGTGTGCTCTATTTATGGTAGGCTGACTGTATAATGAACTCGGCTTGACGTACACAGACATTGAACTGATTATGATACAAATTGTGACCATCATACTTTCCATATTTTGATTATATGCACTATATATGGTAGGTCGACTGTACAATGAACTCGGATTGACGTACACACAGTGCGCTGAGTTTGGCAAGGCAGCCACGTGTTTAGAGCTGGCCTTGCCATTCATTCGAGACGCAGGCAGCGACAGGAAGCAGACAGCAATCAGCTTACAGGTATGTGCCTGGGCACTCACGGGAATAACAAAGAAGTGTCCTACAATTTGATCATATGCTAATTTGACTGTGTGGCTTCTTGAAAACGAATAGCTGACAAAAATGTAAACTTGGATGATTAAATTATCAGCATTTTCTCGGTATAGGCCATTGGGACTGGACCTGTAATCTGACAAATACTCTCCAATCACTCCGTTTCAGTTTGTGTATCTGAATATGTGAGGGAGAGTGCTGAGGTATCCACGATGTGCAAGTGTGCAAGTACAAGCTAAAGGGGTTCCCTGGTTTTCCCTGAACTGTGGGAAACCCATCTAGGTCATATAATGAGGGAATCCCATCCATAACATCATTCAAACATTAGAGACTTCAGCACTTTCCCTCCACATATTCGCTTGCATAAAATGGAAAGCAGGGAAGGGGTGCTTGGAGAGCATTTGTTGGAGTACAGCTCCAGTCCCAACGGCCTATTCCGGATTCCTTTAATAAATCATTCCGACATGAAGTTTGTGTATCTTTTATCGGGGTTGCATTTCCTGCTGTTATTTCAATTTCTTCAATACTTCTTCAACATGATTGGAGTATTTCCTTTGTGGGAGAGGGTGCTATTTATTTTCACGTCGAAACGCTGTTCAGGTGTACGGTGTCAGTTAAGGTATTTTAAATATTTAAATATTCTCTTATTTAAGCAAAGTTTGTCTCCTGTCTCTTCTTTCCCATCTTCCCTCTCCCGTCTTTCATTTCTCCTCTCCCCTCTCTCCCATCTGCCCCTCTCACTCCTCCTCCCTCCCCCTAGCCCCTCTTCCCTCTAATATTTTCCCTCCATCTCCCTGTCCCACCCTCCGCGCCGCCCCCCCCCCTCCCTCTCTCCTCTCTGTGCTATGATCTTTCTCTTGCCCCTTGTCATCTGCCGCTCTCCTCTCTCCCCTTTCCTTTGTCACTTCTCCCTTCTCCTGCCTCCCTCTTCTCTTCTCCCCTCTGCGGTTCCCCTCCCTTCTGCCCTTTCCCTTCTGCCCTTTCTCCCATGTCTTCAATTACACCCACATATATTGAATGTTTATTGGTCCACAGAATCTTGGCGCCGTGTATAATTCCCTCTTCGACTTTCAACGAGCAATTCCTCTGCACAAAGAAGCTGCCCGGAACTATGGTACGTAAACAATTACTACCATTAAATATATATATATATACACACACACCAAAAAAATATGGACTGTATATACTTGTATATGCGGGTGTAGGCGCCCTCGGCCCCCCCCCCCCCTCCCCCAACGGGTTAACTAACTTGGCCATGTGTCTGCGAACGCACTTTCGGTTCGCCTGAAAGTTTCATTGTATGTGTGCTAGTCGGCGCCACCATTGCCTGGCCCGACCCGATTCACAGTTAGTGCGCCTGCTGCCCACCGGCCTGCGCGCCGATTTGACTTGTTCCGACACAGACTTTTTTGTGTGGATTTAATGGGCCATTTTGTGCCAGCCAGATGAAGTGTTCTGTGATTATTTAAAAAATTTAAATCTATCTCCCACAACTATTCGTCTTAGTCTGCTTAGCGGGGTCTACATAAATGGTCAAAATAGTTTTTAAATCCGGAATAATGTGGTCTGCTGGCCTTGGACTTGCAACGATATTCCTAACCTTGTCCTATTGAAGGCATAACCGTATGCATTTTAGCAGTTGAACAACTTCCTAAAACACCCCTGAAATATTCCAGTAGCAGTAGTTAATATTTGCATATTTTCATATAAGAGCAATCATAAGAAAACTAAACATGTAGCAGTAGTTGATATTTGCATATTTTCATATAAGAGCAATCATAAGAAAGCTAAACATGTGGTGATCGATCTGATATCGCATGATATTTTATTGGGCAACTTGTTGAACATCTAGATTTCACCATTGAGTGAGTGGGTAAATGAGTGAGTGAATAGCTGGGTGAGTGAGTGGGTGGGTAACTAAAGGCCCTGTCACACTACGACGTATGGCGGCGGCGTATGCGTAACGTGGCGAAATAATTTGAAAATCATAATAGTTCAAGATACGGCGACCTTTTTGCACTGCGGGAGGTCCCAGCGACGTATGAAGTGTATGCGTAGTAGCCTATGCCTGGCGTACGTCTACCATATCGCTACCGTATGCAAAGCATATGACATATTGGGATGTATTTTGACAGGACCAGCATATGAGTAACGTACGCTGACATATACCGAACGTGCTCCTAACGTATCCCGATATACCACTAACGTATATGTAGCGTATGAGGAATGTATGAGCCACATGTCGACACACATTGAAAATTTTGAACATGCACAAAAAAAATGTCAGAGCCTCGACGCACGCCGACTTAAGACGACGTATAACGCCGTATGCAAAGCGTACCCGATGTATGGCCAACGTATACGTAACGTATGACATCGTACGCCGATGTGTTGGTCGAAAATCATGCACGTTGGCATAGGCTAAGGCTATACATCGTAGTGTGACATCACTTTTACCGAACGTTGTGAGTACATTATATATGCGGAGGGCGCAGGTTCAATGTATGGCTAACCTATGTCGACCTACCCCTAACGTGTGCATAACGTACGCCACGTATGCCCAGCTTACGTCTAGCGTATGAGAAACATATGAGCCACACGCCGGCATAGGTTTAAAATTTTGAGCATGCACAACATTTTTTCGGCGGCTCAACCTCCGCCGACCTATGACGACCTATGAAAAGCGTATACGACCTATGCCCAACCTATGCATAACCTATGATGGCCTATGTCGACGTGTTGGTCGATGGCCTATGTCGACGTGTTGGTCGAAAAGCGCATAGGTCGGCATACGCTAACGCCATAGGTTGTAGTGTGACAGGCCCTTAAGTGGGAGCGTGGTTGGGTGAGTGTGTAAATGAGTGTGTGAATAGGTGGGTTAGTGAGTGGGTCAATTAGTGAGTGAGTGAGTGGGTAAGTAAGTAGGCGGGTGGGTGAGTGGCTGGGTGGACGGGTGCATAGATAGATATGCCAGTGAGTCACTGATTGGAGTTTTACATCCTAGTCACAACCGATATCAGGACGAAGCGGGGAAGGGGGGGGGGGTCACCATAGTGAAGGTCACCAAAACGAACTAAGGCAGTATCACCTATCGATATCATCAGCTTTGTATTAACATTCCGATGTAGCTGAACTGAACGACCGGAATGGACAATGCCGGTGTTTCACAAACATGGCGTTTGCCTACAGCCAGGTGGGCGACATGGAGAGGGCCGGGGAGTGCTACCTGCACGCCATGCAAGCCTCACAGGACACAGGTGTGTCTCATCTCATTCCTTTGTTTTGGTTTTATTCAACTGAACAAACACCCTTCTCAATTCGTAAGCGCTAATCTCCCCTGTGGACATTCAGTTATCATTTAGTTTGGGTTGCGTTATGACTGATGATCCAAATTACGCAGGCTGCTACACAATCCTAAAGCGCATCACACATAGTCGTGTGCCATAATTGACGGTATGATAGGTAAATTCCTATATAATGTAAACTAATTTTTAATCAGTTTCCAAATTGATTAATAATTGTTGCTTATGGATATTTCCATAGCAAAATTTCCTTAACTATGTCCTATATTGGTTTGTTATATAATCTGGATTTATGCCTGAACGGCTTGCATGGAATATAACGGAACGTAACAGATCGAATCACCAATCAAGATGGTCTAATGAGTTAGGCATCCATTTCTCGTATGGCAGGTAGTGGGGTTCGAACCCTAGCTGGGTCAAACCAACGACCTAAACATCTATACGTGTCACTATCTAGCCTGACGCTCAGCATTCCTAGGATAGAGCAAGGAGCATTGGGAAGAAGACCAATTGTCCCCTTCTTAAAGTGATCCAGTGTAGTTCGCTGAGACTGCAGCTGTACTCTGACAAGTGCTCTCCAAGCACACATTTGCCTTGTTTTTCCGTTTATGCAACCAAATGTATGGACGGAAAGTGCTGAGGTTGGTTGCTCCTGCGAACTCTGTTAACGGGCTGCTAGACAACCATCTAGAAAAGTGTTGGAAGGCTGAATTATGGAAATGACCACATGAGTTTGCAATCTAAAGTGCTAAATGTTTAGTTCAAATGCTTATTTATCATATCCCGCTACTTTTGGGGTGAATAATTGATGAAACCATGTCGATTAATACACTTTGTATGTTTCAACGCAAATGGGCATTTCCTGGTCTCCGAGTAAGAGAATCACACCCGTGAAGTTCGTTCATGAATTACATTCTGAGTTCATTTGTCGTCTCAGTGGACTATACCAGGCAACTTTAAGTAACAACAAAAAACAAATGTTTACTTTCAGGAGATATGCACACACAATGGCAGGCGCTGGAAGGTCTGGGTACAGTGGCGTACAACCAGGGTCAGTGTGAGCGTGCTGTGCAGCGCTTCAAGCAGGCGCTCAGTGTGCTGTCAGGCCCAGAGCACAATGAGGTGGCACAGGAGCGCATCATCGCCAAGCTTACCGACTCAATTCACACTATGGCCTGCGCCGCCGAACCACAGCCAGTCTCCCCAAGCGGAATGGTCAGTCCATGCTAGCGAATAACTAGGTGTAAAATGTATCATCGGTTGTTTGGTTGATTGATTGATTGATTGGTCGATTGAATTACTGTTGGGTGATGTATGTATTCTTGGTTGATCGATCGATTAATTGAATTAGTATTAGGTGATGAATGTATTCTTGGTTGATTGGTTGATTGAATTACTGTTAGGTGATGCATGTATTTTTGGTTGATTGGTTAATTGGTTAATTGAATTACTATTAGGAACTGGATGTGTTCTTGATTGATTGAATTGTTAAACGGTGAAAGATGTATTCTTGATTGATTGATTTGGTATTACTTAAAATATGTATTGTCAGTTGATTGATTGAATTACTATTAGGCGAAAGCTAATTACTGAATTGATTGATTGTATTTGTCAATTAGACGAAAGGTTTGACTGGGTAGAGTACTTTCTTCCCGTGTGGAAGAACCAGACGGGATGGCCTAATGAGTTAGAGAGTCCGTCTCCCGTGTTGGTAGATTGTGGGTTCGAACCTGGGTCGAGTCAAACTAATGACTTAAAAGTTGATACTTGTCGCTTCCTAGCCTGGTGCTCAGCATTATTAGGATAGGACAAGGACTGGTTGGCTCAGTATCAGGATAATGTGACTGAGTGGGATATCAGGTCATGGTGCTGGTGGCCTGGTCTTCCAGTGGGGCAGCACTATAAAGTCGTCATGAGTGCGCACTGTCAGAAGTCGGTACCCGTCCTGATATGACCTTAGATGTTGCTAGGACGTAAAACAACAACAAACAAACAAACCGGTCCTGGGATCAATCCCTGGCCAAGTTAAACTTACCTTTCTTGGCGATTGTCATCAGTATGATAGTGCAAGGAGGAAGACCACATGTCTGCAGTTGAAATTTACCTTGCTTATTAAGCAAATGTCTATTAAATAGAATTGATCCAAAATGATTAATTTTAATGTAATTCTAATTAGATAGCCTGTTAGGTAAGCATTCAATGACTCGTCACTGATATTTCACGCAGGTGGACATTTTGGTTAATGGCGAACCTCGACCACCAACACGCGATGAACAGCGGCAGATGGCGGAGCTTGCTGAACAACGGTGCGTAACTATATATAACATTCACCCCTACCCAGGGTAGGGGTGAATAACAACTACTTTGGTATCAAAAACTGCTTTGGTATCAATCAACCAATTAGAGAAGATGAGCTCCTGGTTCCATCATCCTGTGTTTATGTATAGTGAGGTAGACCTGGTGAAATGGCAGAGGATGAAAAAAAAAAATGAAAAAAAAGATGGCTGTCTGAGAATGCTCTCGATTTGATTATTAAAATCTATTAAACTACATGAATTAATTTATTTTACAATTCAAAAGTAGCGGGTAAATATAAAAGGTATGTAAAGAATATATTTGTCTTAGATTAAGAATTTATGTGGTCATTTCCTTTACCCATCCTTCCGACACTTTCTCTAATGGGTTGTTCAGGAAAAATATCTCAATACGATGCATAAAATAATTGTTTTAATAAAGTGTATCTTTCTACTGGCTGCTGCGACCCATTTTCGCTAAGTTGTGTTAATATATAATCTTTTACCAACTGTTTTCTGACCGTATGTCATTCCTGATCAATCTCGCAGGGATATTGGAATGCAATATGATATAAGTATGATGTGAGTATATAGTGGTTCTACACTTTATCAATCGGCAAACTTTAAGCATTTATCAATTCTTTTTAAACTTTAATTTAAATTTTAAAAGAATTTCATTTATAAAAACTGTTATCAAGAAACAAACAACAAGTTATCAAGAGAACTTAAAATATTTGTGTACCAATTGGAATACTCTAAGCTATTTCGAAACTAAAATCTTTTCTTTGAAAAGGAGTCGTGGTTTAATATTTGATCCTGATCAGTGTACTCTCAATTTCCACTCCGCAAAATAATGTTTCTTTTGACTGACAAACGAAGCAGAAATAATCAAATCAGAAACACGCTGAGTAATTAGGAATACATGGTGTGCTTGTAAAGTAACCACCCAGTCTGATTAGTGTGTATCTGATATATATATATCATATATTACCATTTAACTTGAACAAGTCCATAATCATCCCAATTAGTGCAATGTACCTTACCCACCCACTGTTGTTTATTACTGTTTCCTAGTTTATTAATTACTATTCATGATTCTATTTAGAATCGCCTTCACTAAAGCTTCAATGCTTCCTAGTATTTCATCCTAATAAAAATCTTATATCATCGTCCTACACTGATAACTTCTATCGGGTCATGTCTTAGCTAGTTTAGATTTGATTAACTATATTGGGTAAATGCACTCTACCCAAAGTTCAAACAAGGAATGGTTAATTTTATTAACTGTAAGATATTTGTTTTAAATGAAATGATATTTAAGGAGAGTTGTCGTTGTGGTCATGTGTCCACTGTGCCTGTACTGATGTTATGTGAGCTATAGTACCTAATGATATCTGGTGAGCTAATGATATCTACCTTACATTAATATCAACCTGAGTAACCGTAATGTTCGCTATTACAGGGTTCGTACGGGTCCTTGAAAACGAAAACTCATAGAATTATATAATTTAGTATTCCAGGCCTGGAATGTCCTAGAATTTGTCTAAAGATCCCTGAAAATCCTTGAAAATGGAAAATCATTACTATTTATTTTTAAAAGCCTATATTCACCGATGTGTCAGGAATGATTTTTCTGAGTTTGTTATTTTGCCTTTTGATAGTTTTGTATATTAAGACTATTCATATGTTCATTGCTATTTGCTATGCTTATTTATACTTAACATCTTTACAGTGAATCAACTATGAATGCAGCCGTGTTTCAGGCTTCTTTAATTTAATAAGCATCTTAAAAACGTGCTGGAACTTTGCACTGAAAGGTCCTCAAAAGGCCGTAGAACTAGATATGTAAAAATGTGTATGAACCCTGTGTTAGTATTAGACAACGCATGGATGTATGCACATTCACATTATATATAGATATCTATGGGTTCTACTTTAGCATTAGTCTACCTTATCCGCAATCTACGCTGTGAAATGACGATATAAAAGGGAACATCAGCAATACCCACTTCATTATCCTGAAGTAGCGTTAGGGGATAAGGAATTTGTTTGTATCCGTTGAATTCCATCATAATGATGACAATTAATCTACTATTTAGAACTTTTTTATGATTATGGTCTGTATGATTATGTGTATGTCATTAATAATAAATCATTATTCAACATTATTCAATTTGTTTTTACCATCCTGCAAATGGCCAGGTAGACCAGTACGATAGAGTGGCACCTATTTATGTTGTAAAATGTATGCACGAATATACACACATATCTATGTATGTTTGATTGAATTTCACTTCGAAAATATTTATCTTTTCACAGTTTTGATTCATTTTTTGTAATTAATAATTGAAAGAAAAGGTTGAACTATGATCCGTTCTGTTTTTGGGGGTTAAAGTTGCATAGTCCCATAATTTTGAGTTTCTGCCATTTTCTGAGATAAATGTTCATGTTGCTAGTAACATGGGTAATTCATAATGTTGGAAACCATTTTAGTGTTGCCTAATGAGAGTACCTACCGGATACAAGTATAGCATTCAGAGGTACCTGGCATCTTGTGGACAGCTGGTAAGGTATCCAAGCATTAATGCGTCTCTCTGGCGAAATAAGGCTACCGCTTTTTAACCTAATCCGAACTCCCAGACATTCACTAACGGAGCGTGATACAGAGTAGACCTATAGACTCGGCTTCATATCGTCATTACTACAGAAATAACTTTATATTATAATCGACTTTACTTTAGTTTGAGGTACCGTTTATTTTACATGGCTAACTTTGGAGATATTTGATGGGAAACATACCAAATTCATTTTGGCAAGCATGTCAAAATTGCCTTCAACATAAACATGTTTAATTGCATTGGCCCAATATTCCCTTTTATGCAGCAACCCATGTTAAATAGAAGCATCAGTATGAAATTGGATATGTAGGATGAAATCTAGGTCAGTGTTTTGGTTTTGAAAATGTGATGCTTTCAACAGACAAATGTCACTTCTAGCTTTCAGTTCAAAATCAACAGATTTAGGCTCAGGGTTTTCTCTTGCAGGAATTGAAATTGCCCGTTAATTTGAACTTTGATTTCAGGAAGGAGAGGCGGAGATTGGGAAAAAGACAAAACCAGTTCACCCCAGTTGCGTTGGGGGTGACCGACTACGACACTGACAGTGACATTTCACTGGAGCGGGATAGACGCATAGCACGATCACGATCAAAGCGAGGCAGCAGAAAGTAAGTCAAATTCAACTCAATACTTTATTTCAGACTTAGCATTATAACAGTTACAAGAATACATGTGAATAGTATGTGAGCACAACAATACTAACCATTATCAAAATGTAGGCCTACATACAGTAGTTTGTACCAATGCCTCCATATCGTAGAGGTAATTCTCAGATCACTCTCTCCTATTTTCACAAGTCCTTGGATTATATCATTCTCTTGACTTGTTAACTCTAGTATTAATATTTGAATATTAGATTTCTGATAACAGCCTTTGGAGGCTTGGACGTCAATATTGACAAATAGCTGACCAGCACTGTGATACCTGGGTAGACGGAGTAATAACCTTGTAATGTCATTATATGCTACATTCAATTGTCTAATGCTATGCATTCTATAGTTCCACCAAATCTGGGCGGTACAACTGATGGCGTTGACATTGCTGGATGGGTATTTAGTGTTTATGTTGTGATTAATTGATTGATTGTTGGTAGTTTAACCCCATGTTATCAGCAAAGGCCATAGATCCAGTGAATCGTGCATATACAAAAATCAAGAGCAAACAAATATGGTATAACTATACGAAATATATGACCATATAATAGTGCATGTCATTTTAAAATCTACTTATGCACAGGAAAAATATGTTTTTGCTAAACAACTATAGACAACCTACCTGCCAATCCTTCGAGGTAGATCCGATACATAATCAACTAAAATAAGAGAAATCCGGGTAGGGGAGTGGAAACAATTATTTTGAAATAGTTGAAACCGACTTGTGTAGACATGCACTAAGTATTACTATTCGTTCTTTATCCTTTTATACTCTGTCGCAGCCTACATAGAGGTGCTATCACAGTTCAGATCAGATAGTCGAATGGGTTGAGCACCTGCTTCCCGTTTGGCAGGTCGTGGGATACGAACCAATAGAGTTCAAACCCTGACCGAGTCAAATCAATGACTTGAAAATGTATACTTGTTGCCACCGAGTCTTGTGCTCAGCATTACTAGGGCGTGATGCAATTCAATGAGGAAGATCAATTGTTTGTGATTGAAATTAACCCTGCTTAATCAATGAGAGCAACATTTTTGTAAGCAGTAAAAAAGACATAGCGTGAAGAAACTAGTGACATTAATTTGCGCCACCAGTAGGGAACGAAGGAACTAATTAATAATATTTGGTTCCGAGTTCGCATAAGTAACATACATGTATACATGCATGTATGTAGGTGTGTATGTGTATGTATGCACATATGTGTGTATGCATATGTGTGTATGTACGTACATATGTATGTACGTATGTATGCCTATATGTATGTACATGTGTATGCATGTATAGGTATGTATGTACGTAAGTATGTACCTATGTATACATGCATGTATATGGATGTCAATCCTTCTTTCCGGTAAATTAGCCGTGTCGTGGGTGTGATTAACTGTGGTTGTCCGCTCACACACCTATAGTATAAGTCACTGGTGTTGACGGTTTCTTCCCCCCCCCCCCCCCCCCCCCCACACACACACAGACTGGAGCGTTCCTCGTCCCTCGCGTCTCCCAGGCCTGCTGTTTCAGAACACAACGATTCCACTGAAAGCAAGAGACCAACACAGCACCACAGAAAGTATGTACCCAGCCTCTTATTGTGACGCTAATTACTATCCCTGTTCGCTCGCTCCGATCATTGGCTGTTTGATTGTAGATAGCTGTAGATACCGTTATTCACTACTCACGGTATTCCATCGAATCTTTTGTTCTGTGTTGAACATTTGGGCAGTAAGCATATTTAGAGTACACCAACTGTTGTCGTTATTTATATTATTATTATTATTTTATATTTATATATATATATTCAATTACATATAACGCAATGGCATTTATACATACAGGGCCGTAGCTAGCGGTGGTAAAGGCGGTAGTAATGTCCCCCCCCCCCCCAACAAAACAAACACCCCAAAAACAAAAGATTTCCTTGGAGGGTGGGGGGGGGGGGATATCCCCAGACCCCTACTTATGCCTCATGCCTTCGGCACTCCTAAATACCGAGCATGTTTGTGCTCGTCTCCCCCAAACAAATCTGACATCCCAAACAGAAGTTCCTAGCTATGGCTATGACGTATGTGTATATATAAAATGTTGTACACATTATAACCGATAATGAGTAAGAAAGTATATATTCAAGATGATGAATGTGGTATACATGTGCGACCTGTGATTGTCTGCCTCACACAGTGTAGATCACTGGTGTTGACTGTTTCTTTATCCCTGATCCCTGCTTATACTAATAATACATTACATTATATATGAGCGCCTGCCTTTCTTTTCAGTTATTCTCAGAGCGATGAGGGGTAGGTCCTAGCGTGAATCTACCTATTTCTCATACTTTCTAACATTTATTTAGTTGTATTAGCCTTCTTTTGTTCTATTCTCCATTAAAACAATTTTAATATTATCCTAACTCAGTGTTATGACAGTTGCATAGTCTGATAAAAGTATCCAATTTTCAAAAGCAAAACACTTATCTAGATTTAAATCTACATAGCCAACTTAGATACTGATGCACTTACTATTAAGTATTTATTGCTATAGAGAAGCGGAAACTAAGTCAATTGAATAGAACCTGTTGCCACTTAAGCCTAGGGGGTGTTGGAGCTTTGGCAAGCATACCAACATTAATTGAGCATATGTACACTTCAGATATCTCCTAAGGTTGTCACTTTGAAGCAAACTTATGACGATCAACCTAATATATTTATTTCAGAAACTCAAAATCATCGGACTATGCAACTTTAATGCTATTCCAGGTCATTCGGAACACTTATGTTTCAATATAAGAAGTCAATGTCCAGAAATGTATGTCTAAGGATGTTGAATGATCGTGTCAATATAATATGTGTCTATATATTTAAATACGTATTATATGATGTGCACGTCGACATTTCTGACAGTTGTTTTGGACGATTTGGAGTTAGACGGTCATTCAAGAATGAGTAAGTCATTTTGTTCACACTATAGTATAAGTATACAAAATAAGCTAGTTACTGATTCGCTTATCAAACCCTGTACAGAATCAATCCCATCACTGGTGCACTATCTCCAACGTAGGTTTTGTGGTATGACACCGTTAATTCGAAGTTGTAAAGAAAATGACCAGAAATGTAATGCATTTTGTACAATAGCGGGGCCGTATACAGCGGGTGGCAGGGCAGGGTGGAAGAGGGACAGGAAGTCCCTGCTCCCCCCAACCCGACCCCAAAAAACTCTTATAAACGTCTGGAAATGTCATTTCAAAGCCTCTAGATTAAAAGATTTCCTGGGGGTGGGGGGCGTGTGGGGGGGGGGGGGGGTCATACCCCCAGACCGCCTAGAGCCTCATGCTTTGGGAACTTGTTCATATGAAGAATTCTAGCCCCCCACCCCCCAAAAACAATCTGCGACCCGAAGCAACAATTCTTAGCTACTGCTATCAATATGCTAACTTTCAGCAGCAATACACCTTATTATATATATCCTACCTCCCCGCTAAAAAAAAGGTGTTAATAGATGTGAATGCGTATTGCTGGAACACCAGTTCTTTTGGCGCTGACATAAGATTATTAAGAAAAAATAAATATTTACCACAAACGTTTGTGATAGAAAAATTTATTATTTACAGTTTTTTATTCATAATAACTTGATGTAATTTGACTTGTGGATTTGCATGTATTAAGTCAATTCTTAAAAATAGAATGGATTTAACCAGTGCAACTTGAGCTAGTCCCCAATAATATCTAATTCGAACACACAATATTTATAGTCGTAGGTAACAGAGACTATGCTAAGTAAATGGAACCATAGGAATAGACACAGGTCACGTGGAATTTAGTTAAACATGGCGCGTGTCATTGGAAACTGACGAAAATGGTCATATTCTTTTAATTCACTAAGCTGAGTTCTCTCAAGATGGGTGACGAGCAGTAATTGGAGGCAACAATGGTTGGGCAAGTAAGAATTGAAGTGAATAAAACCTAGTCTGTGTAGTTCAATACAGTGTTGGGGTTTAGATTGTCAATTTGTTTCGGCCTGCCTCATATACATCCCATAGTAATGCTGAGCGCCGGGCCAGGTAGCTAAAGGTATCAATTTTGTTAAGTCTTGGTTTGACTAGAACAGGCTGCTTCGAACCGACAACCTTCTGCACTGGAAGACTAGTCAGTGCTTTAACCATTTGGGGCCGGGTGCGCCCGCGAGTTCTGCGCGCTTACATCCCGGGTGCACCTGTAGTTGAATTGCATTTCTAGAAATGTTTTTCTGAAAATTTGTAGATCATATCAGAAATACAGT
Source organism: Branchipolynoe longqiensis (assembly GCA_030323885.1). Taxonomy (NCBI): domain Eukaryota; kingdom Metazoa; phylum Annelida; class Polychaeta; order Phyllodocida; family Polynoidae; genus Branchipolynoe; species Branchipolynoe longqiensis. The sequence continues at coordinate 68,264,412 of CM059188.1, forward strand.
GCTACCAATTGCAGGTGCATTCAGACGCTCATTGACTGTAAGTGTGTGAAACCCGCGGGCACACCCATGTGCTCCCGGCCCCAAAGGGTTACCCGATTCGGTCACTGCGTCTAGTCATGATAGAAGGAAATTCTGGGGAAATACTTTGGACTTACACAAGTGGTTGGTCATCATAAAAATGCTAGAAGTTATTTTCTGGTAACTTGAATATAAGAGTGATTCAGAATTAGACTGCAGATGAAACTTCGAATTAACCGAGTTGACTGTTGACTGATATTACTTATTAGATATAAGGGAAATGCTATTGGCTGATTCAAGCATGGGCTACACCGTTCAGATTGCAATATGAAACGTTGAATGAATGTGTCGTCTTTGTCTGCAGTGTTAAATTGTTTATTGCTCGTTAAGCTTTTCCGTTATTTCATAAACATTGCATTGCATCGTGTGTATAACTATGTTTGCCAGAGCAGAAGGGAAACAAAATAGGACCTGCAGAAAAGCTCCATTTGTGTACACCCATTAAAAGAATAAGGTCCCTATTCAGTTCTTTAAATTCCTGGAAAGTATTGCATTTTAACCGTGTGATATTCAATATATTTGAATTCTTGTGGAAATGTCTAATTATTAAAGCTGCATAATCTGATGAGAGCATCAATTTTTCGAAACCAACATATTTAGCTACATTTGATCCTACATACCAAACTTATATAGAGGGTGTGTAATGACATCACAAGACAACTTTCAGTGGCCATATTGGATTACATATAGAAGGCTTGCAACTGTCTACACTGTGCTTATTTACTGATTATTTTTGTTTATTTGTCACTGTTTTGAGCAGTTTGGCCTCAGAAGTTGTTGCTAAAGTGCTGTAAGTAAACATTGGATGTAAACTGCCCAGAACCTCCCAGAACACAAGAAAACTCTGTTTTACTGCATCTGCATGCATTCACAACATGGCTAGGGAGGGTGCTCGTAATCCAAGATGGCTGGCTGCTGACTGCTGAGTGATGACGTCACGTGCACTCCCTCTAAATTTGTCCTACGCTCGAAAACAGTTGTAAAGAACTTTTTTTTCAAGCAGATAACCAGCATTTTGGTTTGGACACCAAACTTAATTTGATATGTTCTACATTCAAATATCTCCAACGTTAATCCTTTAAAATAAAAGTTAGTTCAAACTAAAGTAAAGTAGATTACAATGATTAACTTAATATATTTGCATAAAAGGTATGGTAGAAACTAAAAACCATCAGATTATGCGCTCATAATGCTGCTTCGCTTCCGCAGGGTTATTTTGATTTTATTTGACATTAGTTAGAGAGTGTTGTATTTCTGCGTCTTTATTTTTGTGTACAATAGTTGATTAAGAAGGTGAGATTTCAATCACAGACAATTGGTCTTCCTCACTGTTCCTTGCCCTATTGTAGTAATGCCAAACGCCAGCCTAGGTAGCGACAAGTATCTATTCTTAAGTCATTGGTTTGATTCGGCCAGGGTTTGAATCTGGGGTTTTGAATCCAACGACGTACAAAAACGGCAGGCAGGCACTCGGCACTCAAGTCATTCGGCCATCTCGTCTGGTCCCGAATAATTTGAGAAGGGTCCACAGCGAGGAAAGGAGGATATTGAGCATACCCTTGCAGGAATAGTTTCCCATTCTTTAAGCCCTGATATTGTGTGATTTAAACAGAAGTCGATGTAGATAAATTAAAAATATACTTCAAGCACTTTAATCTGTGCAAAAGATACATATATATGTGTAACTATGTCTGAACAAGAAACTACTAAAAAAATAATGGGATCTTTCCATAATTTGAGCCAATCAGAGCTGTTCTTTTCGATTTCAAATGGCCGCCCCTTATGGGGGCCGCCATTTGCAATATGTTTGATTTGAAATTCTAGCAACTCGCGTGATCCGAGTTGCGGTCGTGATAATCGAATACGGCCATCGTTTCCGCGGAATAAAGTATTAATATTGCATTTGTGCACCATGTTTATGCCAAATTGTTAATTGTTAATTTTGAATAAAATCTAAGTTTTGAACTGCGCGTATCGGCAAATTCTACTTCACTGAGTTCTCGCGAACATGAGAAGAGGAAAGTCTATTTCCGGCAAGTTCAAACGGGCTCAAACGGGTTCAAACGTGGCTGGTTGTCCCGCTCCTTACAGCGCTGAATATGCTTATGAATAATTTAGGTCAAGGCAGTCGATGTAGGGCAAGGCAGGGGTGGAGGCACGTCACCATAAAACAAGGCATTCCCTGTAACAGCTATCTACATATGCAACGGCGGGGAGTTCACTCGCACAAATATGTATAATAATATCAATATATATATAGCTATATAAAGTCATGTCTCTAGTTTACTTTTCTTACGCATGTGTTGAATTATTCTCTTAATTGCTATGGAGTTGCATTTACTGTTTTACATTCTCACGGTATTATTGTCATTTGAGGTGGGATAAAACTATCTGAGAATGACCAAACTAACATGTGTCAGGTGAGATGCTTCATACCCTACGTCATCAACATTTCAAGAATTAGTTAAACACCGGCTTTAGTATCAAACCGATACAACTCATGCTCTCTGTAGCTTCAGTCAACATAAAGTTTATGCCAATAAAATACACTGCCGCTTGCCTTGACCCTTCACTCACTAATCTCCCCGTAACACACACACCCACCCCCTGCCCCACAGCCTTACCCCGGCCACCGGGCGCAGGGACCTAGTTGACGGCAGGACATCGGTTGGCAGGTACCAGCACCCCCTGCTTCGGACAAGCTCCTTCGACTCGGATGAAGAGCGGAACCGGTTAATCAACGAGCCACGGCGGCGGAGCCCAGGTGAGATTGTTTGTTTGTTTGAGTTTTATGTCCTGGCAATATCTAAGGTCATGTCAGGATGGGTACCGGCTTATGACTGTGCACTCATGGGAACCTTTATAGTGCTGCCCCATTGGGAGACCAGGACCCCGGTGTAATGCTATGATCATGAACCGACTCTACACAACGACGTCTAGTTTCATAATGCCTTTATTGCGGTGCCTCGCAGTCGGCACTGCTTAGCCCGTTCCTGGTTTCGGTTTCGTGTGTGTCCCGGCCCAGTACATACATCACATCTCCCTTTTCACAGTGTATTGAAATGCACGACAATAAATTGATCAACTCGAGTTTACATAGCCCCTCTCCTCGAATGATGGAAAGGATAGCCCGTCATGCATTTATACCTCTATGTTATCTTCCTTGGACCATGTTTACGCTGCTTCCTGATTGAGCATGCCCCGGCTGGTGCGCATGCACAGCCCTATACCTTTCCCAACATAGCCCTTACAGCGGCTTATTATATGTGAAACATGCACAATTTGAAATTACTGCTTTCCACTTTATTTACAACTTGCAGTTTTGGGTATTTCAATCAACTTCCCCTGATTGACTGATGTTCCGGTTCTGCAAGTCGTCAAGTTATTTAACATATCTACGTACTAACACTATGTAACGTGTGTAATTTTCTTTCATGCGCATGCTCGCAATACTCGTTGTTGGCCGTGGCCGGCCTACTGATACGCCTGACATGTTTATTACTTACTGATAGCCGATCCTTTGTACAGGTTTTACTTTGCGCCCGTGCCTGGTTGTATATGCCCTTTGTTCTCCGTCCTCGCTCTCTGGGTCGGTTTGTGCATTTTGTGGTGGGTGCGGGTTGAGTTGTTGAGCGTTATGTTGTTTCTGCCTTGTCTGGAATATATGCTTTCGGTTTCGTACTAGCCTAAGATTGTTTCGATTCAGTATTACGTATTTTCTTGTTTCGTTGTACCTCGCCTTTGTAACGATCCCTGGGGCCCATTTCCCTTTATGAGTGAGATATCTCACCTGTTCTCCGACCTTTATTATATTATGCCGTTTTCCTGCGTGACGGTCGTAAGACCTTTTTAGATTTGTTTGTACTTTGCGAATTTGTTCTTGTGTTACTTTCGACACTTTCGGTTTTAGTTGTTGTGGTATGGTCGGCAGTTTCGAACGTAACTTCCTACTCATTAATAGTTGCGCGGGAGACACGTCTATTTCTGATAACGGCGTGTTTCTGAAATTTAGCAAAAATAAATTGTAGTCCTTCGACTCTGTCATTGCTTTCTTTATCATCTTTTTAACTGTCTGTATGTGCCTTTCTGCCTGCCCATTACTTTGTGGGAAATGTGGACTAGAGAAGTTTATTTTGAATCCGTATTCTTCTGCGAATTTCTTATATTCCCCACCTGCAAACTGTGGACCATTGTCCAAAACTACATTTTCTGGGATACCAGGTCGACCAAATATTTGCTTCATTGCTAAGACCACTGCGTTGCTTGTTGTTGTTTGTAGCTCCACCACTTCTGGGTATTTCGACAAATAATCTACGATTAATACGTATGTTTGATTCCCGATTTGGAAGAGATCAGCCCCTATTTTGCTGAATGGTAAGTATGGTATGTCATGTGACCTTAGGGGTTCGTCTAAGAGCAACTGTTTGTTACCTAGCTACTATTAACTCTCCCCTCGTACAGTTTACTACCCATCCCATTATCAATAGCATGTATGTTCAGGCTAACATTGTACCTAGAGTACCATTTGGGTTGTAGGTCAGTATCAATAGTATGTATGCTGAAATGTACAGGCTAACATTGTGCATAGAGTACCGTTTGGGTTGTAGGTCATTATCAATACCATGTATGCTGAAATGTACAGGCTAACTTTGCATAGAGTACCATTTGGGTTGCAGGTCATTATCAATAGTATGTATGCTGAAATGTACAGGCTAACATTGTGCATAGAGTACTGTTTGGGTTGTAGGTCATTATGAATACCATGTATGCTGAAATGTACTGGCTAACATTGCATAGCGTACCGTTTGGGTTGTAGGTCATTATCAATCGCATGTATGTTGAAATGTACAGGCTAACATTGCATAGAGTACCGTTTGGGTTGCAGGTCATTATCAACTGCTTCGTGGTTTGAGAGAAGAACGGACTGCAGGTGTCTATTATAGGAACTCTGGATGTCATAGTCCATAGTTCATTGCCAAACTATTTATATCCATTCCGCATGCTAACCACCTTTCGGGGGCTTTTATTATTTAGTTTTTGCTTTAAGTTTGCTTCGCCTTTTCTTGGACATCTCACAGTCACAGTGCATCCTGAACCTTGCCATTTCATCGGACATGTCGACCACTATCTCTGCTTGTTGATTTAGAACATCGGTTTAGTATAGATCGTAGTAAGAATAATGTAGAATGTAGGTCAGTTTATCGAGGGTGAGGCTTATACCATCAACATGCTATAACCTGCAAGCATTTCCAGTAGCATGGCATCCCGATTGGGGCTATTTAAAACCGCATCTAGGCAGAAAAGCACTATCTTGTTCGGAAGTTATCACGATGCCCTTGTGTAGAAGTGGACTGAATGCATGTGTGTATTTGAAAGTATTTATTAATGAAGATATAAACCAGCTATAATACCATCTACTCGCAGGAGACCCCTTTCAATGTTTATAAACATTGGCGCATAATTCCGAATTGTGGTTGATCCGGCGGGAAGCCCGAGGCGCCCCCTACCAGACCTTCCCCCTCCTCCCTCCCGCCCTTTTCTCTGACCTGCATTCGGGCCCCATCCTCACGTCAATGGATTTACATTCAAACTCTACGGCTCCGTCTCCACCCACGTCACCCACGTTAAAAAGCGGCAACGCAGTGAAAAAGGTACCCACGTTAAAAAGCAAGATGCAGCGAACACGGAGGACTGCAGCTCCCAGGGGCCGCCCCACCAAGCGCGCCCCCAAGAAACGAACCACCACGCCTCCGGCCGACCTGAGCATAACGACCGACTCGCAAGATGGCGGCGCCTCCCCGAGACAGGCCGTCCCGCAACCCCGGCCACCGTCCCCGACCCGCCAGTCTAAGCGGGTTCGGAGGCCTACGCAGAAGGCGAGGCAGGCCGACGGGCTAGAAAGAATGCAGCTTACCATCAATGCCATGGAGGAGCGGTGGAACATCATGGAGAGAGAGGCGGCAGAGCACAGGAGGGAGGCCTCCGAGCAGCGGAGCCAGCTCGCGGCCCAATCCAAGGTGCTCGCGGAAGCCACCGCCGCACTCACCGCCGCCACTGCTGGCGCGCGCCGCCCGGAGACCCAGTCCCCGCCGGCCACCGTCACGGCTCGCCGCCGGGCACCTTCGGCATCCCCCTGCACGCCCCGGCCGGCCGCCCGGCCCCGCGCCAGCCGGGCGCGATCACACTCGCCGGCATCGCCGGCGACTGCCTATGACGGCAGAGCCAGGACCCGCACCACATCATACCCTGCTATCGGAGTCGATCACAGCCCGCTCAGCCCCTGGTCCTCGCCTTCACCCACGCCGCCGCGACACCGACCCCGGCGCCGCGACGCCCCCCACGCAGCCGGGCGACACGCCGCACGCCGCCGACAACACGACACGGACGACTACGGTCGCGGGGCGCGATCGACAGCGGAGGAGGCGGTGCGCCTCATCGTGGCGGCGGCCGACGGCAAAGCCCACACACGGAAAAAAGGTATTTCTTCGAAATATTTATTCCCCTACGACCTTGTTGAGCGGGGGGATGAGGGGAGGGCGATAAAAAAGGGCGAGGCAACCCGGGAGGAGTATGCGCTGGGCCTGAAGCGCCTTGAGAGCCAGACCGGCTTCCCCGAGAGCGGTCTCGACGGCCTCACCGCCCACCAGGAGATGGTCGCGCAGGACAACTGCACCCTGGCGTGGCCGGTGGTGAGGCGGTACTCGGAGGAAGTGTTCACGCGAATCGCGGACGGTAGGCTGCCTCGCGGATGGAGAGACGCGGCCGCGATAAACGCGGTCAGGATTGAGGTCATAGCGATGGCCGGCCACGCCGCCCCCGCGGCCGCCTCCGCCCCCGAGGCAAAGCAAGCCGGGAAGCCACAGAAACCCGGCGCCGACGGACGTGAGCAATACGACCGGGCGGTGCTGGGAGCGCCCTGCCAGGCGTGGAACAAAGACCCGGCCTCATGCACAAAAGCCGCGAAGGGCGCCTCGCACGGATCGGGTTCCCAGAAGCTCGCTCACGTCTGCGGCTACTGCGCGAATGTGCGCCGAATAGTGACCGGCCACCCCGAGACGAGTTGCTACTCGAAGAAGGCCCGTGAGCGCCCCGGGAAGACCTCTCACCGGGATTTTTAGTCGACCGGCGGGCGCACATGGCCCCGCCCCGACTATCGACTCGACGCCGACGCCCACACCGCCCCCGGACTACCATTGCGGCGGCCCGCCCCGCACCCGAGGTAAACAATAACAATGTTCTAGCCCCGAGTGGCTTCGGCCCGACCGCCCCACCACCATGCGGGGATCCCCTTCATGACGTCACGCACACCGCCCCACACAACGACACGGGATTGGCGGAGGGCGGGTTCCCCCGTGACGTCACACCGGCCACGCGACCCTGCCGCCACCTGGAGGAATCCCCGCACACCACCGGCAGTGCTGACGGCACCCCTCCGCCGCGGGGAACCCCCCCTGCCGGTGACGTCACGCCGGCCCGGTGGCGCCACCGCCGGGGAATACCCCGTACTACCAACATAAACAACGGCTCAGCAGCTGCCGGCCACGCCACCCCGAACCCACACCGTCCCGGAAGCCCCCGCCACGCCACGCACCTGCCGTCACACAACAGCTTCGCGGAGTTCCAACCCGGAAGCTGCTCCACCCCGGCGGCCCCCGATCCCGCCGAGGCCTGTGGGATATGCGACGTGACCCGCGGCGCCCCCGCTTCCGGCGCAAGCACTAGCGAGCCCGTCGAGGAGGTGATAGACACTGCCATCCAGCACTCCCTCCCGGCGGCCCCCGACTGCGGCCCCTCCCCCGTCGAGTACAGGGCCACCCTCGACTCATTCTGGCCGGTGCTCTCGGGCGAGGGCTGGGCCGCCTACCCTGCCTACGCGGCGGCCTACGCCGCCGCCCGCGCCTCGGGACTTCCGAACTATTTGGCCGCCCGAGTCCCGGTTCCCTCGGACCTAAACATCCCCAACTGGTGCCGGATGCTCCAGGGCTACGACGACCCTCTCCTCGTCGACCACTTGGAGTTCGGGTTCCCGGCTAACTACACAGCGGCTGGCCCCCCGACGCCCACATACAAGAACCACCGCGAGGATCCCAGCTTCGCCCGTCACGTGACCGACTACGCGGCGGAAGAGGTCCGACGAGGCGCCCTCCTCGGGCCCTTCGCGGTCCCCCCGTTCACCCCCTGGGCGCAGTGCAGCCCCATAAAGACGCGGCCCAAGTCCACCCCCGGGAAACGGCGGGTGATCGTCGATCTCTCATTCCCCCCGGGCCGTAGCGTGAACTCGGGCATCCCGAGGCGGGAATACCTCGGGCGCCCGCACGCCTACAGACTGCCTTCCGCGGCCGACCTCGGCCGCCGCATCGTCGTCGAGGGCCGAGGCGCATTCTGCTGGTCGGCTGACGTCTCCCGCGCCTACCGCCAGCTCCGGGCCGACCCTCTCTCCACGCCCCTCTTCGGCATCACAGTCGACGGCCGCGCCTACCTGGACATAGCCCTGCCCTTCGAATGCAGGACCTCTGGCGCGGCGTGCGTCAGGGTGACCGCCGCGGTGGCCTGGATCGTGGGCCTACGCGGTTTCTTCGCGGTAGTATAAGTCGACGACTTCGTCGGATGCGAGGCCTCCTACCTCGGCGCGATGCGGGCGTTTGACACCCTCCGGGAAGTCTGCGCCGCCCTTGGGCTCGAGCTCGCCCCCGAGAAGTGTTGCCCCCCCGACCGTCCGCCTCACATGGCTGGGCATCGAGTTCGACTCGGAGGCCATGGTGCTTCGCATCCCCGACGAGAAGATGAGCGACGTCATCGAGGTCTGCGAACGTTGGCTCATCCGCCCCACCCTCACCAGAAAAGCCCTCCAGAGGCTTGTAGGCCGCCTCGCGCACGTTAGCACCTGCGTAGTCGCAGCTCGGAAATTCATGGGCCGCATCCTCCGGAGCCTCCGCGCCGCCCCCGCCGTCGGGGCCGCGGATGTCGACCCGGAGCTCAAGAAAGACGTCCGCTGGTTCCGGGACTTCGCGGCGGCGGGGAATGGCGTCTGCCTCCTCCCCCCAGCCGTCCGCCCCACCTGGACCATCGAGTGCGACTCCTGCCTCACCGGCGGAGGCGCATTCTCGACAAACGCCTGCTTCTCCGAGGCCTACGACCGAGAGATGATGGCGGCCTACCCCTCCATCCACGAACTGGAGGCCGTGAACCTCGTCATGGCGGTCCGCGTCCTCGGCCCCGACGCTCCGGGTGGCTACCGGATCGTGGTTAACACGGATAATGCCGCATCCGCGAGCGCCCTCGAATCGGGCCGGGCCGTCGACCCGACCCTGGGCGCGTGCGCCCGCGAGCTATGGCTGCTTGCGGCGCTCGGCTCTTTCGACGTCACCATATACCATAAGCCCAGGATCGATCTGGTCCTCGCGGACGCACTCAGCCGCGCGCACTACTCCCGGGAAGCCCTCGACCTGGTAGAAAGGGAATGCCGTGGGAGGGGGATCCGCAGACTGCGTGTACGGCACTCGCCCGACATGTTCACACATGACCTTTAAATCTTTGCAGAGTATGGCGCGTGCGCCCACGACCACCTCATGACGCTCCACCGCGCGGCCCTCGCCCCCGGGACCTGGCGTAACCAGGACCGGCACGCCAGGCGCTACCTGCAGTTCGCCGTCGAGCGGGGGGTCGACCATCTGGCCCCCGCCCCCTACGACGTTGGGCAGTTCATCGCCCACCTGCACCGCCTCCTGCCCTCCCCGGCCTCCGTCGCCAACGCCCTCTCCGGGGCGCGCTCCTGGGTCCGGGAGGCGGGGGGCGACGTCGCCCCCTTTGACGCCCCTTTCTCCTCGCGGGTGAAGAAGGGAGGCGAACGGCTCTTCGCGGCTCCAACCCGGCGAGCCCCCGCCATCACCCCCGAGATGCTGCCCATCGTCTACAGACACATGCGCGCCCAGGGGCACCTCGGGGTTGCCCCCTGGGCCGCCATCATCATCGCCTACTTCAGCTTCTTGAGGCAGTCGAACATCCTCTCCCCCTCCCACGCCCCGTGGGGGGGGCCTCACACACTGCGCAGGGATGACGTCCAGCCGGTCCCCGGGGGCTTGCGCCTCCGGTCACATCGTCCAAGACCATCCGATCCCCGGCGCAGGCCGTCTCGATCTTTGTGCCTGCCCTCGCCGGATCACCGCTCTGCCCGGTCCGCGCCTGGCGGCGCGCCCTCGACCTGGTGCCTGCATCCGGGGCCGCCCCGGCCTTCCTCGCCCGCGCCGGCGTCCCCCTGACGCCTCGGGACGTCACCCCCCTCCTCCGCTCCGCCCTGGGCGCGGCCCGCGTGCCCCGAGCCGAGGAATTCACCCTGCACGGCCTCCGCCGCGGCGCCGCCCAGGCGTGCGCGTCGAGGGGCGTGGATCTCTCCGCTATCATGGCCCAGGGGACCTGGGAGTCTGACGCGGTGCACACGTACGTCCCCCGCCAGGTGACGTCGGCCGCCCCGCGAGCCTTGGCCCTGTGTTTTGGGTCGGCTCCCGGGCCTACCTCCTCCCAGGCCCATCCGGGCCCCTCTGCGGACGTGGATGAGGTCGACTGACCTGCCCAAGAACATTTGCAGTCCTTATATTCATTACCCATTGTTTCACACTGATTCTCTACCTGTTTGTCAATAAACCCCCTTTTCTTACTCCCATATCCGCCTCGGGCTTCCTCTGTCCGGATCGGCGCATAATTCCGAATTGTGGTTGATCCGGCGGGAAGCCCGAGGCGCCCCCTACCAGACCTTCCCCCTCCTCCCTCCCGCCCTTTTCCCTGACCTGCATTCGGGCCCCATCCTCACGTCAATGGATTTACCACGCCCACCCACCCTCTTTTGCAGCCACTGCGTGGGGGTCGGCTCCCGGGCCTACCTCCTCCCAGGCCCCTCCGGGCCCCTCTGCGGACGTGGACGAGGTCGACTGACCTGCCCAAGAACATTTGCAGTCCTTATATTCATTACCCATTGTTTCACACTGATTCTCTACCTGTTTGTCAATAAACCCCCTTTTCTTACTCCCACATCCGCCTCGGGCTTCCTCTGTCCGGCTCGTGTATGCGCGCGCAGTTCGGCTGCAGAACGGAGGGACACTGCCATTGAGTTTGCCGGTACACGCAGTGCAAAACGTTTATTTGATTCAAAATTCATAGAAATGCAGAACCCTAACCTTATAAATTTAATATAATCTATTCGCTGAATATGTTTTCTATATAATTTCCAAGCGGGTTGCTTCTAGGTGGTGTAGTTTGAGAGATATTTCACTTTTTCTGTATGAAGATTGCTCACGGCCATTGACAAAGCATTGAATTTGCCGGTACGCGTAGTGCAAAACGTTAGTTTTATTCAAAATTAATAGAAATGCAGAAGCCTAACCTTATACATTTAATATAATCTATTCATTGAATATGTTTTCTATATGCGTTCCAAGTGGGTTGCTTCTAGGTGGGATGGTTTTAGAGATATTTCACCTTTTCTGTATGAAGATAGTTCAAGATTGCTCACGGCCATTGACAATGCATTGAGTTTGCCGATACGTGCAGTACAAAACGTCTATTTTATTCAAAATTAATAGAAATGCAGAACCCTAACCTTGTAAATTTAATATAATCTATTCGTTGAATATGTTTTCTATATGTGCTACAAGCGGGTTGCTTCTAGGTGGTGTGGTTTTAGAGATATTTCAATTTTTATGTATGAAGATTGCTCACGGCCATTGACAATGCATTGAGTTTGCCTGTACGTGCAGTGCAAAACGTTAGTTTTATTCAAAATTAATAGAAATGCAGAAGCCTAACCTTATAAATTTAATATAATTTATTCGTTGAATGTGTTTTCTATATGTGTTACAAGCGGGTTGCTTCTAGGTGGTGTGGTTTTAGAGATATTTCACTTTTTCTGTATGAAGATTGCTCATAACCATTGAGTATGCAGTGTGACAGTGTGTTGTCCTGCAGCCAAAAGGTGCGCGCACTGACCTAGATAGCTATGCTGACGTCATATGAAATAGGTCTTATAAATACAGTATATTCCTTATGCTAGGTACACACCTACCGTTTACGACTCGCGCACTAAAAATTTGCGCCCGACGCGACCCGATCGCGATTAAAACCGAAGATAAGGGATGCGCACATATACCGACTGGTGCGCGCACATATACCGTCCTATTCGCGACTGCAAGCCACGCACTTGGTGGGTTTTGCGCGAACTACGTCACCATCAGCGCCATCTAGCACTTTCCTTGCGCCGTTTCACGACTGCAGTGCACGCACCAGGTGGGTTTTGCGGGAACTACGTCGCCATCAGCGCCATCTAGCAGTTTCCTTGCGGCTGCCGCGGGTCGGGTTTTACGCGAACCTGAGCGCCATCTGGCATTATTCTATGGCAGGAGTTGAGTTTCTCTATGGAAACCCCCTCCCCTGCCAGTTGGGTAGTGTGGGGGCTTCTCTCCCTCACCTGGCAGCAGGGGCGTGGGGGGCGATCCCTGCAACGAGCAATGAAGCCGGGTCGGGTTTTGCGCGAACCTGAGTCTCTCTATGGAAGCCCCCTCCCCTGCCAGTTGGGTAGTGTGGGGGCTTCTCTCCCTCACCTGGCAGCAGGGGCGTGGGGGGCGATCCCTGCAACGAGCAATGAAGCCGGGTCGGGTCTCTCTATGGAATTTCCTTGCGCAGTCCGTACATATATCGTCGGTGTTCTCGACTTCGATCCACGCATCCGCTGTGTTTTGCGCGAACTACATTTACATCAGAGATGGCGCCCCATTCAACCTCGCAAAGGCGAAAAGCTGCTGTCGCGGTCGCAATACTCGCAATACGTCGTGTTCGACGTTGGAAGATAGGTCGGCAAGTGTGGATTCGTCCACACATCGCTCAACGTGACCAGCTTGGTGCCTACAATTCACTGGTGGCTGGGTTACGTGCGAATGAACCACAGGCGTTTACCAACTACACCAGGATGCTGTCGGATCAGTTCGACCATTTCGCGAATAACTTTCGCGAATGCGTCAACCTGGCTTCGCGATTCGCTCCAAAGTTCAAAAACGACATTGTTGACAAACTAAAAAGTCAATACTATCGGCAAAATACGCCTACCTGACTGTCTGATCTCTGCTGTCATATCCGCCAATGCAGCAGCCTTCTTTATCCGATTGGAATAATCGGAGGAGGACACGTCGAAGAGACAGGGCCGCGTTTCCCACATTTCCACCATCGCAATCTCCGTCTCGCTCGTCCAGTCCACCATTTTTATCAGTTGTGTATGGACAAGGTCACATGAGCGTTTTCCGGCCCGGCGATTGGTTGTTCGTTAAAACTCAAAAGCAACCGGTCGGCGGCTAGCACGCATATACCGTTTAAGATACGACTGACCGCACGCACCTTCCGATTTGCAATCGTCCCGATTCGTTTTTCGAATTGCTTGCGATTTCAGTTTTAAGCCCTAAAACTGAGTTGTAATCGCAAATCGCGGACGTCTGGTGTGCTAGGGGTCCGCACCCACCTAACGACTAACGAGATCCTATGCGCGAATCGCGTCGTAAACGGTAGGTGTGTACCTAGCATTATATATGTGTGTATGTATGTGTGTATGTATATATGTATGTATGTATGTATGTATGTATGTATAAAAATGTGTGTGTATCTAAGAAAAGATTCCTCCACTGCAACTGACAGGTTTACATAAGTGGGGCAGAAGGTGGGTGTCATGTATCCTTGTCGGGGACTGTGGGATGGACATATATTTTGGAGTGATCAAAGTGGAGACATGGCTAGTTTTCAGATGGAGTAGAAAGCCCTTGTTTATATCAGGAACTGTGGTACATGTAAAATACAGTTTCTTAGTAGTAGCAACTGAAATGGATATACAACAGTGGGCCGATGATGGCACCACCGGTACATGTTGGCAGGTTGATAGGAAAGATACAGGAGATATCCCTTCTGTACATTTACACTCGCATAGTACGTTATTCATCACACACATATATATACATATAAAATTATGTAACAAAATACACCAATCCGTCAATCTAACAAAGTATTCATATTCTAGCTTGCATTATCAACCAATTGAGCTTCGCACAGCTAAGGATTCCCATTAGTTACTCAGACCTGGAAGGAGTAGCTCCCCAAATAACTTTATTGTGTTATTGAAGAATCAAGGGAGAGCAAGAAAATGGTCAAATTACATAGGTTATACGCAAATGGCAAATGTCACCTTAACCAACCTATGGGTACATTGTATGTATGCATTTACCAACCTATGTATATCCTGTATGCTATGATTCTTTGGAATACTTTTAGTATTGGTAATACTATCATGAATTGTTTCTCTGAATTTGTAATTAACGTCGATTCTCATGTTTGAGAGTTAACATTGGGTAAAATAGTCACAGTGATGTCGACGTTCTGTCATTGCAGGACAGGAGAGTGCCCCTCTTGTCCTCGCGCCTCTCCTCTCCTCCCTCCCCTCCTCTCCTTCGCCGCCAGCCACATTCACTACCCCAACACTCCAGTCAATCATACGGCACCTCACGCTAACACTTGTAATGCTACCTCATATACCTGCGCTACTCACTCACCCAGAGTATTGTACTGCTAAAGAATCCACCAGAGTACACCCTAGCGCTGTCCTAATAATTAATATCATAGTGTAGAGTAGGCCGCCATCCTGCGAAGCTCTCACCTGTCCTATATAAGCCTCTCTCACTCATTTTTCCATAAATCATTGTTCTCTGCTCTCCGTGAGCAATGCTGTCGTGTACATTAGTTTTTAGAAGCTGATTTCATGCAACCCCCCTCATTATATCAGATATATAATTATTCGGTAGTAAAGGCAGTACTAGAGGAAGGTAAGTGGAGCGGGGGTGTGAGATATGAGAAGGGGCGCCAGATGTGAGGGGGGTGGGCGCTAAGCAAATCTCAGCCATAGTCCCGTTTTGTATAATAAAAAAAGATCTATAAAGATATATGGTAAAAAAGAAGAAAAGAACATATATATATTTCTACCGAGTAATTATATATCTGATATGATGAGGATGGTTGCATTAATATATATGTGAGTATAAGCAGTTTTGTGCGTATAAGTCGTGAAAGGGAATTTCTATTATACTTGCTATCCGATGCCATATAATCCAGTCAATTTGTGGCTAAACATCACACTAATTGCAACCACTATGCATTTCAGTTTTACCCCCTTTGAAACATATCAAAGTCTAGAGTGTTAAAATTGGTGGAAAGGGGTGAAAACGCATTCATATGTAAATTAGCAGAGGCCATTGTGAAAAGCCAGTTTTCTTACAATAACTCAGCAATGGAACATCCAATTGGCACAAAAAAGGTGTCTATACCTATGTTTTCATGGGTAAGGAACATACATGATAAAAACATTTATGGACAATTCTGATGTATTTATTATCATAAATACTCTGTGTCTGTTCTCACCATCCTGCAACAGGTGGCGCTAATCCGAACCTGGGGTGTGCACCTGTGTCATTCGCGCCCAGGTATATTATATATATATATATATATATATATATATATATATATATATATATATATATCGAGGCATGCCAAAATCAGACTTATTCCTAGATATATTATAGCCTATACATATATTATATATATTCCCAGATATATTATATACATATATTATATATATATATTCCCAGATGGTCACGCATCCAACAACTCTGATGAGGGTCCATATTCAATGTTGCTTGACTAAAACCTGTCAACTATAATTACAGCGAGACACAAAGCCCCGAAAAAGGCTCTGGCTGTTGACAGCGAGTGGCAACCGGAAGTGGGTGGCCAGGAGCCGGAAGTACATCACGTGACTGCAGCAGACATGGCTCGTCACCGCCGCTCCGACTCCCTGACAACACGATCCACGGTGACCGCCGGTTACCTGTCAGGGGACAGCGGGCAGACGGGGACGGACCGGGGGGTTCTGCAGATGTCGCCCATGGTTACACAACCGGTGAGCCTTTTTACTCAAGTTATATATACCCATCTTATTGTTATGTATGAATGTATGTATGTATGCCAAATGTTTTAATATTAAAGTTGCCAAGTCCGGTAAAAGCATCAAATTTTCAAAAGCAAAACACAAATCTGAAATTGAACCTACCTATCCAACTTTGACCAGATGGGATGGCCGAATGAGTTAAGCGTCCGTCTCCCGTTTTGGTAGATCGTGGGTTTCTGGGTTCAAACCCTGGTCGAGTCAAACCAATGACTGGGTGTTCTTATTTTTAAGTAAGACATAATTAAGACCAAATTATGTAACTCCCATAATCGTAAGTCTGAAATAAATTCAATACAATTTGTTATTTCAGACTCAGGATTATGGTAGTTACATAATTTGGTCCATAGTAGGTAGATATAAACATTAATGTGAATAGGATATATGTAATAGTATCAATACTACCATACTAACCAATATCAAAATGTCGATCTACATACAGTACTTTGTACCAATGCCTCCATATGGCAGACGTAAATCTGAGATCACTCTCTTCTATTTTCACAAGTCCCTGTATTATAACCTTTTCTGACTTGTCAAGTCTAGTAATAAATTTGAATATTAGATTCCTGATAACAGTCTGGAAGGCTGGCACATCAATATTGGCAAACAGCTGACTAGCACTGTGATACCTAGGTAGACGGAGTAATAACCTCATAATGTCATTATATGCTACATTCAGTTTTCTAATGCTATACATTCTATAGTTCCACCAAATCTGGGCAGTATACAAGGGATTACAGAAAGTTCTAAAAAAATGTCCCTTGACATCAGCTGTACACATATGAAATTTCCTGATGAGCATATTTCCCTGAGCATATTTCACTGAGCATATAACTTGTGACATTGTCTATTAATATCCCTGTCATCTCTAAAGTCATCAGTCATAAAGTGTCCTAGGTACTTGACTTCGGTAGAGATTGACAGGGGAGCACCAGTTAAAATAAAATCAGGAAATACAGTATCCTTGTCATATTTGGATCGAATGATCATTACCATACTTTTAATAGCATTGTATTTGATATCAGCTTCTATGCCATATTCAGAGCATATATTAAGTAGCATTTGCAGTCTACTATTATATGGTGAGAATATTACCAAGTCTTCGGCATACATAAAATGATTTAGAAGTAATAATCCATTAATACATCCAGTTTTACACTGATTTAACCTTTCCGAAAAGTCATCCATATAAACATTAAATAAATAGGGGGACAATATCCCTCATTGACATACACCATTACTGACTTGGAAGGGTTCTGACATGGCATCACCCCACCTGACTACCATTGATTGATGCGAACACCAACATATTAATATCCTGATTAGATAACTTGGAGTACCACGCCACACTAGTTTTTCAAACAGTTTTGCATGATTCACTTTATCAAATGCCTTAGAGGCATCAAGAAAACACAAAAACAATTTAAACTATGATACTTCTGTATAATCTCCTTAAGAGCATAAATGCACATATCTATCCCATGCTTTCACTTGAAGCCATATTGATTATCATTTGTTTTTAAATACTACTCCTGTCTATCTAGCAGTACATTTTCAAATATTTTGGACCAAATAATAGCAAGTGTTATAGGTCTATAGTTATCCTTCCCATACTAGCAAGTGCTGTAGGTCTATAGTTATCCTTCCCATTTTTGTTAATTACTGGTACAAGAATAACAGAGATCATAGTATCAGGCAGAATTCCATGTATTAGACAGCCTGTCAGGCACATAGCTAACATGGAAAAAAACTCTTGAGCTGCCATATTTGTGATGCTCTGCATACATATTGTCAGCACCACAAGTCTTGTTACTATCAAGTTTTAATATGGCATCCCTTATTTCCTTAGCACCAACATTTATATCATTACAAATTTCTACATTAAACTTAACACTATCAACATTACAGCATACACAGTTAAATAACTGTTTATAATTATTTTTCCAGAGCTCCACTATCTTCTCACACCCTACCACACCCTCAATATATGTGGGAAGTGGTGTTTTACTATTGTCTATCAATTTGACCTCTTTCCAGAACTCTTCTACATTATTATTCTGCAGCTTAGTGGCTAAGGCATCTCTCCTCATAGCATCCTCATTGTATTTAATGTATCTTAAAGCATATTTAAAACGGGAATTTGTCCTCTTTTTCATTTAAGAAATACAACCCTGCCTGGGTTTACCCTGTTCCTTCCACAGTAAGAAGGCTTCTCTTGCAGCTTTGTGAAGGTCTGCTACATGTACATTCCACCCTGGACGGAACTGAGTGTTACATTTAGGGAAATTATACAATGGCTTACTTGCCAGTTTAAGGGCCTTTACAATGTTTTCATAGAAACTACACAATTCATCTGCATGTTGAGAAACCTTACAATGCACATCTCTACACATTAGAGCATCTGTGGGTATTTTAACATTTTCAAGAGAGTTTCAGTATTTACACTATATTTATGAATCTCATCTTGTTTTATTCTGGACCAGTCTAATTTGTATTTATTGCAGCTGTTTGTAGTCTTGGACACATCAGGTACATTGTTTATATTCAAGGTCATACCTACAGGTATATGATCTGTGTTGGCATATTTATAATAAATTTCCATACTTTGTATTGCATCATGAGCATCAGATGAGCTAACACAGTGCTCCAGCCAAGAGACTGTCTCCCAGTTATTCACAAAAGTAAAGCCATCTAGTGGTAACAGTTGTTGACTTGATAGTACAAATCCATAATCTTGGCAGGAATTAAGCAAATGTTTAGCAAACATAGAGTGATCATCCAAGATGTCAGCATTATAATCACCCATCACATATACACAAGTAGTATCTAGATCTTCAACAAAAGCTGATATATGAGCCATTCTATTAATAAACTCATTTTCATTGTCTCATGTTTCATATGGCGTGTCGACATTTATTATCACAATTTTCTTACTATCAATATTGATTTCAATGCCAATGGCCCAGTCAACATTGAAGTGCAGCTCTTTTATTACATGTTCAATTTTTGTATTCCATAGAATGGCCACCCCTTGAGGGGCATGCCCATGTAGGATTTTGTCTCCGTTATCGATTGTTGATTCACCAATCCCATGAAAGTTTGTATGCATAGAGTTCAGGCCTCCCAGGTCCTGTTTGGTAAGCCAACTCTCCTGTAGACAGATGATATCATGGTCTTGACAGTTTCTCTCAAATTAATCTTCTGGCTTTGTCAGATACAAATTGGCCGAGTTTCAGGCCCCTACAGTTGTAGTTTACAGTCTTGAAAATATTTTAACTGTTCGCACCATGTACAGGCTGATTGGCCTCAACTCCTACCGCACCTTGGTCATTGTTCTTGTCATTTTGATTGGGTAGACTCACCTCACCTTGATTAGAGTTCCTTATGTTTACTGCTTCTGTACCATGGCGTGGTCTCCTCGGCTCATAGTACCTCCGCACAAAAGCACCTGTCGGCCAGATACTAGGGTCATATAATACCTTGGGGTCCACATATTCTGCTGTTACCTGGAATGAGGAAAATCGCTTCCTTTCCGTTTCAATCTTGCGGCATTGAATTTCCACGTTCAGCTTCCCTTTCAGGTGGTCTCTTAATGTGGCTGCCTCCAGGTCAGGTGTGAACTTGGTTGCGAATACATTCACAATCTTCGCTTGGACTGTGGCAATATTTGTGATGTTGGCTGTGCCAACAAGTCCAGGTTTCTTCCTGTCTTTCTTCTGCATAGTTCCGGACTGGTCAGGTTTATGGTTTGGTTGTACCTGTGGTTTCAGCTTCTTACACTTGACAACATCAGTCCATGATGTAGTTACTTACTCATCACATTCACACTAGTAGCTGTCTTCATAGATGTTTCTGTCGGGTTCTCCCTTGCTGGTATACTGAGATCCTTGTAGAAGGGATCATCAGGGTGTCTTTCCAGCCGGTTCATTCTGGAATCAAAGCCTGTGGCATTTGCTGTCAGGTCAGCTATTGTCATATTTTGGCAGTCTACTGTAGCCTGCATGACATCTAATGCACTTTGTGTCTTTTGTATTTGGCTCAAAAGCATGGTTACAACTAGACTATCAAAGCTGATTGGTGGCAACTCACCTAAGTCCTCTGGTGTACAGACAAAGATTGGGATGTCTGTCCCCTTTTGGTGCAGCACTTTGACCATGTCACATATGTGCAAAGTTGCAGCCTTTTCCCCTTTGTGTCCCTGATATCTGGATGTAGCACAGAGGGTAAACCGTTTCTTCTTTGAGGCCTCAATGGCTTCCACCTTGTATGCACTCATGATAACTTTTTCTAGTGTATCTTGAGTCATTACATTCAGCTTGTCACAAGAAAGCACAGCAGTCCATCAATCACAATATCTTTTGGTCCTGGTTTTGCAATCCCATGGAGCATCCATCTTGTGTGTTTTCATTCAGGTCCTGTGTGCAGAACACCTGCACATTGCTACCTGCTGCCATATTCCTATTATCTCTGACTTATTTAGAAGGATATTTTGACAATGTCAACTGCAAAATACTTGTCATGGTTCCGGCTCCTAGAGATGGTGTAAACATTGGTGTGAGGTGACCTATGGTAGTGTCACTTCTTAAAATGCCCATCTAACTCTTTATCATTCAGTGTTTAGCACTTTGTAAACACCCAATTATCGCTCAAGATATGAACACATCGATGGAAGATTTATATCCAATCACAGATTCTACTGATCAGCTTCTTCACTTCTTCAGTTTCATTATCTCCTGATACATTTCCTTTCCGTTGCCTTTTGAATAACAAGACCATGTAGTCGGCAGAAACGCCGTTTATCCAATGCTTAACATGGATACATGTTACGCTAGGTATGTGCCAAACTGCCGACCAGCGGTGGATATTTTCTTACCACAAAACTGATCCAGCAAATCCCACCTTGTTTGTGGAGGGGTGTAGAAAAATGTTTCTATGGTCAGTTTGCATTGGTCAATCTTGGGTATTCCTAATCTTTTATGTAGTATGGGAATCCCTTTACAGCTTGGTTTTAAAATATTTCAATTTGGTCAAGTTTTGCTATTCCAATTACAACTTCAAAAGTTTCATTCAATTTCAACCTGCAAATTCACACTTTTATAGCAATCTGAAACATCTAAAAAGTAGACTGTGGTGAGTAACCATTATTAATCTTATATACTGTTGAGTTTGGGGAAATTGTGATGAGTTTTTCATGATTGGCGCGAACAGCTATGCAATTGTGTCTATCACTTTTTTTTAGACTCACCTCAAAAAGTATGTGGTGGCTTATTGGTCAGACAATGAGTCTTATAACAATGCTACTGACTATGACGTATCATTCTTTGCCTTGGCAGCTGATCTCATATATGATGATCTTATGCGTAACTAATAGTTTGAGAATGACTCTTGATCGTGAATTGTTGATTTACCTTTATGGAGTATGTTGTGAACAAATGGTCAACCACAAATGTTATTTTCATGTCACTTATTTTGTTTCAAATGTCATTTTATTGAATTGTATCAATAGAACATTAATTAAACTAGCATCACTGAAAATGTCATTAAGATAACTCAATTATTAAAGAAAGTACATGAATTTCACCAATTTCAGTCACAGAAATGTATTGTTTCAGGTCACTTTACTTTGTTTCGGGTCACTTAATTTTGTTTCAAATGTCACTTTATTTAATTATATCAATAGAACATGCCTTAAACTAGCTTCAGTCCAAATATCATCTAGATATCTCAATTATTAAAGATATTACACGCATTTTCCCATAAAAGTCACCAATTTGGGTCACAGAAATCCAGTGCTTTTACCTTAATTTAATGGAAGAAAATAAGGACCAATTTCAGAGTTGGAAAACGACATAACTTCCTTAATACTCCACCTATTCTAATAATCTTGGTGTCATTTTAAAGGGCTTTGCAAGCTCTTTCCAGTGGTGCCATTTGTTTTATTATTGAAGGAGCGACTTACGCCATCGCCGATCGCCGATCTGCTATAAAGAATTGAATATTGAATACTACTTCACTGGATGCAAATAACAATTTTAAATAAACACATATTCCGAAATCCATGATTTAATAAATGAGCACCACCAAAATAAACATCATATAACTAATATAGCTCAGTTCTTTATGTAGGTGACTGACCTGTCCGAGACTGATGATGTAACGGGCTCCGAGTCGGGCAGTACGGAATCGGACACAGATGATGATGACTTGTCCAGGAAAATGACCCAGTGAGTATAGAAATTCTGCTTTCGACATCTTTGCAGTAAAATTAAGTAAGCTGGTGAATTATTCATTGGCCCTATCAGGGCCGTGCTTCTCCACCCCCCACCCCCCCAACAAGAAAAAAACTAAACACAAAAAAAACCTACAAACCCTGAACTTGCTGTGGATGGTTTTCCAGAGCCTCTAGATTTCAAAATGTCCTTGGGAGGCGTGGTTGGGGGATGGGAGAATGGTCCCAGACCCCCCAGGTGCCTTGCGCCTTTGGTAATCGTTCATTCCAAGAATGTATTTCCCCCACCTACCACAAACAAATCTAACACCCTAAACACAAATTCCTAGCTACGGCCCTGGTTAATATTAGAATACTCATTTGTCTGTCGTAGTACCTGTCTTTCACGGATAACTGCATCCAGAAGAAATGTTGTCCTGACATTCAGCAGGTGTTCTGTCATCGCAGGGACAATTAAATGAAACAAAGAGTTTGTACATAGAATGATTGTCTGCACATGGCAGCGGTTGTAAGAGGTTGGCACTAAATGACAGACAAACCGAAAATGGCGAAAAATATCTTAGCCGTATAGTTGTCATCATCATCATCATCATCATGCTGTCGGTCGCGATGCGACAAAGACTGCTTTCATTACTTGGCTTCCGCTCTCCATTTAGCTCTCTGCTGTGAGAGTTGCATCCATGAGTCGGTCTTAATGTCTCTCAGCTTCAGGTTTTTCTTGATGGTATCTTTGAACCGGAGACGGGGGCGCCAGAAGACAGTTGAGAATAGAGGATCTGCTTTGGTAGCCTGTCTGATGACATCCTCATGAGGTGTTCAGTCCACCGGAGATTCTTTTTGATCAGAAGATCTTCCATAGAGGGCAGCCCCATCCGTTCGAGTATTTCCTTATTCGTCACTTTGTCCTTCCAGGTTAGCCTCATGATTGAACGCAGATGTCGCATCATGAAGGCATGCAGCTTTTTTACCTGCTGTCTGTACACTGTCCAGGCCTCGGCTCCATATAGTAGGGTGGATAGCACGATTGCGCGGTAGATTGTAGAAAGTGCTATATCAGTAGCTAGTGAGGTAACACTATGAAGATAAAAGAATCCGGCAGAGAGTGATTGTGGAGCAGTCCTGACCAATGACCGGTGGGGCAGTGGCTAGGCAAGGAACGACATCCATACTTTCTTATTCCTGAGGAGGATAAGAAGGATCCCGAATGCATTCTTCAGGAGCTGAGAGGTCACTTCATCCCTCAACGACATGAGAGTTCCCTGCACCAACGAATGTGACAGAGCTACAACGGTTCAATGGGATGGTCAATCAACTGTCAAAGTTCATCCCTGATCTGGCATCTATCACTGAGCCACTACGTCAACTCCTGCGAAAGGAACAACAGTGGGCATGGGATCCAGCATAGAAAGGTATTTGAGACCATTAAGACCAGATTGGCATCTACAGACACACTGGCACACTATGACCCTAAGCGGGAGACTATCATTGCTGCTGAAGTTTGCCAAAATGGGTTAGGAGCCATACTCTTTCAAGTGGATGCATCCGGTAACCGACGACCAGTCTGCTATGCCTCCAGGTTATTAGCAGATCATGAAGTATGATACGGCGTGATTGAGAAAGAGGCACTTGCAGCGACATGGGCATGTGAAAAGTTCTCTGACTACATCCTTGGTATGAGATTTGTCTTAGAGACTGACCACAAACCCCTCGTACCACGTCTCTCCACAACTGATTTATCCAAAATGCCACCTCGAGTTCTGAGATTCCGACTGCGGATGATGAGGTTCAGCCCTGAAGTAGTTCATGTCCAGGGGAAAGACCAGACCACAGCAGATGCCCTATCACGGGCTCCTGTCAGCAAACCAACACCTGCTGACCTCACCTTCACCCAGGAAGTTGAGGAATTTGTTTCACTGACAGTAAAGTATCTGCCAGCCACAGATGTCCGGCTGAATCAAATAAAAGACACTCAAAACGAGGACACAATCTGTGCAAAGGTCAAGTCATACTGCAAGTCTGGATGGCCTGGATACATGCCTCAACAACCTTTGCACCGTCCTACTGGGAAAAGAGACACCATCTCACCACCCAAAAAGACCTACTAATGTATAATGACCGCATCGTGATACCTCTTTCTCTTCAAATTGAGGTACTGGATCAGATCCATCAGGGTCATCTGCGCATCAGCAAGTGCAGAGCCTGGGCTATTGGGAGTGTCTGGTGGCCACTACTCAGCAAACAGATTGAGACCATGTGCAACAGATGTCCTACCTGTGCAATATATCATTCTGAGAGAAAGGAGCCTCTCCTCTCATCTTCCTTCCCAGACCATGCATGGGAATTGGTAGGAACTGATCTCTTCGAAATAGAGAAGAAAACCTACATCATAGTAGTGGATTACTCCTCAAGATGGATAGAAATCCGACACCTGGCTCAAACCACATGAGGCCATGCCATCGAAGCTTTGAAGTCCATCTTCAGCACACATGGCATTCCTGATTATGTTGTTTCTGACAATGGACCACAGCCAGCTTTAAGAGTTTTGCAAGAGACTATCACTTTGTCCATGTAACATCTTCACCACTGTATCCACAGTCAAATGGGGAAGCAGAATGTGGGGTACAAACAGCTAAGAACATTATGAAGAAGAATGTTGATCCATATCTTGGATTTCTGGCTTGCCGCATAGTGCCAATTCACAATGGTTACTCCCCAAGCCAACTCCTGATGAACAGAAACCTGAGAACAACACTCCCTACTACATGAGAGGTGCTCAGGAAGACCTTGGTTCTGGATCCAGTGAACCTAGGGATCAAGGAACATGAATACCGGGAGACAGCAAAGAAGGACTACAACCGATGCCATCGTACAGTCCCTCTTCCTTCCCTGTCCAATGGTGACTCTGTCTGGATCAGGGAGCAAAACAAGTATGGTTCTGTCCAGGAGAAGCTACCAAGTCTTGACAGAAACAGGTTCCTCCATCCAAAGAAACCGAGAAGCACTTGTACACACAGGGAGAAATGAAACAGAACCAACAGAGAACTGTTCAACCCCTGTGATGCCATCGCCAGTGAAGCCGTCACCACTCAAAACATTAGGTGGTAATGAGCAAATATCCACCAGATCAGGTCGTATGGTCAAACCACCTGAATGGTTAGATCTATGAGTTCTCCTGCTTGGGCATAATACTCCCAGAGTTCAGAGGTCAGTCTGCCAATGACAAACTCCTAAGGACACTAAGAGTACTCAGTCTGATTAAGAACTATGAGAGTTTATGTATTGATATCCTAAAAAGGGAGATGTAGTATTAGCAGACTACAGTGTGGTGCTGCCACCTGATGGTGACTGTGAGAACCAATAAAGGTTGACTACTAACATGGCATCCAGACAAGTCAATACAACAGCGCCTGCAAATAAATATATGACGACGAGAAACAAATGTGGCCATTCTGGGTTCCACGCCCCAAGTCCTTCAACTGTGAAGGACCAGACGGGATGGCCGAATGAGTTAGAGCGTCCGTCTCCCGTGCTGGTAGATCGTGGGGTCGTGGGTTCGAGTCCCGGTCGAGTCAAACCAATGACTTTAAAATTGATACTTGTCGCTTCCTAGCCAGGCGCTCGGCATTATTAGGATAGGGCAAGGACT
This sequence comes from Branchipolynoe longqiensis, assembly GCA_030323885.1. NCBI lineage: Eukaryota > Metazoa > Annelida > Polychaeta > Phyllodocida > Polynoidae > Branchipolynoe > Branchipolynoe longqiensis. The sequence continues at coordinate 68,290,389 of CM059188.1, forward strand.
GGTGTGCTCAGTGCCAGGATAATGTGACTGAGTGGGATACCAGGTCATGGTGCCGGCGGCCTGGTTTCCCAGTGGGACAGCACTATAAAGTCACCATGTGTGCGCACTGTCACAAGTCGGTGCCCGTCCTGATATGACCTTAGATGTTGCTAGGACGTAAAACAACAACAAACAAACAACTGTGAGGGGTAGTGTCCTAGTTTATATTCCCATAACGCGTTATAGAGCACATACTGGGATACCAGGTTGTCGGTACCCCAACCTGATTTCCAAATTGGTTACGTTATCCTGATACTGAGCTAACCAGTCCTTGCCCTATCCTAGTAATGCTGAGTCCTAGCCTAGATAGCGACAATCAATTTTATAAGTAATTGTTTTGACTAGGCCAGGTTTCACACTATTGACCTCCTGCATGGGAAGCTGGCGCTCTATCGATTCGGCCACCACGTCCGGTCTGCATAGTACATAGTGCCATTCTGCTATAAACAAATGAGCGAGGGGAGGTGGGGGGGGGGGGGTGAGGGGGGCGGCCTAAAGTCTATTTTCCTACTTGTATTCTACATTCATTCACATGGTTATATGGAATACAATTATGTACAAAAGAATAATTATGTGCAGAGCTGCACATATGTCGAACTATACTAGAGCATACTGATACACTTGGCAAGATAAATTATTTACTTTCATTGCTTCCAAAAACGAAAGCCAATACCGTTGGGAAATAATCCTTTCGTTTTAAATTGGATTTCAAATCCGATGGAATTCGTTTAAGTACGCTTCTAATGTATATTGTTTTATGAATATAATACTACTTGCAACAACAAAAGTGTCAACGGTATTTAAAATTAAATTTAGAGCTCAATGGTTTTGACTGTTTTCTATATATATATATTTTTTGTACATTAGTTGTTTAAGCAGGGGGAAATTTCAATCGCGGACGATTGATCTTCCTCATTCTACTGCTCCTTGCTGTGTCCTAATAATGCCGAGCACCTGGCTAGGAAGTGACAAGTATCAAGGGTTCAAACCCATGAATGACCCCACGATCTACCAACACAGGAGACGGACCCTCTAATTCATTTGGCCATCGCATCAGGCCATCCCATTAGGTTGATCGGTGTAATGTACTTTAACTTTAGTTGAAGTAACTTTGATTAGAAATGGCGAAGTGTAAACATGTTAAGTTAATTTTGGGCAATTATATTTTACATGTACCTAAAAATGCCGGTTACAGTAACAGTGTTGAAAAAGATTTATTTAATTGACTTATGTATGTGTTCTCGTCTAAGCAGCAAGAAATGCTTAGTAAGTGCATAAGGAGCTGAGGTGAATATGTAGAATTAAATTGTAACGGTTTTGGTTTCGAAAATGTGGTGCTTTCATCGCATTGTGCAGCTCTAAGCAACTGATGGTCCCTCTGAATTCCTAGAACGCTGCTTCCGCCGGCCCCGCCTATCCCCATCAACTCTCCGAACTCTACATACCTCCAGCCAACCGCCGAGCCGAGCCACCAGGGGGCAGGGCAGACTCGGGCTGAAGCCCGTCCGACTGCTCAAGGTAATTATTTAAAAGAAATGGTGGTACATTAGTTGATTAAGAGCTGAACTCCCCGGACAGAAATACTTACTTCCCATAGAATCTTTGTTGACTGTGATGCTTTTATTTTTATGGATGGTACCTTACCAAGTCTACCTTATATTTCTGAATGATACATTGTTATGCCATAGTTAGATACTTTGCTTTCAATCATTTTCTCTGTGTGTATAATTTGATATCTCTCACATCAACGTTCATACCCTGGATGAATTTAATTTCCGATAACTTCACATCGATGTTCAGGCCCTAGGTAAATTTACTTTCCCGTGTTCTCTCCTCTGCCAGCGGTGAATGTTGACATTGATGATGACCCAATCTACCAGACGATCTGCTCAGGCAACAGGACACTCGAGGTGCCCATTGAGATCCACCCGGGCCACTACGACCCAGGCGACATCTCAGAGGCCCCGGCCCTCCCACCGCGGCTAGCCTTAGAACAAATGAACGGGTCGGAAAGGTTAGTATTGTGGTGGTGGTGGTGAAAATGGGGAATATTACGCCTTGAGCAGGCTTCGAATCCATACGTCTTGTCATTATGGGGATAGGGTGCTAACCATTAAACTACCTAGGCTCCCTGTCTGTGTGGATCCTTGCCCACCTGTCTATGTGGCTAATTGCCTGAGAGGTCAGTGCAGACTACTACACCTGCCCCCCTGGGATTGTAAGTCTTCTAAATAGTTTATATCCATAAGTTGTTTAATGCTTACAATTACATGTATACTTACTTACATACACATGGTAGGTTCAACAACCATGCGGTGTATAGCTTACATGGGATCCAGGTCACAGAAACCAGTGTCGTGGGGGTGATTAAAATGGGAAATATTGCACTTAGAGCAGTTTTCGAACCTACACTTCTTGCGATTCCTGGACTAGCATGCTAACCATTACACTACATAGTCTCCCTGTCCATGCCCACCAGTCTATGTGGCTCCTTGCCTGAGAGGTCACTGCAAGCTACTACAGTATCTTAAATGGGCAGTGGCATCACCAACACCTTATTCATTCACAGTTATCATGATCGACCATGACTATAGTTTGTACATCTTAAAACAACCTATTCTTTTTTTCTGGGAGTTATATCGAACGTGATGAATGGCATTACTGTCCAACATTGTGATCATGTAGTACTGTCAGTTTTCAAGGATTTTCAAGCAAATGGGAGGAGGTTAAATTCAATGATTTCAAGGCCGCGTACGCACCTTTGTTTTATACAGCACATAATATAGTTAATGTATATTTGTTTCTCGGTTGACAATTGACATTTTCGCGGTGATTGATCGCCATTTGGGACATCTCTTTAAATAAATGATTCAGTTGAATAAAACCAGCTGCTGTGTCCCTTTGCAGCGAAGTCTTCCCGCCTTACTACGGGCAGCATCAGGAGGAACAGACGCAAAATGATGAGGACAACTTCCTCCAAAAACGAGGCCAGGGTGGGAAAAGGGCGTCAAAGACCTGCATTGTGATGTGAATCACATCAATCAATAGGATACAGCTATAATAGGCCTTGTTATGCCGAGCTTGTTGTTTGTTTGTGTTTTACGTCCTGGCAACATCTAAGGTCATAGCAGAACTGGTACTGACTTGTGACAGTGCACACTCATGGTGACTTTACAGTGTTGCCCCACTAGAAAACCAGACAGCTGGCACTATGACCTGATTTCCCAATCAGTCCCATTATCCTGGGAGTTAGCCCTGTCATCGTAATGCCGGGCGCCAAGCTAGGTATCGACAATTTTGTAAGGAGGCCGACGTTCTAATGCCGGGTCATAACCAAACGGTCTGTGAAGTCAACATAAATGTTATTTAATTCTTTTTGGCTGATTAGGCTTAGTGGCGGGTTGGGCGAGAGAAGGGGAAAAAAAGCCCTCCACCATTGCAGACATCAATGACGTACAAAAATAGATACTTGTCGCTACCCAGCCTTGCACTCACATTACTAGGATAGGGCAAGGACTGATTAGCCCAGTATCAGGATAATATGACTGAGTGGGATATCGGGTCATGATGCCCGCGGACTGACCTCACAGTGGGACAGCACTACAAAGTCGGTAAATCCCCAACAATCAACCAACCACGGTGAGAAGTGTTCAACTTGTATTCTGTCGAATTATTAGTCCGCCATTGGTTTGTTTTTGGTAGCGGGTTAACCAAGTAAGTTGTTCAACTACTGAGTGAAGTGTTAGTTAATAGAAATGCAGAATTGAGTGTCAGGTTTCTGTTTAAAATTAGTCAATTTCATAACAGTTTTAGCTTCGATATCTAGGCATGTTGTGTATGTATGTTTAATTTGTCGAAGAATTTTACTGCCTTTTATTATAACATTGTTCTGAAATGTTAACAATGAAATGAGTGTCGTACTTATATTATGTGATTGTAAGTAATCATGGCAACGAATTAGAAAGGTGATGCACTCATAAACCAGCTTTAATTTGTTTAAATGTGGTGACCATGTATATAGTTTCCTACAATTTACTTCATATAATTCACGTATTAACAACAAAATGCTGAGTGCCTTAATCAGTTCATAGAATATGCGCTTGTAAAGTTTGCGTTGTGTTGGGCTATGTAATATTCGGGCAGCTTATTTAGACATGGTGTTAAGTTTTGTGCTTGCACAAAACTTTTGACGTGCGACGACACGCGGGTGCCAACGCTATGGCGACATTAGGGGGTCGTCGAGATACGTTAGAAGCGTGTTGGAGGTACGTTGTGTGATGTCATATGTATACTTTTTTCCACTGACCCCGCGCACGCGTGAGGCTCGTTCCCACACTTTTTTTTCTTAGGCGTCGATATACGTTACCACAAAGTCAGCCGCACGATACCAATGCATTGCGCTGACGCTGAAAAGTTTGACGTTTCTCGACGATTAAAAGTGATTTTGCACGTTGGCGGCGCGCCGGCAAGATACGTTGTAATGTGACAGCACCATAATATTAGTAAATATCAACATTAGTAAGGATTCTGCAGCACGAATATCTCTGTTGTTATTTGATTGTTTATTGTTGGTTTGGGTCCTAGAAACATTTAAGGTCATTATGAAGGGTACTAAGTTAGGACAGTGTACACTCATGGTGACTTTATAGTGCTGACCCACTGAGAGACCAGTCTGCCGGCACCATGACCCGATATCTCAGTCACATTATCCTGATACTGTGCTCACCAGTCCTTGTGCTATCATATTAATGGCGAGTGCCAGGATAGGTAGTGACAATGTTGTCATTCCGATTTGGCTCCCGCGTTCGGTCTCGCTATTATTTGATCTAATCATGGCGAGGTAATTGCAGTTGGAAGAATAACCTTATGTATAGCATAGTCCGATGAAATCATCAAATTTTCTAAACCAAAAAAAACAACCCTAGATTTGATCCTATATATCCAATTAAGACGAGCACCAAACTGCAATGTTTTAACACAAGTGGTATGCTCGAAAATAGATAAACAAAGCATATGTCCTGCATACGATTTCAGTGTGCACATAAAAATAAACTTTGCATGTCTTCACTTCTAAAAAAAAAAAAGAAAGTTAGTTCAAATTAAGTAAAATAGATCTGCATAATGATCAATCTAATACACTTATCGAAAAACATGACAGATACTCAAAACCATCGGATTATGCAACTTCACACTATCTGACATTCACAAAACATATGTGTTAGTATTACAAATTACTAATTCACGCTAATTTCAAGTACTCTATGGATATTTGACGTGTCAGCTCCGAAAAACGTAGAGTATGATGGAGCCAACCAAGACCAGTGTATATTCAATAATAATATATAGAGTATGTAATACTACACCAGCAGGACTTACCATTTGTATCAATACATGTATTGTGACAGGAAACATATCGCCCTGATGTGATAAAGCAGTACTTTGTTCATTATTCTACATGGTCTTTATATTTCTGGTAATAAAATAATTTTATCCCTATTGACTTTATTGTACCTCTTTTTTTTTTTTTTTTTTTACAGCATAAGACAAGTTCAGCCATACTTCTTAAAAAAACAAAAAACAATTGTTAATGCCTACTGCTATAAGGAGATAATTCATCTATTAGTATTATAGAAATAATGAAGACAGAGAAATCATAAAATACACATTTTATTCAGCTACGTTATGTCATCGCATATTTGAAATGAATTACCATTCCATTTACAGATAATCATCCACATTTGACAAAATTATATTTGAATTGCCTATTCACTTCATGTCTATCAGACAGACAATAAATAGGTTGTTGTACAAATTACATCTATTTACAGTAATTACCTACAAGCCTAGATAACGGCATCAACCCTCGTCATTTGGATAAGTTGTTTTAAATAAGGCAACAACAAAATCCACTATATTATAATTAAAATTAACTTGATTATATTAAATGAATACAATTACTTTAACGATACTTAACTGGAAATGAAAACTCAAACTAGAGTGACTGTACTTGTATATGTAGGGTGGGATATGTATGTACATGAAGTTTCTTTGTTTAAAAAAGAAAAATTAAAACACTAGATACCCATTCATAAAATCATGATGTCGATCAACCCATGTTACTTTTGTTTGTTCTGTTGTTACTAAGTTGTAAAAATACATTAAAATGCCAGGCTTTAATGGTCAAAATGGCTATGGTTTAAAAGGAAGTGTAACCTGATCACCTATCCACATAGCACAGAGCAATCCTCGATATGCATAGTACAGAGCAAAGCCTCTTAACATCCAACACTGCCATGTTTGTATGCTCCAGCAATAGAAAAATAACAAAACTGCAAATATCTTGGTTTACCATATGGTTAATTAAGATGAAAAGTATATTTATCAAAATAACTATTTTAAATTTTCGAAACAAAATACTATAAGATACTGGTGCACTTATTAAATATTTGTGGCTGCATAGAAGAGAATACGAAGTCAATATAATAGAATCTATTACTGCGGAAGTTTATGGCTATGGCGTTTAGGATTTTGAAATTAATTTGGCATGTTTTCACTGTACAAGGCCGACAGATCTCTGCGATTTCGAGGATTTCCAGTAAATCTAGGATTCGTGTCGTTTCTGAAATATCTAGAATGTAAAGCCTCAATTAAGAAACGATCTAATTTTACGTTATTTCTCTCCAAGCAGCGACTAACATTCCGCTTTTTGTTGGGGAGGTGGGGTGGGGTGGGGTGGGGGGATGGGAGAGGCGGGGTGAAGGGGTGAATTCCCGCGGAAATTCTCCTATAGACATAGTGTTGTCGGGGAATCGCAAAAAAATACCCTGGAAATCCGGTTTCATCCAGTACTCTCCCAGCGCTGTCGGAGCTCCATTCCCCATACCAGTCAGCACATACTATCCTCAAGGGGTTCCACTCTCCTTGTTGTGACGACATTATCCCTCACTCACTGTCGAGCTCCCTTTTACTCTCCTCTGCGAACACTTTCATCCTTGAACTCTTATGATATTGGAGAGTGTGAGGTTATAATTACAGGATAAGGCTACCATTATTGGAACAATATTGTTTTCAGTCTTCTCGATTATTTACAGACGTATCGTGACATTTCCGGTTCCCCTCACTTTTTTTTTTTTTTTTTTTTTTTTTTGCTAGGGGCCATTTTCACCCCTTATTAAAATATATCCAAAGTTAATCCGTTAAAATAAAAATGTTAGTGTTAACCCTTTAAAGTAACACTGACTTCAAAGTAGAGAAAAAAACACTTTTATAGCGATCAACCTACTACTGTATGTATTGTAGTGGTCTGCACTGTCCTCTCAAGCAAGGGGCCGCATAGACAGGTAGGCATGGGTAGGGTGGTGACATCAGGGAGCCTAGGTTGTGTAATGGCCCGGAATGCAACAGATGTGGGTTCCATTCCCGCTCTAAGAATAATATTTCCCATTGTCATCTACCCCCCCCCCCCCACGACAGTATTTAAACAATACAGCAGAAATTTCTTTTTTTCTTAAACAACAAAAATACAACATCGGATTCTACAATTTAAACTTTAATATAATTATAAATTTTAAGATTAGATATATTTGCAGTGGGAAGCTGGCGTGAGTGTGAAGTTAACATCGATTGTTATACTCCTGCGGCAATCTGCTTGTGAACCTTCTCCAGCAGCAGGCGGTCCAGTGTCTTCTGCCGTATATGCACGACGCTGTACGCCCCCAGCCCGACCACCGCCATCGCCACCTCGAAGACCCAGAAGTTGCGCTCCTCCACCCAGCTCAGCTTCGGGCAGCTGGAAAGAGCAGTGTGCACAAAGGCATGTTGTACCGCAGTCACACTACTGCTTGCAAACGCTTGCGACCACAAAACAAGGTTGGTCGCAAAGATCACACAGTGGTTCTCAGTGGTCGCCGACCTCCTTGTGACCATTTTGCTAAAAAGCTTCTTACGTAAAGGTTCTGAACTGGTGAGGTGTGAAAGGCATCAAGGGCCAAACGCAGCCCTTAGTGGTGCACCGTGTCCAGCAGGATGCATTATTTAGAACCATTGTATACCATTTCCGTGGCATTCTGGAGGTATAAGTGCATTACATATGGGTACTTACATTAGATGCAAGTTATTTGACCACAACATATTTTTTAAACAAAAAAACAGTACATTAGGATACACACATGCCGTAATTAATGCCATCTTTAGGTAATGATAACATTTGAATTGATCAAATCTGAATGAGATGGGATGGCCGATTCAAACTAGTGATGTTCAAACCCCAGCCGAGTCAAACCGATGACTTAAAAATTTATACTTGTCGCTACCTAGCCTGATGCTCTGCATTACTAAGATAGGGCAATGAAATGAGAAAGACTAATTGTCCACAATTGAAATATGCTATGCTTAATCAACAAATGTAATCTAAAATAAGTATATTTAGAAAATATATTCACAGTTACCTTCGGTAAGCATCAGTTTCCACGCCCTTTGACGAGGTACAACGAACCATCTCGAAATAACCCGATCCTCGACATTTAGCTTGTATTTTCTATTTAAAAAATAAAGAATTGACATAATATCTGTAATATTGGCGCATCGTAAGAGAAAACAATTATTTAATTAGTTTGGATTTTCCCCACATCTTTTAGACTCAATATTCAACTGACACGACGGAACTGGCATCATATAATCGTCCGATTTTCATATAATGAATTTTCATATAATCCATATAATACTTTGGGGGAAGGGGATCGTCAGCTAAAATTAATCTAATGCACATTACCCCTGAATAAGAAAATGTGGAAATATATATTGAACAGGCATCAATAGGTGATTGCCAACACAAAGCCAACAAGATTTTTGTTTAAATCACCATAGTAGATATTATTAGGAGAGGGGGAGGAGTTGCCTGAGATGTTGACAGCGGAACGATGTGTGAGGGTGGGGGAGAGGGGGTGGTGGATGACGGCTAGAGGGAGGAGGCTTTGAATAGGGAAAGGGGGGAGGGGTTGAAGGAGGGGGAGAAGGAGGGGGGGGAGAAGGAGGGGGGGGGGAGAAGGAGTAGGTGATGGGGAGGGTAGGACGAAGCGAAGGGCTTGGGGGAGGGGAGAGATGACGGCTAGAGGCAGGAGGCTTTGAATAGGGACGGGGAGGGGCTGAGGGAGGGGGAGGGGGAGGGGGAGAGGGAGGGGGAGGGGGAGGGGTAGGGGGAGGGGGAGGGGAAGGTGGAGGTGGAGGTGGATTTGTTCAATTATCAGTACTTTACCAAAATAACTTGGCTCTCCTATGATGGCTGGTTCGGGCTTGGCTTTCTAATATTTTCTCACTACTAACTTAAACATAATTCTCTGCATCTCATATTTTGTATTTCATGTAGTGTTCACACAGAACGTTGGTCACCAGATTCTGGAACATTTTCAAGGAAACACGCAACATTTTGATACCAACATTTCATACAATCTACTCAAAAGTATGTACTGGTGGAAAACCCTATTCCACAAAAGTAACTGACAGGAATTTCTCAAAGCCAAATTCATCTCAAATATCATGTGACATGTTATAATCCGGGTTCATACAAAAAATAGGGAACCAGATTCAAGAACATACAGTTATATTCAAGAACATTCGAGGGTGCTCAAACTAAAAATCTAAATTCAAGACCATCCAGACTTTCGACGACGCGTGCGAATCCTGATTGTGTGTGTGTGTGTGGGGGGGGGGGGGGGGGGGGGAGGCTGAACAGCTATTCCACATCTGACGATCGCTACATAGTGGTACTCTCGGTTACTTGGTTGTTGGAGTTTTACGTCCTGGCAGCATCTTAGGTCATATCAAGTATTCTGGGTAATTTGCTTGTGTATCGTCTTAGAACTATGAGGATCGCCTTTTGCTTTAGTATATGTATCCATACCATTGATAAATTTCTGCGCGGGAAATTTCTTATTTCCCACCCGCCATTTAAAATAGCACTTATCCCCATAGGATACCAAACGAGGGCAATTGCACACATACGGTCTAAATAGGCATTCAAGGGTGCATTTAAGAAAAGGCAGTGAAGATAATACTGTAGCATATCATTTGAGTTGCAAAACCACTCATTCTCAAGTTATTTCTACCTCATTAGCATATAATATGCTATAATTAGCTTAGACACATACAGAAATATAGGAAATATATATTGAACAGGCATAATGATTTCCTCAACTATAACCTGAAGTACAAGCCAAACTCAAACATACATTTATAGACCAATATACCTACCTCTGGTCCATTTGAGTGATAGGATATGTTTACATGCCGATCATGCTCATTGTCCACCTGTGATTTAAGATAACACTTAGCTATGTATAGTATAGCATAGGGCATAGTGTAATCGCAAAAATACTCAAAGCCAGTTTTAGTGAATTTCAACAAATTGTTGTTTTTAAAGCTCAGGTATTATAAATTATGAACATGTATAGGGGTAAATGTATACTGATTTTCAACATTATTTTCATAGGTTAAACCCACAATCAAACAGTTCTTTATAACCTACCTTTGTTCCATTTGACTGACCTGATACGTCTACATGTTGTTCATGTTTATTGTCCACCTGTGATTTAAGATAACACTTAGCTCTGTAGACTAGTATAATAGGGCCTAATGCAATTGCACATGTTCTCATCCAATATACACACAGACAGTCTATATTGCATATTACAATACACTACTTCAATAATATGAAGTGTATCAAAGTAGCGATTTCTTTTATTAGGACCATAATCGTTACTACCAGAGAACCAGCTTGGTTACAGTACATTGATCGTGCTGTCAGATGGCAAAAAACACCATTATGAGGTCGGCAACATATGCTTAATGCTTACTTTCAAGGTAAATGCAAGATTAGCGTCACACTGTAGCAGCTTTCTTGCAACACTATGTGTTCGGCTATTTTAACAGTTAGGTAATTTCCTAATGAACCAGATCTTTCTTGGTGAAAGGGATAACCATGCCAATGAATCTATATGCAGCATGCCCAATAATTATATTCACATGTAACTTTACTTTATTATAAAGTTATTATCAGTTCAGAAAACACCTTGTGCTTAAGACGGTCTTTCCCAACGCATACCCACCATGCTTCTTTTTCCTGTACTCCACATGCTACTTGATATGGTGCCATAACATTACCTGCATTTGATATTGGGCAAAATAAAATAAAAAGACTTACCTCCAATAATTGTTCTTAAGGGCCTGTCACACTACGTCGTATAGCCTTAGCATATGCCGACGTATGTGATTTTCGACCAACAAGTCGGCGTATGTCATCATACCTTACATATACATTGGGCATATGTCGGGTACGTTCCGGATACGTCGATATACATCACCATGCGTCGAGGTTCAGAAAAAATGTTGTGCAGGCTAAAAATGTCTGTGTGTCAACGTATGGCTCGTACATTCCACATGCGCTACGTGTATGTTAGGGGTAGATCAGAGTATGTTAGGAGTACGTTAGGGATACGTTGGGGTACCTTGGTTCACATTAGCCATATGTACAACCGGTGCCCTGTGCGCGTCGCTGAAGTATATAACGTACTCACACCGTTCCGTTAATGTACGCGAGCGTGCCCCGAGCATATCGCAAGCGTCCAGCTAGCGTGTTAGCGGTCGGTATATCAAGGCACCACATGGCTTCTTCCAGCAGACCTGCTCAACTCTTCAGAGAGGATGGATGTCCCAACACTCCATCTACAGGTCCAGCATCACTACTGAGTTGCCATTTACCAGCATGGCTCTTCTGGTGGCCCATGTCGATAGGAGGAGGCAGCAGCGGAGAATGTGGGTCAGACCCTGGATCGGGAGGCATCCACAGTTTGGGTTGTATGACAAGCTTATGGTTGAGCTCCGCAGCGAGGATCCTGCGTCGCTCGTCAACTCTATGCGAATGCCTCCCCAGATGGTTGACGAGATTGTGGCGAGAGTAGGACCCATGATCGCCAAAAAGTACAAAACATACAGTGTGCCGCTCGAGCCTGGGCTGAAGATCGCACTTACTCTGCGGCACCTGTTGTCTGGGAACAAATACTCGACGATGAAGTTCGGGTGGAGGGTCCCCCACAACACAGTCGCTCATTGTGCATGAAGTGTCAGGCCATCATCGAAGAGTACCTGGCGAGAGGGCCAAAACCTGGCACAGTAGACATTGTTCCTAGCCCCAACACCGCCTCCAAGACAGGAAAGGAGCAGTGGAATCTACTAAAAGACTGGGTCATCTCACATGCCGGATCACTTTCCTGGCAAGACAGCATGATCTGATGTTTAAACCCTAAACAGAAAACCATGTCACTGTGGCAGCATTAAGGGCGGTTGATCTATGGAACTCCCAATATCGAACCAAACTTGAACCAGACGGGGTGGCCGAGTGGGTTGGAGCGTCCGTCTCCCGTGCTGGTAGATCGTGGGGTCGTGGGTTCGAGTCCCGGTCGAGTCAAACCAATGACTTTAAAATTGATACTTGTCGCTTCCTAGCCAGGCGCTCGGCATTATTAGGATAGGGCAAGGACTGGTGTGCTCAGTGTCAGGATAATGTGACTGAGTGGGATATCAGGTCATGGTGCCGGCGGCCTGGTTTCCCAGTGGGACAGCACTATAAAGTCGCCATGAGTGCACACTGTCACAAGTCGGTACCCGTCCTGATATGACCTTAGATGTTGCTAGGACGTAAAACAACAACAAACAAACAAACTCCCAATATCTCCCGACCAGCCACTGCAGAGACAAATAGTTTTGCGCCTGCCTTGACATGTTCTTGCCGGTGTGAAACCTCTATTTGCTCCCCGAGAGAGTGCCGCTGGTAATTTGCAAAAGCCAGCAGCACTTCAACACTTTTGCAGGCAGCTTTCATGAAATGAAACCTGAAGCTGAGAGACATTAAGACCGACTCATGGATGAAACTCTCACAGCAGAGAGCTAAATGGAGAGCGGCAGTCAAGTAATGAAAGCAGTCTTTGTCGCATCGCGACCAACAGCATGATGATGATAAATAAACTATATCAATTTTAGATATCAAAACACAATTACGTGTCTGTTAAATTTTTTATATACCTCCAGGTATATTATCTATTGATTTTAATTTGTTATAACATTATTTAACTCAGACAGGTTTATTAGGTTTTGAATGTAATTTGTTATAACCTAATTAAACTCACACACAAATATAGTTTAAAATACTTATGAATTTATTTCCTCTCTTTTTAGAAGAATTAAACTCTGACAGCATAACCTAGTTTAATATACTATTTTATGTACATACTAATAGACAGCACAGACAGGGAGAGAGGAACAGAGAGGGGAAGAGAGTGGAAGAGAGAGGAAGAGAGGGGGGAAGAAAGGGGAAGAGAAAGGAGAGGAGAGAGGGAAAGAGAGGGAGAGAGAGAAGAGATAGGTGAAGAGGGGGAAAGAGAGTGAGAGAGGAAGAGAGGGTAGGTACTTGTGTCATTAATATTAATTTGTTTTTATTTTCATTGGCGAGATTCTTATCTTTTTAGTTTAATTTATAACAATTACAATATGACATTTTTTAACTCGGACACAAAAGACCTAGTTTAGCAAAATCTTTATTACAGAGCAAGAACATCTTTATAGACAGGATAATCACTTATCATTGTATAAAAAGGCGGAGCGGCTTACCCTTATTCTGGTGCTGATTATTACTGCCCAGTAAATTTGTCAGGTGTACAACGACAATTAATATGGTTTGGCCTAATATGGCCTGATGGGATCAATCCCTGCATCTGCTACTGCAGCGCCACCGCGTGTTTGTGCCCTGCGCCCCGCTATTCGGCCAGTTCGCACCGGGTTTTCAGACTGCGCGCATCGGGTCACAGTGTTCACCGGTTGTCTGTCACCTACCTGCCGTCTGCTTGTCGTCTGCCGGCTGTTCGTCTATAGTCAAAATTGTACGATATGGTATTTTGTCGGGAGTGTGGCGAGTGTCACAGGAAAAACGACAAAGAAGCGTGTATTGCATATCAGCAAGAGAAGCGGACGACGCACCAGTCTGGCATGGCGGCTAAGGGAAAGAAGCCGGCGGACGACGGGGAGTTGGAGGTGGTGGACGAGTCATTAGCAGCACTGACGGTGGACGACCAGGAGAAAAATGTGGCAGACGATATCTCCAGGCTTGAGTCTGAAATAAGGCTCGGGGCGTTGGAGGTGCGCAGGAGGGAGCTGCAGGCTTTGCGGGATGACCAACTGGCTGGACAACGTCTGGAACGTTCGGCAACGCATGTGGACGACATTGTGCTGCCTGCTGCCACGTGGAACATGGGCGGCCTGGCTCCAAGTACAGTGGATGGCACCGCGGGTTTTTCGGACTTCGGACGCTCCAGGGTGCGAACAAGAGTCGGGGGTGGACGAACTACGAACAAGAAGCCGCAGTGACAGCAGTTCCAGTAGACGGAGACGCAGTAAGTGGGCGTTGAAACGATATACAGTAGCGAGTAAAGAAGTGCGCCGGTTGAATGGGTATGAGGTAGTGGCGGCTACTGGCTTGTGGTGTCTAGATATCCCTGAACTATCTGTAGCTGACTTTAGAGCTGTTATAGAGCATATGGCGTTCATTTGTGTCAGAGCTAGAGATGACTATTTCAAAGATTCGGCGCATGTGGACTTACGCGCTGGCAGTGCGAAAGTCGGCAGAGCGAGTGGGCATGGCTGCTTTTGCTAAGGTGAATTCGGGGGAGAGCGCGGTTCATTATGGCGCCCAAAATGCAAAGATGCGCAAGCCAGGTGCTGGTGGTTCATTCGGCAGGAAGGGCACCGGTGCAGGCTCGAAGCCGACACGTTGCTGTTACCAGTGGAATGGGGATGACGGTTGTTCCAGAACAGAGGATGAATGCAACTATGAACATAAGTGTTTGAAGTGTGGCTCGAAGAGCCATAAAAGATATGTGTAAAGAATGAAGAAAGAAAATTAAAGCGATATTGTCTATTGGGAAGCTCTGAAATGTACAATCGTTGGAGCCAGTGGCAGCAATTGAAGAGTCTGCAGCTAATTGGATTGAAACTACCGACGACATTCCTGAGCTACCTGTTGAAGTGCTGGGGAATGTGGCTGTGGGGGGGGCATGTGCATATGGGGAGTGTAGCATGTAACAACACAGCAGGTGAGAACGTTCTAGACGTTCGACTGGAACATGGTGTCAAGGACAGTGGTTTGATTTGGACTTATCCGGACGGATTAGGAAAAGATAATAATTTGTTGGTGGAGAACTGTGAGAATGGTGATTTATTTGTTACAGTATTTGAGACATTGTCATCTGCACCGGTGCAATTTTTTATTACAATTAAATGTTTAGCTGGTGTTTGTAGTTGTGCGCACTATATCGCCGGGGTTCCTGCACAACTAAAGCCTTGCAGGGTATTTGTTGAATTTTTTTCTGAGGTGGGATAGACCAAGATTGGTGGTTTATATTATCAGGATCTGTCTTTGGTTTCAGAGTAATTAATAAGAATTGTATGGTTACTTATGATTTACCTAAAAATAATCATTGTTCTACAAAACATGAAAAATTAATTGCTGAAAAATTCAAGGAAGAGCGTGAGGCAAATATGATTTCTGAGTCACTTCAGACACCTATTTGTATACATGGAGTATTTGTAGTTCCGAAGGATAACGGTGGAGGACGGATAGTAGTAGATTGTAGCAGGCCTGAATCTTCAGTGAATAACAATACGGGAGATGTTGCTAAAAAGATTTCATATAATTCGGTTGATGATGTAGTTCATATGTTGCAGCATGTGTGGCGATTTTTTGTGCACTATTGATATTAAAAATGCATATCGAGCAGTTTCCATTCATCCGGACGATAGGATTAGACAGGGATTGGTAGGCCCGTCTAGAAGTGATGACTCAGATATATACTATTATGATAATCGTCTTTGCATGGGGTTATCGTCCAGCCCATACATTCTTTCTAGAATTAGACTTTACCGTAAGATGTGCTGCTCGTGAAGGTGTTAAATCAGTGGTTAATTATTTGGACGACTATTGTGTAGTGGCACGTTCTAAGGCTGAGGCAATGTTGGACCAGTGGAAGATTATGTCTATTTTGCGAAGGATTGGATTCTTCATTAACTATAAAAAAGTGACAGCTGCTCAGACAAAAGTAAAGTTTTGGGGAATTTTTATAGATAGTGTTCAGTTGGAATTGACATTACCAGATGATAAATTAGAAAAGACTATTGACATATTGTTTAAGCTACAAGGTAGACATAAAGCTAGCAAAAAAGAACTATAACGTGTGGGTGGGCTTCTAGCGCACTGTTCAAAAGTTATAAAAGGAGGTAGAACTTTTTCTCAGAGTATTTATGATTTCATAGGATGCCTTAGAAAATCCTATTATAAGATTAGATTGCCAAAGAGTGTTAGAGGATTTGAAATGGTGGCTTACTTTTGCCAGAAGTTTTAACGGTAAGGCCCAAATATTGGAGCAATTGATGCCAATTGAGTCGGTTTATAGTGATGCTTCTAAATGGGGATATGGGGCTTTGTACGACTCAAACTGGTTGGTAGGTTTGTTTAAGACGGCAGATGATTTGGCTTTGCAGAGTTATGCTGGTCACCATTGGGTTGGCACTGATGACAAGTTAAAGGAAGAACATATAAATGTGCAGGAGCTTTGGGCAATATGTGCTGCGATGCGAAGGTGGGAGAAGGACTGGAAAAACAAAAGTTTGTTCTTCATAACCGATAATACAGTCATAAGTACAGCAATTAATACTGGGCGCTCTAGAAGCAGCCAAATTATGTACTATATTAAAAGGTTATTTTGGTCATCGGTGCAGAATAATTTTACAATTCAGTCGATATATATTAAGAGCAAGTTAAATCAATTTTGTGACGCTCTGAGTAGATTGAAGGAACATGACAGTCATAAGAAGTTGGCTGATTTGATTATTGACAATTACGTTTGTTGTGGCATGGTATTTTCTGCAGCTCTTTAATTTTTTGCAGGATGTGCGGAGCTGGAGAGTGAACGGAGAGCATTCCAGTTGCAGAATTATTCAAAGAATTCAATGTTGATGTGTAGCTCCCAGGTTAATAAGTACCTGGAATTTGTTGAATTGTTTCATCCCTATCGCTCCCCTATTCCTTGCTCGGATGAGCAAGTAGCTTTATATGCAACATGGCTAGCCAGATCATTGAAATATTCATCTATACAAAATTATTTGAGTGGCTTGAATTATTTCTTGCGTTCGCATTCAGAGCCTTTAATTGACTATTCTAATTTTACCTTAGCATCAACACTAAGAGGGATATGGAGAGTAAAAGGGGATACTCCGAGAAGGGCAGTTCCTATGCTTCCACATATGCTTAGGGCGATTTTTTCTGAATTAACGGATAATCGAGGCCATGTAGCATGGCGTGCTGCAATATTGAGTTCATTTAGGGGGCTGCTCCGTAAATGTCAGGTAACAGATTCGGAATCCACATTACTAAGGAAAGACTTCCACTTCCAGGAGTGGGGGCTAATAATGACCGTACGACGTTCAAAAACGATTCAGTTTAAGGAACGAATACTAGAGATTCCTATTTCATGATGTGTGGACCGTGCGCTTTGTGCGGTACATTGGATTGAGCTGCATTTCAGGCAGGTGCCAGCTCCTAGGGGGATCAGCTGCTTTTCAGATACCAGTAGGTCAGGATGTTTTTGCTCCTATGGATTATGATACGTATCATAGCATTTTGAAATTGTTTGCGTCAAAATCGGGGTTGGATTTGTTTGTTGTTGTTTTACGTCCTAGCAACATCTAAGGTCATATCAGGACGGGTACCGACTTGTGACAGTGCGCACTCATGGCGACTTTATAGTGCTGTCCCACTGGGAAACCAGGCCGCCGGCACCATGACCTGGTATCCCACTCAGTCACATTATCCTGACACTGAGCACACCAGTCCTTGCCCTATCCTAATAATGCCGAGCACCTGACTAGGAAGCGACAAGTATCAATTTTAAAGTCATTGGTTTGACTCGACCGGGACTCGAACCCACGACCCCACGATCTACCAGCACGGGAGACGGACGCTCTAACTCATTCGGCCATCCCGTCTGGTCAAAGCGGGGTTGGATGTTACCCAGTTGAGTTCCCATTCACTTCAAAGAGGGGGGTGTACGTTCTTGCACATGTCAGGTGCAACTATTGAGGAGATTCGTACAAGAGGGGATTGGGTATCGGATACTGTTTATGACTATATTAAGACCCCTTTATCTTCTCGGATTATTAATGATATGCGGGTAGCCACTTTACTGTCTTCGACACATAATTAGTTGGGTTGGGGGGATCCGCGAGCGGTTCCTTTGGGCAGTTATCCTAGCCAAGGTCTAGTATTAAAACTGATCAACCCATGCTTATGCTGTGTCTTATGTTTTCTAGTCCATAGCCTAACTTTATATAAATATACAGAAAAACCTAAGAACATAAAAACATAAACATAAGAAAATAATAATAATAATAATAATAATAATAATAATAAGCACCTATTTATACATATTTACACATTCACTTATCATCATTGCCCCCCCCCCCCCCCCGATGGTGACATCAGGGCTGACGAGGGGAAAAGATCTAAATTAGATACCCCCAACACACCGGAGATCCCCGACAAGTTCAAGAGTCCATCGGACGTTTGGCTAGTCAACCCTGTTGATGTTCCAGTTACCGCTGCTGTGGGAGTGGAACCGCCACTGGCAACTGGAGTTGAGGCCCAGTGCACACTAACAGTGCTGGCAGCAGGTTGCCGGTGAGACGGTGCAGGAGGCATGGTGTGAACAGCCATACTAAGTGGCCGAAGTTGAGGCTGAGGTGCAGGCGCCACTGGCTGATGGCGCAATGGCACAGGTTGCACAGGCAGAGGTTGAGGCTGCAGCGGCTGTGGATGCTGCACCACAGACTGCAGCGGCGCACAAACAACAGGAGCCGCTGCAGCCACAGGCGCTGCTGCAGCCACAGGAGCCACAGGAACCACAGGTGCCTCAGGTCCACAATCGTCCTCCAACCCCTGTGACAGAATGCAGTTGATCCGCTGTCCGCGTATTCCTGAAGCCTGCCCAGGGCATCGTCATCAGAGAGTCCCACACCTAGTTGGAGAATGTGGTACGCTCCATAAGGGCTGGCGTTGGAGGCGGCAGCAGGCCCTTCAGCAGCTCCTTATGTTGCAGTCACACTACGACGACAAGCGACGACGACATCCTAGCGACAGCGACTTCCGGTCTGTCGTCGAGTGTCGTCGGGTGTCGCTGGACTGTCGCCTAAAGGTCACGGAGGTGTCGCCGCGACACCTCCGCTTGACCCGCATTTGCTCCACTGTTGCCGGGTTGTCGTCGGGTTTTTGGACATGTTGAAAAACTTCGACGACAACCGACGACAGGCTATGTCGCGCGGTTGTCGATACGCTGTCGCTACGGTGTCGGTAGAGTGTCGCTACGGTGTCGTCTTGTCGTTAAGCTGTCGTCGCTTCTCTCTCCATAGCAGCTGTATGTGTGTCTCTGAGTCTGTGTCTATGTGTGTGTCTGTGTCTATGTGTGTCTATGTGTGTGTGTCTGTGTCAATCATATTTCTCATGAAGACTGCTTCCTAACAGGTCCGCTGCATATACCTACATGTTTGCACCGTCCCATTCTTCATATTTCTCATGAAGACTGCTTCCTAACAGGTCCGCTGCATATACCTACATGTTTGCACCATCCCATTCTTCATATTTCTCATGAAGACTGCTTCCTAACAGGTCCGCCGCATATACCTACATGTTTGCACCATCCCATTCTTCATATTTCTCATGAAGACTGCTTCCTAACAGGTCCGCCGCATAAACCTACATGTTTGCACCGTCCCATTCTTCATATTTCTCATGGAAACTGCTTCGTGTGTGTCTGTGTGTGTGTAGTGGTGTGTCTGTGTGTGTCTGTGTGTGTATCTGTGTCTGTGTGTGTGTCTGTGTGTGTATCTGTGTTTGTGTGTGTGTCTCTTTGTCTCTGTGTGTGTGTCTCTGTGTTGTGTCTCTGTGTGTGTCTGTGTCTCTGTGTCTCTGTTGCTGTGTGTGTGTCTGTGTGTGTATCTCTGTGTCTCTGTGTGTGTGTCTGTGTTTCTGTGTGTGTGTGTGTCTCTGTGTGTGTGTCTCTGTGTGTGTGTCTCTGTGTGTGTGTCTCTGTGTGTCTGTGTGTGTGTCTCTGTGTGTGTGTCTCTGTTCTGTCTCTGTGTGCGATAAACCACACACACTCACTCACACTCACATTCACACTCACACTCACTATCACACTCACTATCACACTCACTATCAGTATCACACTCACAATCACACTCACTATCACACTCACACCTCACTATCACACTCACTATCACACTCACTATCAGTATCACACTCATACTCACACTCACTATCACACTTCACTATCACACTCACACTCTCACTGACATCCACATCCACACCCACACTCACTCTGTGTGTGTGTGTCTCTGTGTCTTGGTGTCTCTGTTGCAGAGACACACACACAGAAACACAGAGACACACACACAGAGACACACACACAGAGACACATACAGAGACACACACACACAGAGACACACACAGAGACACAGACACACACATAGAGACACACACAGAGACACAGAGACACACACACAGTCGTCCCGCTGTCGTCCAACTTAGCCCGAATTTGCATATGTCGTCGGGATTTCACAAAATCCCAGTCGCCGGGCTGTCGTCACCCCCTTGTCGTAGTAGTGTGACTGCGACATTAGACTCATTGAACCGCTTCTGGATGGCTGCCAGCCGGTTCACGTCGTCTGGGGCTGTCCGCTTCCCCTTTCCCCATTCTCGGACTGCAGCAGGTGTTTCCAGAACCTCTTCCTCCAGCCCAATCTGGAGACCAGCGCAGACATTCTTGGCTGCATTGAGATCCCCCTGCGCAGCGTCTATGGCAGCCATCACCTGCAAGACAAAATCATAAAATAACATAAGTAAAATGAATGCAAATCGATGTTTCAACAAATGAGGTCAACAACAACAAATATCAACAATAAAGGACAACAACAAATATATCAAGTAAAATGAATAAATTGATTTCTCCAGATTAATAATGTAAATCAAATATATCGCTTTGTCGACTTGTCCAGAATAATATCGGTTTTACCAGAATGATAATGCCCAGAATGCCCCAAATGATAAAAGATATTGTACTTACAGTTCTGCAGGGCTCAGGCCGGTGCCTAACGACTGACCACAGGAAACCAAACTTCTGCATGATCCATACCTCCCTCT
The DNA here is from genome assembly GCA_030323885.1 of Branchipolynoe longqiensis. NCBI lineage: Eukaryota > Metazoa > Annelida > Polychaeta > Phyllodocida > Polynoidae > Branchipolynoe > Branchipolynoe longqiensis. Next base: position 68,311,720 of record CM059188.1, read on the forward strand.
CAGTCCGTTTGGGGACTCCGTCGCCGCTTTTCTTTTTGCGCAGCCTCGTGTTTGTGTTCCTCAGCGACATGAACCACCCCTGCAGATGCCCGGAAGACTCCCCCCCCCCACCCCCCCACATCCGGTTTGCCTGCTCCTCCCACATCTTCCCCTTCTTGTCAGACCGCCGGTAGTCAGTCATTTTTACGTTCCATATGAGTATGACTGGGTTCTCCTGGAGGAAATATCCAACATCCTATCCTCCTCGGCTAACGACAGAGAACAGTCATTCTTTTTTGTTTGCCCTCTTCTTGCTGGTGGCGAAGCCGGAGGTGCTAGTGGAGACTGAGGTGGTGGAGACTGAGGTGGTGGAGGCAGAGGTGGTGGAGGCAGAGGTTGTGGAGGCAGAGGTGGTGGAGGTGATGGATGATGCACGGGAGCTCCCACGGGAAGCAGAAGATGGAGAGCTGGAGTGGGGCCGCGTCTGGCTCTGCGTCTGCGTCTACAACTCAAACTCCATCTCTTCAGGATGGCTAGATGGAGTGGTGTGATGGAGAGTGGTGTGGTGAGGAGGCAGGTGATGACACCGGCGATGGTGATGGTGCTCCTGGCAGAATCTGCTTCTTCCTGCCTCTCCCACGCCCTAGTCCCGTAGTGATAGCAGCCTTGCAGGCAGCTGAAGCTGTGATGTTCTTCTTGGCAGGCATGGTGGCTTTGCGTGAAGAGAGCCAAAACTCCTGGGTATTTATACCCATCGGCAACCGATCACGTGACCAGGGCGTTGCCTAAATGTGATTGCATACGTCACGAATACGCTTTGCACACGTTACGCATAAGTTTTGAATACGTTATGCACACGCTATGCACGCGTCGATACGCTAGGCGTACGTTGACCATACGCCGTTGTGCGTTACTCATACGCTGAAACTGTTGCCTCCAACCGTCACTACAAGTCCCAGCACACTGAGTATACGTCGCTATACTTTTCATATACGTCGCTATACACCATGCATACGCTCTGTGTATGCTTCATACATTGCGCGGGTCACCCGCAGCATGAAAAGTTTGGCAAATGCCAACCTATTTCAATTTTATTTTTATTTTAAAACGTTACGCTCACGTTTATGCCATGCGGCGTAGTGTGACAGGGCCTTTAGTCTTACAGTGTCCTGTCTCAAATAGCAAGTATAACTCACATATTGGGTGGTTATAACCTACCTTTTCTAAGCTGTTACATGGATGACACGCGTGGAGCACCGTAAAGTCACTTGTCAGCCAGCATTCAGCTGAATGGTTATCTAAAGAGATGTCAGTATATTATACATATGGGTCATTCTATGAAACTGGGCACCACATCCTGGGTTTCCAAGCTACGATAGTGATAATTAATGCTTTATTTTTTCTGGTAATAGTCAAATAATTATTGTCACCTTTGTGTGTTAAGTATGTTAGCCATACTACATTATTGAATCTATCCCACAAAATGTATGAAACGAATGCTTGTATGATTTTGTGCTGAAGTGAAAATGTGAAAATGTACACATTGACACCATACATTTACCCAAACCTTTTTAAAAACATTTTTCTTGTAAGACATAATCTTGTTTGCTTAACTGTAATCAAATAACATCTTCATTGAATTTGCCATGTATGTTTAAATGGTGTCCACGATAAGCATGAATTGATCTTAGCTTAAGTAATTAAAGCAAAAGAACCAAAACTAAGAAATGCAGAGAATTTCTAGTCCACATGCGAGTTCTTTTGTTAAAAATATTGGTTGCTTCAAATCATACAGATTTCATTGTTCAAGCTTTGATCCTATTTAGATTACAATCTCTGGAACAAGTAGAACTAAATATGAAAGTAGGAAAGTTGCATTATAAAATACAAATCGTGTGGCAGAAATTAGATATTGCGATACCACAGAAGAGTTGAATCACTATCAATCAATCAATCAATCAATCAATCAATCAATCAATCAATCAATCAATAGGATACAGCTATAATAGGCCTTGGACCTGTTAGCCGCTCTTAATTAATAGAAATCGATGTTGGATGAAAAATGTCTAAATGCGTTAAATTATGGATTACAAATTAATACAAATAACATTTTCTATACATTTCATCACAAAGAAAAAGACTTACCGGAGCCTGGTGGGTGGGTGGCATCCATTATGTCATGGCCCAATGACAGGTTATTTTCAATAACGAGGACAATCACAGACACGCTGGAGGAAAAGAAATTAAACCAGAATTGTTACTAGAAAGTAGTGGGCTAAAATTGTATTTGGATATACATTTTCTCCTAGTCCTACATATATTTCTGAATGACATTAGTAAATAAAGAATACACTAGTGCTTAATACTATAGGTTGTGCTCTTCTTACATTACAATCAATCCAACTACCTCCTTTTAAGTCCAGATTTTATTACACCCACACTGCCTTATATTAACAACCAATTACCATTCAAAAATTGGATTCTCCAATTTTGTATATTAATATGGGAGCAATGGTCAAATTTACTAGCAAGGTCAGATGATATAATACCATTAATAGCCACGTTTTTGTATTGTTGCATTCTGATCAGATTGATGTTGTCCATGTCCCATGTATTTTATTCTTAGTATAGCTCCATAGGTAACAAACCCTTGAAGAGGTTACTGCATTTATAAGCATACAATTATGGTGGCTCGCACATTCCTATGAAGAATTAGAAATAATATGCAGTAGGCACGTTATACTCACTATAATTTAAATCAAAATTATTATGTTTTACTCTTACTAAGAATCTTAGCACTGTGACAGAGAGAAATCATTACCAGAATTTAACAAATGTAAACAAACATACTTACAAAATTAAAGCCAATATGGCTATTCCCATTCGTTTCTTTGTACAAAATTCAATCATATTTGCAGCCCATGTTCCTCATAGCATGAATTGTAATTCAAGCTTCTCATGTCAGTCCATTATTTCTGGAAAATCATCAAACATGTGGTCTACAATTAGTACAAATAGGAGGCTTGTGGGGCCTGGTAAACTTGCGGTAAACTAGTACCATCATTAAAGGACATACTATATGAAGACATTTGCTGAAACTCAAATTACCATGCAACCTCATGTCCCGTGGGAACACGATTCAGCTTCATAAGCACATTAATAACATTGTAGTAAGTATGGTGGTGACATCAGGGAGCCTAGGCGGCGTAACGATTAGCACACTGGCCCGGAATGCAACAGATGTGGGTTCAATTCCCGCTTTAGGCGCAATATTTTTATCATCCCCCCCCTGACAATATGTACTCAGTTGATGCCAGTTACATTAAAAGGGACCAACCAGAGTTTCAGACATGGGGGGGGGGGGTCATAGTTTTAAACTAAATAAACAGAGGGCAAATAAGAAACAGACAGTTGGTTAGTTGTTGGAGTTTTACATCCTGGCAACATCTAAGATCATATCAGGATGGGGTACCAACTTGTGACAGTGCGCATTCATGGCGACATTATACTAGTGCTGCCCCACTGGGAAATCAGGACGCAGGCACCATGACCCGATATTCCATTCAGTCACATTATCCTAAAGCTGAGCTAACCAGCCCATACCCTATCCTATTCATGCCCAGTGCGAGGCTGGGAAGCGACAAGTATCAATTTGATAAGTCATTGGTTTGATTGGATGGGGAACCGAACTCCCTACCTTCCGCACACAAGGCCCACGCTCTACCGATTCGGCCACTGCGCCAGGTTAGAAGAAACAGACAGGTGTTCCTGACATTCTATATGATAAATTACTGGAATATGTTACCAAGTGATGTAGTTTGTTTGTTTGTTGTTGTTTTACGTCCTAGCAACATCTAAGGTCATATCAGGAAGTGATGTAGTAGAAGTGCCCAGTCTAAATACTTTTAAACCTAGGTTAGACCAATTATGAAGACAATACCAAAACAGTCAGAACCCATAAGTGAGTATTTTAGTCTCCACAAGTCACAAACATGAAATGCCATATCATCATATGAACTACTAACAGGCCATATCATCCTACCTATGGCAGAAGAGGATAACGTGAAGTAAAGTGATGGGAGCCTTGTTAATGCGAGCATGCCACTGTCACTGAGACTCTAAGGCAGTAATCGATTATGGCAGTTCGGATCAGTTGAGATCATCCCGGTCGTCAGAATTTCAAATAGAACACCCCGAGGTGTACCTAAATATACACGGACCGTGTGCAAAATAGTTAGGATGATCCGAGGTGAGTAATCGATTATGGGCAGAGTGTCAATTATTGGTAGGTATATCAACTAAAATTTCAAAACTGTTGCAAATTGGTAGACAGAGCTCACAGAATCAAATAAAGTTTTTTTTAAATCATTTAAATATCATAATTCATTCCAAAGTTTTCTATGATTTAGTTTCCCTAGAAATAAACATTTTGTGCTATTGGTTATAGTTATAAAATTGTGACATTTTGTGTTCCAGGATATCATTTTGAGCACAAATAGGCCTAGTAACTTCATATAAATTGCATACAGAGACAATAAACGTAAATTATATAATTCAATTATATGGTACAATGTTGATATTCAAGGAATTTTATATTTTTAAGCTGCTTGTAGATCAGATCTATACTAGTGACAGTGTTGTGTCGTCGAAAATGGCCGCTTTATACCAGTTTTTTTGGCATTTTACAAGAGCCACAGTATTTTGTTGTTGTTCCACATTAGTTGATTAAGCAGGGGAAATTTCAATCGTGGACGAATGGTCTTCCTCATTCCACTGCTCCTTGCCCTATCCTAATAATGCTGAGCACCAGGCTAGAAAGCGACAAGTATCAATTTTTAAGTCATTACTTTGACCCGACCAGGTTTTGAGCCCATGATCTACCAACACGGGAGACGGACACTCTAACTCATTCGGACATCCCGTCTGGTTAGTGTGAGATCCTACAATCCTATAGAGGGGTGTAATGACATCACGAGGCAACTTTCGGTGGCCATATTGGATGACATACAGAAGGCTTGCAACTGCCTACACTGTGCTTATTTACTGATTTGTTTGTTTATTTGTCACTGTTTTCAGCAGTTTGGCCTCAGAAGTTGTTGCTAAAGTGCTGTAAGTAAACACATTGGATGTAAACTTCCCAGAACCTCCCAGAACACAATAAAACTCTGTTTTACTGCATCTGCATGCATTCACAACATGGCTAGGGAGAGTGCTCATAATCCAAGATGGCAGCCCGCTGACTGCTAAGCAATGACATCAGATGCACTCCCTCTATATATCTATACCAAACATATCATTGGAAAGCGGAGATATAACATATCTAATTTATCCTGGTTTAAATAATGTTTTATGCTAGATTTAGCGTAATTTTTAGCATACTTCCGCGTCAATCCACTTGAATGCTCAATAACATTGCTGCCATGACACATTCAAAACTTATGATCTCATCAGCTACGGTTCTGATTAGTTGATTTTCACATCTCTCATTAACATACAACATTTACATAAGCACTATGAACAGTTGTAGGCAGGCAGAGTTTTAGCTGGGTCACAGCTATGGGTCTGTCAGGCCAGTTCATCGGCACCGCAGCACCCCAAGCGGAATTTGATATACCTACTATTGGGTGTAGGTTAATTTTTGTTGTCCAAAGCCCGTGCATGCCGAGCCCGTGGCAAACTAAAGTTGTCTTCCAACATTCGGTACATCGGTTTAGCGAAACAGTTAAATCAGTGTTAGGGTTAGATCTATAGCCCCGTTCACACAGCACAACTTTAGGCCGAACTAGATAAGGCGAACTAGAGGAGGCGAACTAGGCATCCTGTCCACACATGCACTACTTGGGGCGGTTTAAGGCGGAAATCGATATCTGCGCATGAGCAAGTCCATACTAACCAGCGCCAGTTTCGGTTAGTCGACGTCACCGCGAGAGAGTGTGGGGTTCGACTTCGGCATTTGATAGTTATGCTATATCTGTAATTAAATCTGGCATGTGTAAGTTAAAAAAACAACGTTGTAAATAGGGCGTTCCCATTAAAAATTGAGCATATTAAAATAATAATTGTAAAATTCATGAAAATTGATAAAGATGGTTTGGTGTTGATTGCTGCTCTACTTATAGGTTATTTATGCTTATTAAGACAGTCTAATTTGTTTTATTCCGAGGTAACGGGGGATGACGGTCACATGATGCTCGGAGGCGACATCAAGGCACACGACACACACCTGACGATCACGGTTAGGTCCACAAAAACGTCCAGTAGACCGGAGAAAGTCTACAACGTTGACTTACCTCGGGTTCAAGGCTCTGTCCTCTGCCCAGTTCAAGCGTGGAATAAGTACAATAGACAGTTCCCAGTGCATGAGGGCGCCCCGCCATTCGTAATGTCGAACGGGGCACCTCTGACTGCTCGACTCTTCACAAAGTGCATGCATATCGCACTGAAGGCAGCTGGACTTCCATGGTGGCCGTTGGTCACTGGTCATAGTCTACGTCGAGGGGGAGCACAAGCGTATGCAAGAGTGGGAATGCCGCTGGACTGTATAAGAACACTGGGTCGATGGAAATCCGATAGTGTTTTTAATTATGTTAATAAAAATGTATTCAGGAAGGGATCATCAGCTCTCCTGCCCCAACTTGGCTGAGAGCTTATGATCCCAATAATCTACCCTATTGTGAAAGAGATGATGTATGTCTAAAAGTTCAAAAATGTGTGTGTGTGTGTGTGTGTGTGTGTGTGTGTGTGCCGGATGTGAGATGAACGTGTGACCGTGATCTGCCCGTAGCTGCTGCCTCATGTCTTCAATTGCCAAGTCCACCAAAGAATCCTGCATTCTAGTAGCCTTATCATACAAATATTATAATAAAGAACCATCAGGGGCCGTATGCACCAATCGGTGTTAGGGCTTAACCGCGGCTAGGCTAGCTCCACACGGCTAAATGTGAGAAATCGGTATGCACCAATCGGTGCCAGCGCTAACCGCCGACCGTAGCCTAGGCTAAGTTAAACCATTTTCAAGTCAGGCTTAACTGCTAGCCGGGGCAGTTAGTGTGTGTGTGTGTGGGTCTCAATCTATTCAATGTGATCATATTTGACAGATTTACATACGCAATAAGTGAAATTTTATCAAATTAACCCTAAATTCGAACCAAAATTAACACTGCCACCGCATCAGCGGCGATATTAATATTTTCGAATCGACGAATGTAAAGTAAGCAAATCGCCGCCTCCGCAGCGACGTCGATGTCCATACTATCCATACTCTCCAACGTCAAGTAAACATGGCCGTCGCCGCCGCAGCTGAATCGGTGGCAATATAGTATACCCAAATCTATTCAATGCGATCTTATTTGACTGATTTACATACGCAATCAGTGAAATTTATTCAAATTAACCATAAAATCAAACCATTTTTAACGCTACCGCCGCATTGGCGGGGTTATTCATATTGTCAAATCGAGGGAATTCCCAAATCTATAAATAACTTCACAGTCAGCTACCGACCCCGGCTAAGACATTGGTGCATACCACTTGACCTATTTCTCCAACCCCCCGCTACCCTGAGGTAGCTAACCACGGCTAGCACCGTAACTCCAGCTAAGCCTATCACCGATTGGTGCATACGGCCCCAGGGTCCGTATGCATGGGGCGGTGGTAGTGCTCTACCCCTGGGGGTAGAGGGGATTTCCGGGTTAGCGGCGAAAAGTCGGTATGCATGTGGCCGGGGTATGCAAACCCCGGGGGGTAAAAGTAGGGTAAGCTACCACCACTCAGTAGCGGGTATAAGGGCTGGGGTAGGGACCGACTCGGGCCAAATCTATCGAATGCACTCATATTTAACAGAATTACATACTCAAATCGTGAAATTTCATTAAATTAACCCTAAATTTGAACCGTTATTAAGGCTACCGCCGCATTGGCGGCGATATTAATAGTGTCGAATCGACGAATCTAAAGTAAACAAATCGCTGCCGCCACAGCGACGTCGATATCCATACTGCCAATTTGCCGCATCGGCAGCAATATCTTTCATGAAATTAACCCTAAATTCGGAGCAATATTAACGCATCAGGTACAACGGCGGTGATATTAATATTGTCAAATCGACGAATGTACACAAAACAAATCACCGCCGCCGCTGCCACATCGGCGACAATATATTAGGCCCAAATCTATTCAATGCGATCATATTTAACAGAATTACATACGCAATAAGCGAAATTTTATCAATTTAACCCTAAATTCGAACCGTTATTAAGGCTACCGCCGCATTAGCGGCGATATTAATAGTGTTGAATCGACGAATGTAAAGTAAACAAATCGCCGCCGCCGCATCGGCGGCTATATATTAGGCCCAAATCTATTCAATGCGACCATATTTAACAGAATTACATACATAATAAGTGAAATTTTATCAATTTAACCCTAAATTCGAACCGTCATTAAGGCTACCGCCGCCTTGGCGGCAATATTAATAGTGTCGAATCGACGAATGTAAAGTAAGTGCTAGGGTACCTACCTCCTCGCCGCTTTGGCCTCATGCATACCCCGTGACCCATTTCTTACCACCGGCGATAGCTACCCCAAACTCGGTCCTTACCACCAGGGGCGATAAATAATTCTTCATGCAGATGTATAACCTGCACATAAGTAATATCTAAAACTCATAACCCTCCCGGTTCTCTGACCTGCACATAAGTAATCATATTAAAGATATTAACTATCAGGCTGTACTGTCTGGAAATATGTAGGTAAAAGCTAATAACCTCAATTGTATTATTGAGAGAAGCTTGGTGAAGTCATGTCCTATAAAGTATCAGGATATAAGGCTGTGTAAAAATTGATTAAGCCTGATTAATAAATTTATTAGCCCAACAAAAATGATGATCTGTGTCTGGTTTTGAATTATGGGTTTTGTACTATTATTATAGTAGGGCAAGTGAAATAAATAAGGGACCACTTATGCAAACTTTTTCAGGTATACTAGATGAAGCTATTTTATTTGTTATTCAAAACTTAAGTAAATTAGCACATTTATGCTTTCAAGTGTGCTGATTTGAGATCTGGTCTCAGTTTTAGAATTTAAGGATTCCCTCTTGGATAAAATAATGATTTCTATGGCAGATTGCACTAAAATCTACAAAACATTTGGCCAAATCAGAATGATTTTTTTGTTATGAATTGCTCTTTTTGCCATTGTCTTATTAAAAATCTGCTTGACTAATTGATTTAGCAATTGACAATTTAAATTCCTTTATATATGTAGAATGGAAATTGGTTAGCAGAAGTCCCCTCACATCCTTTTACTTTTTATTATATTTAGTCAAAGTTCCACTTTTAATTCAAAATTAATACATTTTATACATTTAATCTTGAAAAATTATTATCTCAAGAACAATAATATATATATAGCCTAACTGTTTTTGGATTTGGGCTTGTAATTTCAATGCATACAGGAAGGAATACAAATATTGAACCCAATGCATATGTTAAAATTTCACTGCAGGTACCTACTGCTAATGATGTCCAAACCACAACACTTTCGGCCGTTCAAAACACACCGGCGATAGGTCCAGGCTGGTTTGAACCATGATTATATGATTTAGAAATGTGTAAATTACACAGCTATACTACTATTACTAGTTTTACCTACTGCTATTGGCATTTACTTAGCTTTTCTGATGATGCAAAACTTCAGATCCTCAAAAAAACTGCTCAGAATCAATTGTCAGGAGCGAACGCTACATAATAATGTATGAAATTATGTCCCAAATCTGTTGAATGCATTGCCACTATTATGAGGCCATCTGGGCATGCACAAAGCTGCCCGCTTTGCAACCATGGTAACTTTGATTTGGTCACAAAAATGGCAGTCAGACATGTTGGCTATTTCAATACGCCACCTAGTGGAAATGCGGGTACCTATCTAATGCATGAGCTAATACAAAAAAATCTTAAATTCAACAAACTTCAAATGCACATATCTCATTCAATTTTTTGAATATCTTAAAAATTCAAAAAGCATATTGCTTTTGATTCATCGGACTTTCCAATGAAATTATAATTTGGATGTTTGGAATAATTTGACAATTTTAGTGGGGTACCTACCGTCGGGGTGAATCTTGTGTACTTCTATTTACTAACTTAAACTTAAGCCGTGTTCACACACGGGCGTTAAGTCGCCTGAACTAGTTTGCCTTGTTTAGTTCGGCTCACATTCGCCGTGTGGATGCGATGGTAAGGCGGATTAGGGCTAGTTCGCCTCAACTAGTTTGCCTAATGTAAACCGCGTCGTGAGGTAGTCCAGATGAAGCGAACTAGCTTAAGTCTATGAACCTGCTATTTTTTTCATGATATATTTTAAGGTTTTCACTGCCCAGCAGAAGTTTTGACCGTTCCAAACCAATACGATTCAGTCCATACATATCTAGGTCGAACCCACACTCTCTCGTGGCGAAGTCGACTAACCGAAACTGGCGCTGGTTAGTATGGACTTGCTCATGCGCAGATATCGATTTCCGCCTTAAACCGCTCTGTGTGTGGACACGACACTAGTTCGCCTCATCTAGTTTGCCTTGTCTAGTTCGGCCTAAAGTTGTGTGTGTGAACACGGCTTTAGTCTTAGATAGGCATGTCAGACTCCGATAGAGGCACTGCCGCTTACGCGTCGCGTATCTCGCCTTTGGCTAAGTGTTACCGCGGTGCCCACAGGCACTGCCAAACTATGTGTTACAAATTCATTCATAACTTCTATGCAAATGATGTGTAAGTAAATCTGTTTTTGGAAATGGAACAATCAGAGAGAAGGCTTTGCAATGTCATCAGCTTGGACTGATATGTTCTAAGCTTCAAAGTCATGGTAAGTATTGTGAATTTGGTATTGTAATGTACAAGTTCGGTGAGATTAGTTTATGATCTTTCGAGTGATATAAAATTCATGGAAATACTCCAGTGCTAACTAGTTTAATCAATGCCAGGAAATGTGAACGTGCGCATCGCACCGTTCACCCGACTTTCGGACAGGTGTCGTGGTTTATAACCCCGGCGTGATCGCATCCCCTGCCGTGGCTTCTGCGCATGTCCAGAGTTTGTAAACATTGTGTATGTGCGCGCAGCTCGGCTGCAGAACGAATACACACTGCCACTATTAAAAATTAATAGAAATGCACAACCCTAACCGTATAAATTTAATATAATCTATTCGTTGAATATGTTTTCTATATGTGTACCAAACAATTTGTTTCTAAGTGGTGTAGTTTTAGAGATATTTCACTTTTTCTGTATGAAGGTTGCTCACGGCCATTGACACTGGGGAGAATTTGACGCATGCGCAGACGACGCGCTTAAAATCCGCGCATGCGCAGAAGCCACGGCAGGGGATGCGATCAAGCCGGGGTTATAAACCACGACACCGGTGTGGCGGTTTCAGCTCGTTCCCGTGCTCAGCCGTGTCCCTCGCTTCTGCGCATGCGTCAGAATCTAATAAACATGGCCGTAATCGATTAACACGACCCGGGCTACTCGGGTCATCCGAATTTCAAATAGAACACGGCGAGTGGAGTCGACAAATACACGTGCCGTGTGCAAAAAAAGAATAACTTAGATTAATGAAATGGAAATATAGCTAAACTAGGCCATCATAAAATACTATTTTGCTGTACTTTTATCGGTTATTAAACAAAAAAGAAAAAATTGTCCACCCGAGCGTATTCGATTATTCGACCCGAGTTTGTAGGATGTGTGCATGCGCCAATAAGTGGCTCGGGTGACCCGAGTTGATGCGAAATCTGCGCATGCGCAGAAGCAACGGGACACGGCTGAGCACGGGAACGAGCTGAAACCGCCACACCGGCATAACTCGCGATTATCGGCCCGAACGGCATGGCTTATCACGGTCACAGTTTTCTTCAATCGTAAATTAGGACACTTATCAGTCTTATGGTCAAATAAGCTGACATTAAAGTGGCATAACCATGTCCCCTATTAAGATATTTTAAAAATTACAACAGATTTGAGTTCGTCTCAGCAAGGTCTGTTGAATGATCTTCAATTTAGACTGTTTGTTGTTATTTGAAATTGTATCTGATATACCTATCTTAGTAAGTTAGACTTACAAGTAGTACTAACTTACTAAGACTTAAGCCCTGTTTATACGGGCGAGTTAAATCGCTTCGTATGACTCGCCTTGCCTAGTTCGCCTCACATTCGCCGTGTGAAACGCACCGCTGAAGCGGATTAGGGCTGATTCGACTCACGTGATGCGGTTTCTGTAGACCACCTACGCGAGGTAGTCTACGTGAAGCGATTCCTTGTGCCATGCGGCGATAGTTTTAGCCCGTGTGGACGCAACCGACTTACGTGAGCGGACTAAGCACGTCGATATATACTATAATTTGTCTATGAAACTGCTGATGTGCCACATATATTTATTGCATCATATTTTTACGGATTTCACTGCTCAAGCAGAAGTTTTGACCGTTCCAAACCCAATTCCACGATCATTAAAGTAGCACTACATCTGCGTCGAACCCGCACTCTCTGTGCAGCATCGTCGAACCCAAAATGGCAGCTGGTTAGTCTGCTACTGGCTGCATGCTCAGATATCCACGTCCGCATTACACCGTTAAAAGCACGGCCCGTGTGAACGCGAAACACTTTCGGTCTAATTCGCCTCACCTGATTCGATTTGTCTGATTCGCCTCACATTTTGCCCGTGTGAACACGGCTTAAGACGAAGTCACTAACTCACTTAGTGAGTACTACTTGTCTTTGACTTTGTTACTCGGTACGTGGATTCCCCCCAACAATGGTACTTAATTCTTCTTTCGCTGAAACCATGCAACATGAAACAAAAATCAGCTCCGAAATATGTTCAACGTATTGTCCTACCTTATTGTTTAGCCATCCTAAAGAAACATGTATTCTTTCAAGACAGATTTTACACTGTCATTACACGGAAACGGAAATTGCACTGCTACTGCCACCTCCCGGCCACGGAGTGCATCATCACATGACCTAGTTTCAGCGCCATCTGTTGGATTTCTGATAAGCGACTGACGAAAAAGGAAACAAGCAACAATGTCGTGCACCGTCAATGACACTTCCGTCGGCTAAATATCGGCATAGCACCGACAATAACTACTGAAGGACTTCCATTACTATTATAAGTACGTATTTCGAGCATGCAAGTAGTGGTCAATCTTAGCGTCATGTGCTCCTTCTTTGTTCGCCACCGGTGGTATTCCCATCCACCGCCATTTTGTTTCTATCATAAAATGTATCTACAAAACGATGATGTGTTCTTTTATTGCATTTAATAGCATTCGTTGTATTCTCAAACGATGCTTGCATTAGTTACTGGATATACTTTGTGTTCTATCGCACATTCTTAAACCGATGGATGTTGGCTAGGCATCGTAGATACAGCGATGTGCCGATGAAATATTTTTACTTTGAAGTTGGCTGGCTTGCCGCTCGTCTCGTCTGGCCGGCCGCGAGGTCGCGTCGGCCGGCTTCGCGCAGCCTCCGGCGGCACTCTTTCGAAGCTCCTTTCTGCCCTCGCAAGTCAAAATTCTGGGACAGGGTCTACCCACAACTAATATCCCTGATTTAAAACCAGTCTTGATGATATAATTTCATCTGGATCGGAATGATCACGTCATTCACCCTATCTCTCAACAGTCTGAGTATGGGTTTGATAAAAGATCACCCTGTAACTAGGTATGTTGGACATTTTTTTTAATTTACCATATAGAAATGATACTCATACCATTATAAAGAGCCAAACAAATGCCTTTGAATAACACAAAGATCATGCATATTCATTGGTCTAGTATTAAGAAAGTTATGATTTTTTTATTTATTTAAAATCACATATTTTGTTGTCCTGTTATTAGACTGAAACAAAGGGAATGGGTGTGACCCTAAACAATGCAAACTGAATGAAAAAAGTGCATAACTTCAGTAGTTTTCATGATATATACATGGTTTTTGTAATAGATTAAAGAGAAGAAAAAGTCCTTTTTAATGCTGCATCAAGGCCTGAGTTTGTATTATTAATTAATTAATTATCTAATTATGTTATTAATTATCTCGGAAAGTAGCTCAACCACAAAATATGCCATAACTTCCTTAAATTACATGATATTTACATGATTTAGGTAATAGATTATAAACAAGAAAAGGTCCTTTTTAAGGCTGCATCAAAGCCTGATTTTGTATTAGTAAGTAATTAACTAATTAATTGATTAATTAATCTCGGAAGAGTAGCTCAAACACAGAGGTAGAGGTGAGACTGTCAGAAGTACTCCTCCCCATGCATACAAGTTGCCCAAGGCAGAGGTGACAGTTGACACAGATGATACTTTCCGATTCAAAATTAAAGAAAAGACATTAATAATTGGGTCTACATATTTTTGATTTACGTCCAAAGTGATTTTGAACCGATTTGAGCATGACAGAGGTGAGCCTGTCACTATAGTGTATGCGCCCCGCGCCAAAGTCGCGCAAACCACGACACTTTCCAATTCAAAATTAACCACTTTCGACGTATAGGAGCGTGATAATATTTGGTATATAGTGAGAAAAGACATTAATAATTGCGTCTATAACTGTATTCACACGGGCGAGTTAAAACGCCTCACGTAAAACCACTTGCCTAGATCGCTTTACATTTGCCGTGTGAATGCGACCTGAGGCGTTTTATGCCTGAATCTGTTTACATGAATCGTTTTCTGTAAAACGCTTCGCGAGGTGGTCTACAGGAACCGATCTACGCTGAATCGTTTTATTTATGACATCACACTCATGCGCAGTCAAGGGAAACGTGACAGTCGAGACCTGAGTGTGTTGACTTTCCGGTAAATTTGCTTTAGGAACCTGCTAGAGGTGCACATATATTTTGTTCATCATTTATTTTTAGGGTTTCACTGCCCAGCAGAAGTTTTGACTGTTCCAAACCAATACGATTCAGTCCATACATATCTAGGTCGAACCCACACTCTCTCGGCCGACGTCGATGAACCCAAACTGGTGCTGGTTAGTCTGGACTTGCTCATGCGCAGATATCCACTTCCGCCTTAAACCTCCCTAAGTACTGCCTGTGTGAATGCGACACACTTTGAAACTCAGCCCGTGTGAATGCGCGCCAAGATCGCTTCATATAAATCGCCTTCTGTAGATCGCCTTAGATTTTGCCCGTGTGAATACAGCTTATATGTTTTTTATTTACGTCCAAAGTGATTTTGAACCGATTTGAGCAATGCAGAGGTGAGCCTGTCACTATAGTGTCAGAAGTCCTCCTCCCCATGAGGCATGCACCCCGCGCCAAAGTCGCACAAACCATGACACTTTGCAATTCAAAATTAACCACTTTTGACATATATGAGCATGATAATATTTGGTATATAGTGAGAAAAGACATTAATAATTACGTCTATATATTTTTTATTTACCTCCAAAGTGATTTTGAACCGATTTGAGCATGTGAAAAGTAGGGCAAATGTTTGAAAGCATGTCAAGAATGAACTAAGCAACAGAAATACAAAATTTGAACACAAGGATATCGGGAGAGGTTTCCTTAACTATGACGTCAACGGGGTTCCCCTCTACCACCATTATTTAGCTAATGAAAAGCGATTATGGTCGAGTTGTCCAGACCCGTTCGCACATTCTCGATCACAGCGAGCGGGGACGACACGGCGGCGACGCATCGCGGGGATGTCAACATACCTACTGTAACTTATACTAGTTATAGTATCATTGCTCACGGACACAGCTGACTCAGAGGCATGAGTGGGTTAAAGTTTGTTTGTTTGTTGTTGTTTTACGTCCTAGCGACATCTAATGTCATATCAGGACGGGATTGGTTATCGGACTATGGGTAAAAGTTGCATAGTCCGATGTAGATAAAAGATTCACCCGGTACTACTTGTAGTACACGGGTGAAGACCAGCCTTATATAGAAACGGTCGAAAAATCGGGCTAATGAGTAGTAATGAATTGAGTCGTTATGAGAGCCTAATTTCACAATCTAAGAAGCAACATTTATTCTTTGTATATGTCTTCATGTTTACCCGCTACTCTTGAGTTGGAAAATATAATGTGAATTATAATTGATTATAATAATATAAATAACGAAGCATATATCAAGGTTTAATTATATTTATTTTTACTGTTGTATCTATATTATCGTCTATTAGGAGTCGCGCACCAACCCCAGCGGGGAGCGCGAATGGGGCGCCACCTGTACAGCGCTGGAATTGTATCACTCCTGTTATAATTTCTTTTTTTTTTGTAGGTGGGCATATTTATAGTCCCTGCCAGAGAACTAATCAAATAGAACTCAGCCCAACTCTGGTTTGTCTACCTTTCTGCCGCAGTGACTTTATAAAACATATACTTTAATGCAATTTAAAAGTGAAATCGACGGCGTTCTCTGGCCGCCATCTTGTCTTTTTGCATTCTCTCCCATTTCACCAACTCTATGCTCATATAAGTAACCATTTGACACTGGTGCCAGGCATTCTACCTCTTGTTCCATACTAACCTATTTTCGCCCGTATTTACACTACGTTGTAAATACTACAACTACAGGGTGAATCTTTTATCTAAGTCCGATGAAGCATCAAATTTTCAAAACCAAAGCACTGAACTAGATTTGATTCTACATATTCATCTTAGATACTGGTACAGTTATTAAGCACTTGTCACATAGAAGGGCATGGGGGGTTCAATTTAATAGAACCTGATACTGCGTAAGCCTTTGGCATCAGAGTTTTGGCGTGCTTGCCAAAATTAATTTGGCATGTTGTCACTTCAAATATCTCCAAAGTTAGCCGTTTAAACTAAAAGTCTTATTTGGGCGCTGCCCGCCCGGCGACATGTACATTGACTGTGTATCATCGGGCTAGAAGCAAACGAGCGAAGACCCTGATATATTGGCGAGATGAAATGTGATGAGGGCATGTGAACGATTTAACAAATGAGTAATCAATGACTTAAAGTACAATAGCAATAGTTAATGAGATAACAGCCGAGCGTAAATTATCAGAAATGTGACATTTAAGTAGGTGTGATCTGTCAACTGCGCTTGTGTCAGTTGCTCATTAGACAGTATTCTTGATTTAAAAAAAATCTTTTTACTTGAAATGCTTGATTGTTTTTCGGTTTTGTTGATTGTTGTGGAAACAATCAACTGCAGGTGTGGGTGGGTAAAGTTGGAGGCGCCAGGATAGTGCTGCACCGTGATTGGTTGGGAGGACCGGGGAAGTCCCCCGGGAAGGGAGTTGTCATTGGCCGGGGGGAATGGTCCTTCCCCCCCCTCCCCCCCCCCCCACTGCAGGCGGGGGTGGGTCGGGGTGCGAGACCCTGTCGTGCGTCAGTCCTGCTCACCACCACCACAACGGGGGCAGGGGGGGGGGGGGGGGCGCTTAGGCCTTGAGCCTGCCGTGTCCAGCAATGACACCAAGCTTCGGCCTTGAGCCTGCCGGGTCCAGCAATGACACCGCATGAGCGATCTCGCTCATTCAAGACAATTAGCAATGTGGACAAAATTGTCAAACCACACCAATCTGAAAATGAATTGCATTGTTGGAAAGAGCTTTGAAAACCATACAAGAAAATACAACAATTGTGTCAATAGGTTGATTATTAAGGGTGCTTGAGCTATTTCAATTTCGGTAATGAGGGTTAATTTTCTGCCATTGTTTTAATGCTTTAACTTTACAAGTGGGTGACCCAAAATCTAGATATTTAGTCAATTTTTGTTCTAACTTGCTTAATAATCGATATATCTCACTGATATTTTCAGTGTAAGTAGATGACTATCTGCTCTCACGATTCCACCCCTTAAAAAAAGTGAGTGAGTTGGAGGATTTACACCATTAGGTTATAGAAATTTCTCATTGTGTAATGAGTATATCCATGGGTCCATTGTAACTACTTTCATCCTTACCTTTGTATTGTTAGATTCATAAGAATCACAGTAATACAAGTAAGTCTAGTATAACTATCATATATCCATGAAACTGTTTTCTTCCTTTGTTTTAATGTTTTAGCATTACAAGTGTGTGACCCAAAACTATATATATTTAATAATTTAGTCATTTTTTCTTCTAACTTTCTAAATAATCGAGATATCTAAATGAAATTTTCAGTGTAAGTAGATGCCTATCTGCTCTGTCGATTCCACCCAATAAAATAAAAGTAAATGCATACATTAGTGACATATTTGTGGATTTTCAGTCGCCATTGATATGATTGATTTTATAACTGAAACTTTGGGGACCTAGCAAGGTACCTTTTCTACCTTACACCATCATGAAACTTCACATAATGGTAAATTAATAACAGATTTAAATGTCTGTCTACTTTTTCAAGATGCCCAAGATATAGAAGGTGGAGTTTGAGGGTTGAAATCAAGTCAAATCTTCTGAATACGCACAAACAGGTAAAACATGAACAGATTTTCAAATTGTAAACACATGGTTGTAGAGGGGCATTTTATCTATGTCATAGGCTAAAA
This sequence comes from Branchipolynoe longqiensis, assembly GCA_030323885.1. NCBI lineage: Eukaryota > Metazoa > Annelida > Polychaeta > Phyllodocida > Polynoidae > Branchipolynoe > Branchipolynoe longqiensis. The sequence continues at coordinate 68,330,222 of CM059188.1, forward strand.
TTCCTGGGGATAGCCCATAAGAGGCAATGAAAATCAAGCATTTTGGAGCACCCCTCTGCTATCAGACAGGTTATTCCAGGAACACATTTGGCAGAAAACGGCCGTCGCGTAGCGCACGGACGTGCACATACCTAGTGTTGGGATGGAAGGCTAAGTAGGGATGGAAACCAACCCATTAGAAAACCAACCCATAGGAAAAACTGGCGAAAAATTTCGACATGGTGGAAAAATGAACTCAGCTGATGAATTCTTAATTTAAGAAGCAAAATATATTCTTTATATACGTCTTCATATTTACCCGCTACTTTTGAGTTGAAAACTATAATGCAACATGTAGTTTAATCGACTTTAAAAGTGAAATAGACAACGTTCTATCGCTGCCATCTTGTCTTTTTTTTGCATTCTCTATCATTTCATCAACTCTGTGCCGATATAAGTAGCCATTTTATTCTCGATGTCAGACATCCAGGCACTTTTTCCGCTCACAACGCGCTATGGGTAAAACAAATGCCACTGTCATAGAGACAACACTAAAACTACCCTAACTATCACAGTAAGTTGTGCTTTGAAAGCAAATTTCTCTTATTTCTATTAAATAGTTCAGATCTTTCTCTACAATTTCACATTCAGTTTTTTTTTTTAAATCAGCCAATTGCAAGGATGAAAGATCTCCACGATTCCGCGGATTTCCGGGATTTTTCAATCCCGCAGCACCATCAGCATATACTAATATGTGGTGCAGACTTTGCAGCACTATCAGCGTATACTAATAAATGCTCCAAGCGCTGCAGCACTATCAGCGTACACTACTAATACATTCTTCAAACAGCACAGCACTATCAGCGTACACTACTAATACATTCTTCAAACAGCGCAGCACTATCAGCGTATACCGTTATACATGAAACCCGACTTCCAGGGATTTTCAGCGATTCCCTGACAATGCTAAACCTATGGGAGAATATCAGCATTTCTGCTTTTTTTTTCCCCCAGAGACCACTCTCATCCCTGCAATTGGAAGTTCTTGAATTTATTTTGCGGAAATAGTTTTTGAGGCCGTGATCCGGTACGGCTGAGCACTGACACTCAGAATATCCCAACTTTCAATATTATCTCTGTTTTTAATCCTTTCAGAGAAAATTGCTGTTGTTAGGTGAAATTAAATACTTCAGATCTTATTAAGATATTTTTAATCGACCCAGTGAAAGCATTTAAATTTATTTTGCAAAAAATATATACTCGCATAGACATAGTATTGCTGCAGCACAAATTACTGTGTTGTTTTACCCTTCGCGAGTTGTTTGGCCAGGCTGTGACATCACGCCGACATAGAGAATACTGGAGCCAGTGGTTCTACTTCCTGTTCCATACTAAAGCAGTTTTTGTCCATATTTAGACCACGTTGACGTTCACCCCTACTATAAATATGGGGTGAATCTTTTATCTAGATCATTGCAGTTTATTTGACATAACATGTCAAATAAATTATTTGACTTGCTATGTGTGTCTTGGATACAAAATCGCCTTCATTTCTGCATTTGAATAAAAATCCTTTGTTAGGCAATAGAACCACACTTTCTAAGAGCATTCTAATTTGCGTACGGTTTAAATTGGGGTGAATGGTGGTTCCCACTTTGTAATATTACCAGTTTCCTGATGTGCGGTTGCAGATGTCCTCATGTTTTATAATCATTTTGAAAGATATAAATAAACAAAGCATTCATATGAGGTTTAGTGATACGATTATAGTAGGTAATTTTGACTACATAAGTTCCAATATATTTAAACCCGCTCTGTATATAGATTTGCACTATTAAAAGATATGGGACACCCTTTTATAATACATAGTTATTGATTAGATAGCCTATTTCTATCCTACGCCGTATTCGATTAACGCGACTCGGGTCATGCGAGTTGCTAGAATTTCAAATCGAACCCCACGACTGGAGTTGTTAAATACACATGCCGTGTGTAAAAAGTCTCGAACCCAGTAACCCACCTCTTTGCTAGGAGCGATGATGTCACATTTGTGCCGGTACTGTCCTGTAGCAGTACACGTCCTATGTCATGGTTTTTTGTTTGTTTTTTAAACAAATAAATCAGATTAATGAAATGGAAATATAACTAAACTATGCAATAAAAAAATACTTTAAATCCTATCTTGCTGTAGTTATATCGGTTATTAAAAAAGTTTGGATTAAGCCACCATTTTTTTCCACCGAGAGCATAGAGAAGGGTGTTCGTTTATTCAACCTGTAGTCTGTAGGATGTGTGCATGCGCCATAAAGTAGCTCGGGTGACCCGAGTTGATTAATCAAATACGCCTCTAAGGTCGAAAGTCTCCCGCAATTTCGCGGATATTTTTGATGTATTATTTAAAAGATATTCTACGATATTCTGCATGTTTCCAACTATTTCATGGATGTTCTCCAGTTATTATTTCAATATCACAAAATGCTAGGAATATTTTAAGCATTCAACCATGTTCCTGCACTGAGTTGGGTTTGATTTTTGCAAAATTGCAGAAAGTCTCATCGGGTTAGCAGTGTCAGAATCGTGAAAAAATACCATAAGTTAGGTTTCATCCTAACACTCTCCTAGCTCCATTCCATTTATGAGTCAGCATTGTTGTGACCGTATTATCGGCTACCTCACTGTCGATTTACTACTTTTTTTCCTCCATGATCAATTTCATCCCTGCTTTCCTAATGGGCCTAAGATCTATTGCAATGACATGTAGCACCACTGATGGGGTTTATTTTTTGCGATTTCATGTTAAATCTTGAAAAGTAATCCTGAAAATCAATCTTCTCTTCTAGGGCAAGGCGCAGTGTCAAGGAAAGGACATTTCCCAAGATGAAACCTGACCAGGAGCGAGTCAAAAACTTGCTGCTCGACACAGTGACACTCCTGTGTAAAAACTCCCTCCACTATGAAAACAAACTGCGGGTTGAGGGCCTTCTAGGGGTGTGTGTCGACGACAGTGATGTCTTCTTCCTTCACATAAGTGAAAACTTCCAAAGTAGTGCATCACCTGAGTTAACCAACTCGGCCGATGTTACCAATGACTCACACAGGGACTCTTCCCATGACCGGGAAGAGAGCAGCAGCCAACAACAGTCTAACGCCCAGCGCGTCAAGGCCGAGCCGCAGATGCACGAGGTGGACTCGGACTCCGAGGACATCGTCATCACCTCATCGTCCTCACTGAACTCTCCGAACACCGTCGCCCAGCCGGCCACAGTTGTGGCCGGCCAGAGGCGGATCCCGCACAAAAGAACACATAGCCCGGCATTCCGGGACACCACAGTGCAACAGCAGCAGCAGCATCACAACAGCAGTCTCTCACAGGACTCTTTGAGTGGCAGTCACCAATTGGGGGGTGGAGGTGGGGGCGGAACACCCATGGGGGAGGCGGGGGACTATGGGTCATACACGGAGTGTGGGGACGGCACCAGCTTTGACCAGCTGCAGGGACAGCACATTATCAAACAGGAGTCGGGGTGGGACCATGAACCGGCCAATAAGAGACACATGCCGGCAACAGACACGAGCCCCTGGCCGAACCTAGCTGGTCTAGGCGACCTGGCTGCCCAGGCGGCTCAAGCGGCACAGGAGGCGGAGGAGAGCGGCGGTGGGAGCTACTCGCAGCCGGGCTGCTCAACGTGGCCGTCCAGCGCGCAGATCATAGCCAACTCGAGCGTCCAGGACTCGGTGGGTACTCTTTTTACTGTCTGGGCCACTGCACTGTGGCAACAATCCGCAATCCATTGTATATTTGAATATGATATATATATATGGGTCGTTCTCAGAAACTGGAAAATAGGATTTGGAAGTCCCAAAACTTCTCCCTTTTTAAAAATATTTAAATCGGCCCTCGAATGTTTAAATGCTAGTAGATTATTAATAACAGGACGAATCGGTTGGTTGCCAATTAAAACCCTGGCCACTCTCCTATCTTTACTTGGGACAGGTCACATAGTGCTGCCTCCTGTGTTATTTATAGCCTCCTCTGTAACATTGTTGTTGCTGCCATGGCACAAGAGAACACACTATATAAAGATGGTATACATATAAATATCCACAGTGGAATGCATAGTAAGCAGTAGATTCACCCGGTACTTGTAGTACATGGGTGAAGGACAACGTAGTGTAAATACGGCCGAAAATACGTTTAGTATGGAACATGTACTAGAAACTGTGGCTCCAGTATCAAATGGCTACCCATATAGGCACAGAGTTGGTGAAATGGGTGAGAATGCAAAAAGACAAGATGGTGGCGCTAGAACGCCGTCGATTTCACTTAAAAATCTTATTAAACTAGCTATTTTATTATATTTTTCAACTCAAAGGTAGCGGGTAAATATGAAGACACCTACAAAAAATAAATGTTGCTTCTTAGATTGTGAAATTAGGCTCTCATTTCATTAACCCGCTTTTTCGACCGTTTTTATATAGGGCTGGTTTTCACCCGTGTACTGCGAGTACCGGGTGAATCCTTTATCTAAGTAAGCAGCAGACCATACGTAGGTCGAATTTTGTTAATGCATTTTTAAAGTAAATAACCTAATTTGAATCCAAATCTACAATAATAATTTTAATGAATTTAAGCACTCCTTCCCCCCCCCCCCCCCCCCCTCAGAAATTGATATTTACATTCGCCGGTATGACAGTAATTTTGTCCCCACTTGCCCAATCAGGCAAGTAACTGAATTTTCTACTTGCCTGAGTGGCAAATCTACTTGACCAAGTCCAAGCCAGCCAATTGAAACCAAAATTGGCCGCTGCAGATCAGAAAAATAATGACATGCCCGTTTGGGTAGGTCACCGAGAACTTCACCTGCCCGGCCGAGTAAACTAGGTGCCCCGGACAGTCCTTATGGTCTTGCACTTCCGCACACTAAAGTGTAAATGGCCAGACGCTAAAGTGGCACCATTTTTTTCTACGTGAATAAGAGCCCCCAAACCATGTTTATCGTACTATTTTTTATGTCAAATATGCCACGGGCACATGTGATGTGCAAAACCAGCTATTTTGGTCCTAATGTACCACCCACACGCGTAACAAGGACTTCAAATTTTGTCCCAACCAAGTGTCTACCCACCCCAAGTGGCTTTCCACAAGATTGACAACTTAACAGATCAGTGGATTGCGGATTATTTCCATTGTTGATGTCTTTGCTAGTTGCTATTGAATTGTTCGTGACCAGTTTTGCAAATAACTAGAGGTATATTGTGTAAATTGTATATTTGCAGGGATGAAAGATCTCCGCGATTTCGCGGATTTCCATAATCGTTGATATTCAGTGATTAACATTTACAAAATGTCAATATGTTATATGTGACAGCAATTGAGTCCAAATCCCATTCTTGTATGACCTAAGAGTAAGATCTTACTAGAGAGGGGGGAGGGGGGGGGGGGAAGAAATCTGTGTTTTGGCGAAAATTCCCTGTTGTTGGAGATCACTTTCATCCCTGTATTTATTTGTATGGGCGGGGCATGTGTGAATATCAACAGAATAGCTTTCTCAGCAAGCTGTTGTGAAGCGAAAGTGGACAGACTGATGATGTGTCCAGATTGAAAGAACAGCTGATTGTCCGCTGTGCTTGCGTTGCACTGTATTTGATAATTAGCGATATGGATGTTAAGCACATATTTTTCCCTGTAATGCCAATGAAATTGTAGAAGCTAGATTTTAAGTGTGCAATTAGATGGAGCTTGCTTTTTAAAATAGGAAATCAGCTGTTTCAGAATAATTTCTGGTCGTGCATGACGTGGAGTCGCCATTTACATGAATGTACTTTTCTTCTTCTTTATACATATATGTGTATGTATGTATGTATGTATGTATGTATGTACATGTATATAATACACACACACACACACACACACATTTATCTCATGATGCCAAATGGTGATAGGTTGGTAAGTTTGCACCCACATCCGCTTTATTGAACAGGTGAAATATATCAGATAAAGCCTGGAGCTTACTTAGTGTGAGACTCTCCGCCTCGGGGATATGGGTGTTCTATTTACCACCTCATTCACTGTTCTCTCAGAGGGGTAAATGTGCATTTCTTTGAATCTAAGAAAATGAAATGTTTTCCCAAACAAACAGGTGACTTCAAAGTATGTGTTGAGGCACTATCTTACCATGTATTTTGGAGAACTAGTTCTATTGCCCCCCTTTGTATATAAGTCCCACTTCTATCTATCTATATATGTTAAAATACGATACTGGGTACCAAAAGTGTGACATTCATGACATGGACACCAAAGGTCAAAACCCACTCAAAATCAATCAATGGTTCACATTTAATTCAAGAAAACCATGTCAAATAGACATTATCCTAGCAAAAATAGATTTTCCTTTAATTCACTGTTTGAAGTAACGTTTGTCACAAAACGGACATGAACAGACTTTCTTTTTAAAATTGCATTATTTCAAGAGCAATGCAAGCTATGCTCAAAATATCCATTGGATTGTTATTGAAATGTATAAAGACATTGAAACTGAAAGAAAACATGGTGAGTTTATTTATTCATGCTATTGTGTGCACCTTTAACCGTTTGTCACCATGACGGACACGGCGGGTGATGAAAGTTACAGCATCTTTAGGTCACTAAAATTTCATAAGAAATTAATTATCCTTGCAATTCCTTTTTTTAGTATAGGTGATTAGGTTCTTTTATATGCCTCCTGCACCCACAACGCATTAATTACTAGAAATTGCCCATTCAATATTACTGGTCATTTTGATGGTGTTTTTTTAGAAGAAAAATGTCCATAACATTAAAAAAAAATTAAATACTACCAAGTTGCCTGAGGTATGTCTCATATCGCTAAACTATATGTTAGACGAAAGATAAGTGGTATTTAGACAAAAGATAAGTGATATTAACGCAGAGATAGCTGTGCTAAGACAACATAAAATGCAGCTGTCTGCATTCTCTCAAGTATCGTATTTTTTACATATATATATATATTGTGCAAACCTATATATATTTAATTGGCTATTCTTCATTGGGGGGCCTCAATGTGTGTATATATATAACAGCCTAAGTGTTTTAGATATAGCAGGCACCAAATCTACATTGGGCATGTATACATTTCCCCCCCCCCCCCCCATCTTTTATTGCGATAACTCTTTGAAATATTGTTGTGCTGGAAAGTTGCTTGGCGTGCACATAGAGATCAGTCATCAAACAAGGACTGGGTTGCTAGTGTGAGCACCCATGCACTGGCCTTGGAGATAGATGGTAATGCCCTCATGGAGTTTGGAGCTGGACGAGTGCGCTGCATCTAGTTGTGATTTGGCATGCGCTGCTGCTGCCACCACAAATCACCAAATCACCAATCACCCCTGACCACACTGCCGTGCAGCCACTCAGCGCCTGACATTGACCTCGTTGCAGACCGGACCCGTTACCACCACCACCACCACCACTACTGCCGCTTCCACCACACCCATGGCGTCCCCCAAGGCTGGCCTGTCGCAGCGCCACCGGCCGGAGCGCATGCGCAGACTGTGCGCGGGGCCACGTACCCTGCCTCCGCCGCCGGTCGGAAGTGCGGTAGCTGCCGACGTGGAGATAGCTTATCTGCCGCTGTCGCCATCAGGCGTGTGCGCGCGTGCACAGAGGCACACCTGCGAGCTGTGTGGCTTTAACTTCCGCACGCCGTCCATGCTGCGGCGCCACATGCTCACGCACACCGGCGCCAAGCCGTTCCGCTGCCGGGTGTGCGGCGCCGTCTTCTCACAGAAGGGCACCTTGAACAGACACCTGCGCATCCAGCACGCCATCACTGAACGGAGACGGTGCTGAGAGCATTTGGCCAGCAGTGTGATGGACCCAGCCCAGGCAGCAGGTGCAGTGGAAGCCAGCCTAACACTGACAGGAGACCGTGCAAAATACAGGAAGCAGGTGCAGTGGAAGCCAGTCTAACACTGACAGGAGACCGTGCAAAATACAGGAAGCAGGTGCAGTGGAACTAGTGCTGATGTCTTACAGGAAGACACATGGGCTTATGTCCTAACCGAACGGTTATACACCAATGTACAAATAGTTGGGGTGGTGGCATATACCGATCTACAAATAGTTGGGGTGGTGGTAGGGTGGACCAGATGATGATTATATGTTGAACTCAATCTGATGCATGTATATAGCGGTACATTGGGAGACAGGCCATTTTTTATGGCCACTCATTGGGGAGAAAGATTGTTGGTGAGGTAGTGGGAGGACAGACGTGGGAATGTGGTAAACTGACTGCTTTTGTTTTGATAACCTGAAATAAAAAGAACAAACTGTTATAAACTTGACGGAAGCCATGATTTAATTCTACACTTCATATTAGTAGAAATATACTGCTAGCACTTTGCGTCCTGCTCCACCCAGACACATGCTTGTTTACCCGTTGATGACAGCCACTCCCGTCACGACAACACAGGGCGGGCGGGCCCTCCATCTGTTGGCATTGTAAGTTTACTTATTCAGGAAGCCCGCCATCCGTTGGCAGCAACTTACACATGCCTATAAGTTTCCACCAGCTCCACCGCTTCCCGCCATCCCTTTGCTACCAACTTGACCTATTCCCATCCTTTTACTCAATACTGGGGAGATTATGATACTAAATGGGGAAGATAGTTTGTTAAAATGTTATGTTGATATAAGTAGGTATCCCAAGTGATTTTCAAAAACAGGTCTGAGCTTAATTTAATGGATTTCATCTGTTAGGATATCTAATTTGAAACAAAATGATACTTCATTTGTCAAAATCGCTCTAATATTAAGGAAGATATGGGCGTTTTTAGGTTGTTAGTAATGTTACTTAATTGGGCCCATCCGAACCTAAAAAGATAGCATTTTTGATGGTCCCCCAAATTAAAACTAATCACCCTATCTCACTTCTAATGTTTTTTCTGATGATTCCATGGCCTGTATAAAGAGAATATAGAGATCTAGGGGTAGGAGATGGTTACATTTCAAGATATGGATCTTCAAAAATGCTAAAAACTACAATTTCCCATAACTCACCATTTTTCAAATTTAGCTGTGGAGCACTTTTGGAGGTGAGCTTGTGGAAAAAATATGCACCCCAGATGGATTATTCTTATTTCTCCCTGACCTATAGGTGAGTCTTGTCACCTCTATATTTTGTTCAGGACCACATACGATTGGGAAAAGTTGATAGAAATAGGTCCAAAATGCTCCAGAGCTCAGTTTGGCAAGTGATAAAATTTGGTAAAGTTTTAAATGACACAGAAAATCACCCATACAAGATAATTGCATGACATTTTCAGGTTTTATAAGGCTCAATATGTTCTTTCTATTTCCATTATTTAAAATACACATTGATATATGTGAATTATTAAAATTTTACAATGATTATGATCAAATCTGGCAAAATGCCCAATTTTGAGCAAGTTTAAAATACACAGAAAATCACCCGTACAAGATAATTGCATGAAATCTTCAGGCTTTATTATCATCAATATGCTCTTTCCATTTACAGTATATACAATATGCTTTGAAATATGTGAATTATTTTAATTTTACTATGATTGTGATCAAATCTGGCAAAAAATTTCCAATTTTGAGCAAGTTTGAAATGGCACAGAAAAACACATGTACAAGATAATTCCATGAAATCTGGAGATTGTATTATCCTCAATATGCTCTTTCTATAAACATCATAATCTATATAATACACTTTGATAGATGTGAATTATTTTAATTTTACAATGATTTTATACATTTCTTCAAAAGTACCAAAAATCCTTGCACATCGCCAGTCAGGTAATGAGTACTACTACCACATAGGTATCCCAAGTGAATTTTAAAAACAGGTTTGAGCTTGATTTAATGAGTTCAATTGTTAGGATATTGAATTTGAAAGAAAATGACACTTCATTTGTCAAAATTGATCTAATATTAAGGAAGATATGGATGTTTTTAGGTTGTTACTCTATCGGTCCTGCTCAAAGCTAAAAAGATAGCATTTTTTTTATATCTCCCAAAATTAAAACTATGGCAATGAGCAGTGGAATGAGGAAGACCAGTTCTCCTGCTTAAACTACTAATGTACCCCAACAAAAAAAATTATTTTAAAAAAAAACACCAATATTTAGTCATTAAATTGCCATGCGCATGAGCGCCATAGGTTCGCATGAGTGCTGGTGATTATGATTGGACAGGAAATTAAATTCTCTTTAATTCAATACAAACTTTTAGTGGTTTTAAAATTACATTTTCAGTAGAAAATAGCACTTCAAATAGAAATTTGTAATTTCAATAATTTTTTCTGTGCATTTTCTCTCAAATTAAAACATGTACAGTTTTATATGAATGGAAAGCTCGGAATCTCACCTATCTAGGGTTATTAGTACCTTTTTCCTGGGTACTTGGATCAACAAATGGCGTTGTTGCACAACTTGGATACATTGTATACTAGCTAATTCTAATTCTACTAGGGATACCATGACACATCTGCACCTGGGAATTACCATAGATTGAGAGTGAAAACTGGGAGTTGGTAGTAGTTTTTATTTAGCTATATCAGGCTTGTTTATTTGAATAATAAAATGAATCCAAGACCAGATTAAAGGTAAGAGAACAAAGGTTGTTTCGGCTGTAATACATTGGTAAGAACCCTTTGTGGTTTGTTTTGCCAGGGTGTTGAAGTGAGCATTTTTGGACAGAATTTGGCATTTTCAACAAGTAATCAGCCTGTGTTTTGGGGTACCTAATATAAGTAGAAAGCCGATGACTTTTCTATCAAAATATGTGTAGCATATCAATTTATATGCCATGATCAACTGTCCTTTTTGGGGGTTCTGGTTTCTAAACAAATGTGCCTCAAATAAAGAAAAAAATGCTCAGTATATAGACTTATATTTTTCAATTACAACAAATACCACTTTAGTATTTTGTCGGATGTTTCCCCCCCCCCTTTCTTTTGTGTATGTGCTCATTTAGTTGTCTTAATAATTTACATTATTCTGATTGGCTGGATATATCCACAGCTCCATATGATGGTCAGCATACCATTTGTTCTAGTGGGGGGTTTAAATCGACTTTAAAACGAAACGTGTACGTTTAAATATATATAATAAATTTATTTGATCTAATTATTAATCGGGTCATGCTGTGACATCATCATGCTGTCTGTCACTTTACTGCCGCTCTCCATTTAGCTCTCTGCTGTGAGAGTTGCATCCATGAGTCGGTCTTAATGTCTCTCAGCTTCAGGTTTCTCTTGATGGTATTCTTGAACCGGAGACGAGGGCACCCTCTCTTTCTGTAACCAGAAGACAGTTGAGAATAGAGGATCTGCTTTGGTAGCCTGTCTGATGACAGCCTCATGAGGTGTCCAGTCCACCAGAGATTCTTTTTGATCAGAAGATCTTCCATAGAGGGCAGCCCCATCCATTTGAGTATTTCCATATTTGTCATTTTTTTCTTCCAGGTTAGCCTCATGATTGACGGCAGATGTCGCATCATGAAGGCATGCAGATTTTTCACCTGTCGTCTGTACACTGTCCAGGCCTCGGCTCCATATAGTAGGGTGGATAGCACAATTGCACGGTACATCTTGCCTTTGGCCCAGATGGACACTTGGTGGTTGTTCCAGAGTCTCTGGCATAGTCGGCCGAAAGATGCGCTAGCCTTGGCCATCCTCCTCTGTATTTCAGCATCAATCACTTGATATAGTGCTTCCGAGCTAGGTGAATTCCAGAACAGAGTTCAGCTTGTTTCCATCAACCATGATCTTCTCTCGGGTTCTTGTAGAGTTGGGTTGGTACAGCACCTCCGTCTTATTGATGTTAATCTTCAGGCCAAACTTCTTTGATGCATCGGAGAAAGGGTCCACTATTTTCTGGATCTGCGAATAGCAGCTCTCTCACCAGTATCCGAGTAGTATTGGTCTTCGCTCTGAAGTGTGCGACATTGAATAGGTCAGAGCTCTGTCTGGACTGTATATAGATGCCATCCCCCATGTCTCGGAAAGCCTCATCAAGCATTGCTGATAGGAAGATGGAGAAGAGCGTGGTGGCCAGTACACAACCTTGCTTGTCCCCATTGGTAACCCCGAACGATTCCGACACTTCCCCTCCAACACTAACGTTCGCCATCATTCCTGTATGTAGAGCCTCAATCATAGTTGTGAACTTCTCTGGGCATCCATACTTCCTCAGTAGCTGCCATAGCCCGGTCCTCCCGACTGTATCAAACGCCTTAGTGAAATCGACAAATACCATGTACAGTGGTAGGTCCTGCTCAATGCACTTTTCTTGTACATTTCATGAAAGCTTCCTACAAAGGTGTTGCAGTGCTGCTGGCTTTTGCAAGTTACCAGCGGCACTCTCTCGGGGAGCAAATAGAGGTTTCACACCGGCAACACCAGCAAGAACATGTCAAGACAGGCGCAAAACTATTTGTCCCTGCAGTGGCTGGTCGGGAGATTTGGGAGTTCCATACATCAACCGCCCTTAATGCTGCCACAGTGACATGGTTTTCTGTTTATGGTTTGCTCCCTTATCATTCGGTTCTGTCAAGAACCTATACCACAAGGCAGTGGTTTACAACTCTGCAGGGCAGGGGCATCAAACTCCCTGAGGTATTGCTATACCTGCAATACCTGCATACCAGGCGCTGTGCCATACATACATACATACATACATACATACATACATACATACATACATACATACATACATACATACATACATACATACATACATACATACATACATACATACATACATACATACATACATACATACATACATACATACATACATACATACATACATACATACATACATACATACATACATACATACATGGGTCACTCTACTGAAAACTGGCCAGAAGTGTCACATGGAGAGTTAAAATCTAATATTAGAATTTTTAACATTTTTTGGTTGCAAATGAAAGCTGGAAATCTTCCCTAATATAAATTGATGAGATGAAAAATAAAGGTGTAGTCCCCGATTAAGCTATGTCATATGGCAGTAACACATGTGTTGCTCAGACGTAACACATGTTTTGGACACCGCAGTCTGCTTAATACAAATCTAAGCAGAATTAAATAATTTCATACAGAGAAGCATATTAATCATGGCATAATATACAGAAATATGTGGTGCTTATATTGATAATAAAAAAAAGTAATTCCCAGCCAGCTTTATTTGCTGAATAATTAGTGTACAATATTTGTGTGGCATCCAGACACTACTGGTTACATCTGTGATGGAAATTTGTAGTGTTATTTCTGAATACATAAAATAATTTTTATTTTTTTAAATTTAAGCATGCATACATGTTAATAAATACTTCCTTTTTGATTTGCGAATACTTCCTTTTTGATTTGGGAACTGTTTTGTTTGATATATCAATGCAATACAAGATGTTAGTAAGGATCCAACCATGTCCCATATGTCATGTTACAAATAGCTGACTATAAAAATGGTGTCTTTTGGTACAAAAACACTTCATAACTAAAAAGACCAAAGTTGCATGCTGTTTATTTTATTTCCCTTATTTCTTGCATCAGATCTGGACATGAATATGAAAAGTATAAGAAGAAAAATAAGTAGGAGGTTTTTTTATTGATGTTTTAAAATCATATCCCATGCTGACCAGTTTTCAGGAGAGTGACCCACATTATGTATACATACATACATACATACATACATACATACATACATACATACATACATACATACATACATACATACATACATACATACATACATACATACATACATACATACACACACACACACATACATACATACATACATACATACATACATACATACATACATACATACACACAAACACACCCTGGATTATGAGATTAAATAATTGCACGGCATTTGTTATTACAGTTATTACTGCAGAGTGTCTATAGTCTATTGGAATGTCCACATTTGCTTGTGGGATTAGACCATTATTGCTAGACAGAATGAGCAGCAGTTGCCTGCCCTGCGCCGCCGCCACAACACCACCACCGCAGCACCACCACCAACCATCACACACACTGATAGCGTGCTCCTTCCTGCTCTTCCAGATGTTCTCGTGGGGGCGGGCGGCAGACACCGTCTCGTCTATAGCAGGCACACTGAGCGCATGCGCCCCAAGCACCACTAACCTGTGTGGTGGTGGTGGCAGCTTCGCCATTCACCGGCATGTGTGCCTCGAGTGCCACTCGGTCTTCACGAACGCTGCCGCCCTGGAGAAGCACAGTGCGCTGCGGCACCGTGGAGAAAAGCCGTGGGTGTGCTCGGTGTGCGCAGCCGCCTTTGCCCGTAAGGACTACCTGGAGAGCCATTTCAGGATCCACACCGGCGAGAAGCCCTTTCGCTGCCAGCTCTGCATAGCCGCCTTCAGGCAGAAGGGCAAGCTCAACAAGCACATGGCCACGGTGCACCGGGTCGACCAGGCCCTGGCCGACGTGAAGTTTGTCGGTGCTGACGTGCAGGAGGTGGCAGCTGGGGTGGTGGCCCTGTGTGAGCGCACTTCACCAGCCACGCCCTCGGCCAAGTGCTTGGTGCCGGGAAGTGGGCTGGAGGAGACTGACACCAGGGATGGCCAGGAGGACTGAACGAATGGAACAGAGAACTATGACCAAATCTGTGAAGCACAGGCTTCCCAAGTGGAAGGTTGGGAGTTTGAATCACAGCCGAGTCAAACCAATGACTTACAAAAGTTTATACTTGTCGCTGAGTAGCCTGGCGCTCTGGATTACTAGGATAGGACACAGGTGGTCGGGTCGGGATAATGTGACTGAATGGGAAATCAGGTCATGGTGCCGACAGCCTGGTCTCCTAGGGGGCAGCACTATAGATTCACCATGAGTGTGCACTATCACAAGTCGATACCTGTCCTGATATGATCTTAGATATTGCTAGGACATAAAACCCCGATAAACAAACTGAGAACTATGCGATGGAGGTGGGGGGGACTTGTCAGTATTAGCTTCAATGAACAAGCTGGATGCTGTGAACTAGCACACGTGAAAAGATACCGTCAATATCAGTCTGAATGAGGCTAATGTGGAAGACTTGTGGTGGATGAACACTCGCTACAGATACTGGGTGCACGGGGTTGAGCAATGATGCTCTGTCATCTAATGCTGTGGAAAGTGTGAGGCGGGGCCACGGGGGTTGCCGAGGTGGCTGTAGTCCTACTGGTCAATTTATTTTCTGCTATATATGCCAAATCAAATCGCAATCAGAATGAACAGTGAAGTTTATTCACCAAGTGGAAGGTTAGTTGCTTCAGAGTAGGCGATTTTTGTTGTTGTTATCTCCACGGTAATTGTGCAAAGCGCAGAGAGTTACTTTAATGACATTAGTGCAGCTAGGTTCCTTGCCCGTTGGGTTGTTAGGGGCCATTCAAATATTAGGTATTTGTGTGGGGGTGGGTCCAAATGTTAGGTGGCATGTATGGTCTAATGTTTCAATGGGGGGGGGGGGGGAGTAAGATTTTGTGGCGTATACTGAATGTTTTATGCTAGGTACACACATACCGTATAGGATTCGCGCACTAAAACTCCCGATCTGCTTAAAACTGAAATCGGGCCGATTCATTTTTCGAATCGGGAATCGCAATCGTAATGCTAGCGCACACCTACCGTTTTAGCCCTAAAAATCGGGAATCGCAATCGGTAGGTGTGCTAGGGGAGTGCACACTTCACGACTTTTGGGCAGTTTTAGATCGTATATGGTAGGTCTGTGCGGAAAAACGATCGTATACGCTAGGTTTGTACCTAGCATTAGACAGTGAAACCCCGTCATAAGTCGATCGTTAGGGTCCATACAATGTCATCGCAAAAACAGCATGGACGCATTACATAAGGGTTCAGTTTACTGAATTACCTTTGAATTAAAGAATTCTGGGTCCAACGAATCATTTCTCTGCGATTTCCGCGATTCTGATGATCGTTCATAAAAAGACAGCGATAAATGGCAGCAGTTGGTCAGTCAGAATGTCCTATGCAAAGGCCGGACTGTCCTGATATGACCATAGATGTTGCTAGGACTTAACGGCAAAACAATTTTTTTTAAACAATGAATGAATTTTCCGAATTTTGCGAAAACACGGAAATCCCCCCCCCTCCCCCCATGCTTAGAGCACTGTCAGGGAATTGCGGTAAATTCCCGGAAGTCAGCTTTCATACCACAGTCTCCAAACATTACAGACTCTGCTTGGAGAGCGTTCCGCTGTCATTTCTGTGACTGTATTATCGCCCATATCGCTGTTATTGGAAATGACCACTCACTGATTTCCACTTTTTGACTTCAACACCCCTTTCATACATGAACGGGGTTTCACTGTACTACTTAGTCAACCAGTCAGTAGAATAAATGCCATCAGTGAGTGAGTGAGTGAGTGAGTGAGTGAGTGAGTGAGTGAAAGAGATTGAGATTGAAAATGCTGCCTCCCCCCCCCCCCCTCAGGGGGGGGGGGGGGGCGTAAGGCAGCATTTTCGGTTGATTTTAATTAATAAGAGGCAGTATGAGTGAGATGCCCACCGTACGTACGTCGTGATTCTTGATGAGATTAACGCCCCTGGGATTAATTGTAATTTTTATTTTGACCTGTCCGGTTCACCGTATGTCTTTCTGTTTTGAATATTGAGCTAATTTGTTAAGTACCTGTCAAATTGTCGGAGTCACGGAGCTCTCCGAAGATTTTCACGGTCATACACTTGTCAGATTTTTATTTATTGGTTAATTAAAGGCTGCTATCTTTTGGTTCATGGAATGCAACATGGTAAAATGCAACAGGGGAGCGGAGGGGTGTCAGGCATGCATGATTTTTTATCTTTTAATCAAATGCTATCGGCATCTTTTGGTTCATGGAATGAATGTTACGGGGTAAAATATTATCTTTTGCTAAAGGGAGTTGACCTGTGTAGAATGTTGGTGATTGGAATTTAATGGGGTAAAATGCTGGTGTCTTTTGGTGACTGGAATGTAATGGGTTAAAATGTTGGTGTCTTTTGGTGAATGGAATGAAACGGGGTAAGATGTTGATGGCTACTACTTTGTGAGGGGTGGGAGGGGGTGAGAGGATTGTAGTGAAAAGGTACTTTTTGGTACAAATGTTGAAAATTCTGGATGATTCTGGAAGTCTTTTAAATAACATTGTTTTGTATCTTCTATGATGAGTTAATGTGACCGGACTTGGTCTTTAGAGTGGTTTCTTAAGTTCATATTTATATTTAGTGAGGCTAATTCACCCATTCTAATTTGAGATCCTGTGTGCTTATCTTAGCGATTGCTGGAAATGTTATCGTTAAGTTTGACTATTTCTGTAGTTACTGATGTGCATCTTGTGGGCGGGGCGGGCGGGCATTCAGGCTGTGACCTATATAACTCAAACCGTCAGATATAGGAGCGTTACATAATGAAGAGGGGGGGGTCATATTTCGCTACTTGGTAGCGGAAAATTGAAATCCATACTAGATAGCAATAGGGAATTAATTTATATGCGGAGCTGTTGTGCTGCAAAAGGTAATTTTACTTAACCTACAGGTTTGCGGGGTAAGTGTAAGATTTACAGTTTACACAAGCATGTAAATTATATTGTTGTGGTTGTCTGTGGGTTTAAAAAAAATGATTTGTTTAAATTCAAGATGGCTGTCTTGTACAGTTTTGGAGTGTGACAATATGGTGTCTGTGACCGATGAATAAAGTGATATTTACCTATGGTTAAGCTGTTGTCTGGCTTTGCTAAGTATATATTAGTAGTGGTCGCCATGGAGGTGCCAGTGTCGATACACACACGTTTTTAAACAAATCAACCAAGCTCTGCCCGTGTGCGGAAACTCGGGAGTTTGGTTCCCGGTTGAGTCAAACCAATGACTTATAAAATTGATACTGGCACTTGGCATTAATAAGATCGGGCAAGGACGGGTCAGGATAATGTGACTGAGTATGCTATCCGGTCATTGTGCCAGCAGCCTGATGTCCCATTAGGGCAGCACTAGAGTCTCTATGAGTGTGCAGTCGCAAGTCGACACCCATCCTGATATGACCATAGGTGTTGCCAGGACGTAAAACTCCAACAACCAAACAAGGTCCGGAATAAGGAGCCAAGACGATGTGACGAAGTAGATGCCCATATAGCAGAAGAAAGTTCAAATTCATTTCAGAAGTGTCGTGATAAACTATTTCACTACAGCTTACGAGAGTGATTTCCTGTGCGATATTCAGTGCTAGTAGTATATGGATATTGACTTTCAGTGGGTACTGATTTTAGGTTGTCGTTGTTATAGAAGATCTGATGTGTCTGTTCCGGACTTGCGGCGAGTTCTAAACACTATTATGTGCTATACTTACTCCGTTTTACTGGATAAACTCACAAATATTTATTTTTCTAAAGCCATTAATATAACCTGCCACAGGTTTCTTCCCGATGCTTTCTCTCTATCTGTTGGTCCTTAAAAAAAAAAAAATTGAACCATTGATATAACCTACAACACGTTTGTGCGACGTTTTCTATCTCTTGTCCTTTGAAAAAAAAAAAGGTTGCCGTTGATATAACCCGCCACAGGTTTCTTTCCTGACACTTTCTCTCTATCTCTTGGTTCTTTTTTTTTTTTACCCACCCCCACCCTCCAAAAAACCAATATATATAATAATTTTTTTAAATCATAGATATAACCGACCACAGGTTTCTTTTCTCCCACACCTTCTGTCGCTCTCGTTCTCGTTCTCGCCTGCTTTAGCCATTCTACGACAGAGCGTGGAGTGAAACATGCGTTTTTCCATTGATCCTCCTTGCCCCCTGTTGCAGACCCAGCATGCGTGGCCCAACTCGAGCCCCCAGGAGACTCGCCCCACCCTGCTCGGAAGTGGATCTGGATCTGCAACAGGAGGCGATGCAGCCGGACTGCTGAGGGCCAGTACCTTGGTGCTGTCCCCTGCCGGCGTTGCGCCAGCAGCCCCTGTGGTGGTGGCGACGGCAGCGCCACGCGGCGGCCACCAGTGTCCGGTGTGCGCCATGAGGCTGCCACTGCCGTCCAAACTGGTGCGGCACATGCGGACGCACACGGGGGAGAAGCCCTTCCGGTGCGACGTGTGCGGCAGCTGCTTCACCCAGGACAACTCGCTGAAGCGCCACCTGCGGTCCGTGCACAGCGCCAGTCACGGCGCGCCGGGCCCCGGATCGACCGGCCTGCCGCCGCACGACACCGGCCAGGAGGGAGACGGGCCCGCCTCCCTCGGCCCGCCACCGCCGGCCGCCGCTGTTGTCGTCGACATGGACTGAATAATGTCCCACTGGCTAGTGGCTCCAGTTACAGTTTACCACCCAACCCGCAACCCCCGACAGCTGATGTTTAGTTTGCCTGTGTAGTAGTGAAAGAATCGCGTCCGTTTGTCTGTGCCGTGCGTGACCAATCATGGACGTTCAAAGTGTGGGGGAGGGCAGGCGAGAGGGTTGGGTGTGTGGGGGGGGGGGGGGGGCTCGTGATTCTTGTGCGTGTTTTTATTTTATTTTACTTCTTTTTATGTATATATTTTTTCATAGTCGTGGAATAATGATGGCGACCTGCAAAAAAAACCTGAATCAATTCATTCCTTGGTTGGTTGGTTTGGTTAGTCCCAATAAAACAGTCACTCCTCACCCCTCAGGACCTCCCAACAGCAAGAACAATAGAAATTTAAATAAATATATATATATATGTAAAAGCCCACAAATCACAAGCACAAGCGCCATACTGCTGCTTGCTGAGAGCCGCCACAGCAAACTGACTGCGTGAATTTGGGACTTTTTCAGACGCCGGCCGCCCCCCGCCCGAGACCGCTGCGGCCGGCGCCCGTGGCGGTGCAGCTGGAGTGCGGGCCCGACGGGCCGAGCGGGCGCCACGCCGCCCCGAAGCGGCCGTGTGTGGTGTGTGGGAAGCTGTTCGCGGACACCTACCGCCTGCAGCGCCACTTCCTCATCCACACGGGCGAGAAGCCGTTCGCGTGCGAGCACTGCGGCCACTCGTTTAACCAGAAGGCCGTGCTCAACAGGCACATGAAGAAGCAGCATGGGGTCGAGGCGGTCGCCAGCCCCCGGGGCCGGCCGGCCACTGCGCGCCGGGCTCCGGGAGAGGCGGCCGGGCAGCCCGGCAGCCAGGGCATGGTGGTGAGGAGGCTGACCGAGGAACTGACTATGGCTTAACTGGTGCCAATATGCCATCGCGGCTCTTGTTTCACTCTACTTACCCAACCACTCACTCTAACTCAGTCAGTTACTCACCCGAGCCGTCCCGATATGACCTTAGATGTTGCCTGGACGTAAAACTCGAACAACCAACCGGACGCAGTGGCTGAATTGGTAGAGTGCAGGCTAGTGTTTGAATCATGGCTGGCCAAACTAATGACTTAAAAAATTGCTACCTAGCCTGGCGATCGGCATTATTAGGATAGGACATGGACAGGATAGGACATGGACAGGATAGGACATGGACAGGATAGGACATGGACTAGTTAGCACGGTATCAGGATAATGTGGCTGTGTAGGATATCAAGTCATGGTGCTGTGGCCTGGTCTCCCCGTGGGGCAGCACTATAAAGCCATACACCATGAGTGCGCACTGACACAAGTCGGTACCCGTCCTGATATGACCTTAGATGTTGCTAGGACATAAAACAATAAACAAGCACTCACCTACCAACCCACTAACCAACAAACCAACCGACCAAGTACCTGTCTTCAACTCTGCATTCAGACCAGTGTTCTGACAGGTGTGTTGTCATCGAAAGGGGGGGGGGGGGGGGGGTCAGCGCAATAACATGAAACATTTTAAGACAGTATCACAGGAGTTGCTGAAGACGAGTACAAGTGTAGTGCTCTCCTTAGGTCACTGCCCGACAGGCTGCATCCAGCCTCACTGCTAGCATCAACTCTCCTGGCACTCTCGCATTTGCGTTATCATTCTTTTTTTTAAATACATATATATTGGCTCTTTATGAGGTGCATTATGGACATGGCTTGACAGAACACGAAAACGATACCTTTTTTGGGACGATGAGAGCTGTGGGACTATCTGGAACCTATCAAGACCTGCTTTCTTGAGAGAACACTGACAGTGTTCAGTACTGTCGGATAGCACTGCTGAAGATGCATTCTAGTTCCAGCAAACATAGTAACTCTGAAATATTGGTAGCCTGAGTTAGTGCTTCTCTGGATTCTTCTTTTTCTGAAATATATATCGGGGATGAAAGATCTCTGCAAATTTCGCGGATGTCCGCTAAATCTGTGATTTGTGTCTTTTCTAAAATATCTAGAATGGAAAATCATTTTCTCCCTCTACTAATGTACTCCGTAATATCGACAAAAAATTTCAGAAATACTGTAAGCATTTAACTGTGTCCCAGGCTGTCTGTAATGGCCAGTGTTGTGTTGGGGTCACGGCCAGCATTGAATCAGTAATTGGCCGGTGTTGGGCATCCCCTGTATTGAGTTGGGTGAATTTTTGCAAAAGCATGGACATTCTCTCATAGGCTTAGTTAGCGCTATCAAGACCGGGAACGGTGGCCGAATCGGTAGAGCATGGGGAGTTTGGTTATAAAATTGATACTTGTCGCTTCCTCGCCTGATGCTTGACATTAATAGGATAGGGCTCAGTGTTAGTGACTGAATAGGATATTGAGTCACAGTGCCAGTGGCTTGATTTCCTAATGGTCACAAGTGGGTACCCATCCTGATATGACCTTAGATGTTGCCAGGACGTAAAACTCCAACAACCAGCCAACCAGCACTGTCAATGGATGACTGGAACAATACAGGAAGTCCGGTTTCATCCAGTACTATCCTAGCTCCGTTTCCCTGTTGAGTCAGTACATAGTATCCTTAGAGAGCGTTCCAGTGTCCTTGTGACTGTCGCCCACCTACCTAGCCTTCGACTTCACTCCACCATCACTTTCATCCCTGGTATATATTATATAAGTGGCGTCATCAATTGGCCGTATGAATGAAAACACTCAAATTATTAATTTCAGCATATTCTTTAAATTGGCAGTATCTAAGACTGATGGTTTTTAAAGGTTATCGTAGTTTATCTATTTGTGATGTGCAATATTGGAGGGATTGGCGAGGGTGCTACACCTCATTTATGATGTGATGATACATTTAAAGTGGCCACGTTATTTAAAGATCCCTGGTTATGATTGATGTATTAATGAACGAATGATAAGTCAGACACCATTATTCCCTCAGGGTAGTGAAATTATGAGAATGATATATGTATATAGATATATATATTGAGATTCTTATTTTAGATAAATAAAACATTCTATAATATTTACGATATTTTGTTTTATCATTTTATCTTGTATGGCAGATAATGGAATGACTTACTATTTATTACCTGTAACACTGCATATCACCAGTAATGGCCACAAATCGGTTCTACCCCAAGAAACAAGCACAGCTTAGAAATTAACATTGTACTGTATATTTTAGCTTCTTAAACAGGAATGAAAGGTCTCCACGGTTTCGCGGATTTCTTTGATATTTACTGTGCTGCAATCCTGCAGCACTATCAGTGTATGCAAATACACAGTTCAAATGCAGCAGCACTATCAGCCTATGCTAATACATTGTTCAAATGCAGCAGCACTATCAGTGTATACCAATATGTAGGAAACCTGATTTCCGGAAATTGTCCATGATTCCCAGACAGTACTAAGCCTATGGAAGAATGTCTGCTTTTTCGTGGAAATTCGCTTTCGGCTTACAGATACCTCACCGTAATCAAACTGACTAATTTTCGTGTTTTTTTTTGCCAGACCAATTTCATCTCTGCTTAAGGGGAACGCGCGAAACTAGTTTGTAATTAAAATGTTATCGGATACCAATGATGTAGGATAATTCTACTGCATGGTGTATGTACGATAAGCTCTGGCTAGCTCTGGACATGGCTAAATTTTTGTCAATTTTTGTCTAAGATGCTGCTCTTATGCAAAGCATGGCTTCGGCACAGCGGGTACAATGGCGCCACGCAGCGGCAGCAGCGCTTGCAGAAAGTGTAGCTGGTACCTAGTTAACCGGCGTCTGACCTCTTCCAGGTGACACTGCAGGGACCCGTGCGCATGCTGACCATTGGGCACGCTGTGCGGTTGGTGCAAGAACCTAGCTCTTTTAGTGCGAGGAATGCTCTGCCTGCGGGTGCATCTGCGCCTGCGCAGTACCAGCCTGTTTGGATGTCCTCGCCTCTAGTTTCGCGTATGTATGACGTGCCCAGGCAGCATCGTCCTCAAAAGCCGGAGGGAGTGCTGTCACCTAGTCCACATCCGCAGACCCCAGGCGCCATCACCGGGCACCTGCTCGCTCCCAGGCCGCAGACTGCTCATGGGGCTACATGTTCGGGGTTAGCCCTGAGCCGGCTCTTTTCGTGCTTTGTGTGCAAGAAGTACTTTGAGACTGCGGCGACGTTGCGGCTGCACATGGGTAGTCATGCCTCGGGTCGGCCCCCTGCTCAAACCACCCCGCCTCCGCTGCTCCAGTGCATCACCCTCCCTGCAGACCTGCACCGGGGCCCTTCACCGCATACTGCACAGGACATGCGCAGTAATTCTGTCATCCAGCGCCACCATTGGGCCCCAAAATAATCCCCGATCACTCCCCGCCCCCCACACACACACATACCATATACACTACCCTCATTTGAGGGATCATTGGGAATCATCTAAAGTTTTTAACATTTTCATTGTCGTACAAAGTGTACCAATTTTTCAGACCCTCCTCCCCAACACCCTTCCACAAAGTAGTACACATCAACATATAATAGTAATAATACAGAACAAAGTATGCAGAAAATATCAACATTTTATTAAACAATAAAAGTCTGACTTCTGACACTCCACCCCTCCCACTGTTGTCCGTTTTGTACGACCGTGAAAATGTAGAAATCTGTGGATGACGCCCCCCCGCCCCCCTTAGGTAATTTGCAGTGTCAATCGTTTTCAATCGTGTTTCATTTATTTTCTTAAATATATTATTACTATTAGTATGGTGGAATTATTAAGTTTCGTGGTCCGATGACATGGGTATATTTTCAAAACCAGAACTCACCTAGATTTAATCCTAAATGTTGAACTTATTTTACTACTACTATACTACCTCACACATTCATCAATTGGCGCTGTGTATACGGAATAAGTATGAATTTACGAGAACATGCTTTCACACAACTACTGGAGGAAGTAGCCTGAGGAACGACTGTGATTTGAGCCTGCTTTCAAGTACCATCTGCCCAGCCTGAATCAAGTTGACTGCTGTCTATATTCAAGTCTTCACTCCCCTCTCTATCATGGATCGGCATAAAGTCAAGGAAACGCGACTTGTATCTCGGCATTTCGTGTGAGTGTTTTCACACTCTTTACTAGATAAAAGATTCACCCGGTACTTGTAGTACACGGGTGAAGACCAGCCTTATATAAATACGGGGGAAAATAGCATTAATATGGAAGTGAGGCTACAGTATGTGGCTCCAGTATCAAATGGCTACCCATATTATTCATATAGGCACAGAGTTGGTGAAATGGGAGAGAATGCAAAAAAGACAAGATGGCGGCCGCAGAACGCCGTCGATTTCACTTTTAAATCTGATTAAACTAGATATTATATTATATTTTTCAACTCAAAAGTAGCGGGTAAATAATAAAACATATGTAAAGAATAATTGTTGCTTCTTAGGTTGTTAAATTAGGCTCTCAATTCTTTGACCCGTTTTTTCGCCACCTTTTACATAGGGCTGGTTTGCACCCCTACTGCAGCAGTACGGGGTGAATCTTGTATCTAACTCTTTACTAGCTTAGACTTGTGTATATTGGGAACATGACGCCAAGAAACTTTGTTTCGAAGTGATTAACTAGGTTAGTGTATCCTGGGAAACTGGGAAGCAACTTCGATTCAACTTCGATTCAACTACGAGGTTTAGAGTTTAGTTGTTTTTATGGTTTTGTGCGCGTCACGAAATTATTGGGGGTACCTTTAATTCAAATATCTCAACTTTGACCATTTGTGTTTAAAAGAGAGAAAGAAAAAGAAAGAAAAAAAATATCCCCGCCTAATGATCATAATGATCAACTTGATATTTAGCTGTTTTAAAAAACTTGGGAAACCATCAGTCTGTGCTAGTTTAAGCTGGGGAATGGGAGAGAGAGAGAGATAAGATTGAATTCTGCCAGAAAGAAATGTTTTCTGGGGTATTTTTTGCATGCCGAAAATATAAAAAGGAATTTCAATTTACATACAAAGAAAATTGAATTAATTCCACCGGTAGTTATGCTAGTTTGTCATTACACTTACGCTTAATAGACTTTATCTTTTCATGATTAGCTTGATGGAACCTTCTAAATAAAGTTATTTATGAATAATGTATGCTGGTATGACTCATCGTCCTCAGTACTTTCTCCAAAACATTGGCAAAACTGAGTGTATCTTACCTAGGTCAGCTAGTAACAATATTTCAACTTGTCAAAAGAAGAATAAGAGTATATCTCAGAGGGGTGGAAAACTATTATCATCATCCTCATAAAAATTGTGTGTATGTGTATACACAAAACCCCCATTATAACGTGATCGTTGAAGTCCATAAAAAGTCACCGCGAAAAAAGTGGGTTTGTGCTAAATTGGGATTTAGTTGATTGAATTACCTGTGAATTCAAGAATTCCTGATCCAATCGCGTTATACCCGAATTCGCATTAAAGCGGGACACGTTATGTCGGGGTCAATGTATGTATGTATGTATGTATGTATGTATGTATGTATGTATGTATGTGGGTCACTGCTGAAAACTGGCCAGAAGTGTCACATGGAGAGTTGAAATCTAATATTTTGATTTTTAGCATTTTTTGGTTGCAAATGAAAGCTGGAAATCTCCCCTTTACATCTATGTAAAAATATAAATTGATGAGATAAAAAATATAGGTGTAGTCCATGATTGAGCTATGTCATATGGCAGTATAACATGTGTTGCTCAAATGTAACATATGTTTAGGGCACCACACAGTCTGCTTAATAAAAATCTAAGCAGAATTAAATAATTTCATACTGAGAAGCATATTAATCATGGCATAATATACAGAAATATGTAGTGCTTATATTGATTTTTTTTTAAAAGAAGTAATTCCCAGCCATGCTTTATTCACTGAATAATTAGTGTACAATATTTGTGTGGCATCCAGACACTACTGGTTACATCTGCGACAGAAATTTGTAATGTTATTTCTGAAGATATCAAATAATATTTGTTTAAATTTAAGCATGCATACATGTTAATAAATACTTCTTTTTGATTTGGGAATATTTCCTTTTTGATTTGGGAACTGTTTTGTTTGATATATCAATGCAATACAAGATGTTATTCAGGATCCAACCATGTCCCATATGTCATGTTACAAATGGCAGACTGTAAAATGTTGTTTTTTTGTACAAAAACACTTCATAACTAAAAATACCAAAGTTGCATGCAGTTTATTTTATTTCCCTTATTTCTTACATCAAATCTGAACATGAATATGAACATGACATTTTGTTATTGATGTTTTAAAATCCCATCCCATTCTGACCAGTTTTCAGGAGAGTGACCCATGTATGTATGTATGTATGTATGTATGTATGTATGTATGTATGTATGTATGTATGTATGTATGTATGTATGTATGTATGTATGTATAAAACTTGACCGTCCGAGAAGGCCTGCAGGCGATAACGACCAGACACCGCTGGTTTATAGGAAGTCAGCCCCTGACAGGTGACGCCGATGTGGCCAAATCTGGAACTAACTCGCTACCATACGCTAGCCGCGTTTCGCAATATAATAAAATAGCAAGTCGATCGCTCTGTGGATTGATCGGTGCGGATGCGAATGCTGCCCAATTTGCCCTAGGAGTAACCTGCAACTTTGACTTTCCTTCACAAATTTGGAGCAAACATAGACCGAAAATGGCATGGGTATCTATGCCGCATACCACATATCATATACTATATGAAATCTTAGTTTTACTAGGATAGGGCAAGGAGCAGTGGAATGAACGAGTAAGACCCGATGAGCCGGGACCCGTGTGAAACTGACCTGATGCGGACACAGCTTTTTCAGCAGGATGTCATTGACCGTGTCCTGTAAAGCGGCCACTGAGTGTCCGCCTTGGCCCTTGTGTGTACACACATACACACTGACGCACACATCCGGGATGTAGACACACAAGGTTACACACCAAACACCACGAGGAGCTGTCCACCACTAAATGGGGCGGTCAACTACCAATTCACCGGTCACAATCACCTAATTATACACACTCATGGATATGTTGCTGTCATAAATGTTTAAATTTGATTACCAATGAGAAATTTCAATTGTGGATTATCAGCATAGTAATGCCAAGAACCAGATATGGTAGGGAGACGCCAATCTTTCATTTGACTCTGCCTTTGATCAAACCCACATGGGAATTGTTTGTTGTGAATCTTGTTGATGGGCTATTTTACAAATCCCTATTGTTTCCAGTGAATGTGCTGGAGGAGGTGCATTTATTATCTGTTTCTGATTTATTCTCGTGGCTATCAGTCTATGTTTACAGTGATAGAAATAAGCCAAATTTTTCACTTGTCCATGGGACAAGTCTGGTGTGATTTTTCACATATCCACACTTTTTACCTTTATTATCTCAGTTAATTACAGTTCTGTCTGTCGATATGGCCATTAGTTTTGTGTAGGTGTCCACATATGGCCAGTGTCTGCACCCTTTTTAGCCCAGAATTTCACTTGTCAATAGTACAAGTGCAAGCCATCTTCTGCCTGTCCGTGCCTACTCTCACTTGGCGCAGAAGGCCTTATTTTGAACGCTGGTGTATATGAACATACACATTACAAATGCTGTTTAACCCATGATTTGCGGTGATCTTTAGCTAGGGTAATGGTAAATAGTAAAAAGCCAGTGTGACCAGACGGGATGGCCAGATTGGTAAAAGCACAGGCTAGCTTTCTGTACGGACCGAGTGAAACCAATAACATAACAATTGTGATATGTGTCACTACCTAGACTGGCACTCGGCAATAATAGGATAGAGCAATCAGGTTGACACATATGTTCACAGATGCCCCAAGTCCAGTCTCTGCACCCTTGTTAGACCAAAATTTATCTTATCAAAAGGAAAAGTGCAAGCCATATTCATCCCTGATGACTGGGGAGTGCCGGTGTTTCAATGTACACTCTTCTTCGCACACTGGAAGCAGGTGCCATCCTTGTCCGCGTGTCCCATCCTGTCAATAAGGAGTGTTGCAGTTTCAACACCGTAATGGCACTGTGGGGTTTGTATATTATAGGAGACTACACCTTGAAATGAAAATTCAAGTAGGTTATATAGTATTGTCTCTGATATTAAAATATTCATTCTCCCCGCCCCCCTCACCCTCGAAAATAAAAACTAAAATTGATTTTAAAATGTCACCCCTTTTTGTAATGTGATGTGGAGAAACGGTTACATTCAAATAAGAGACTTGTGAAATGGACTCTACTCAATTCTCACAATGGATATGTGGCTGTTATTCCCTATTATAGCAGTTTCTGTGATTCCACAGTTGTCAAGTGAGGACTATCAATCAGGTCATTGGACACTGAAGCTTATCCTGCAGCAATTCGGGTAGTAGTGACATTATATGGGGGCCTCATAAACACTAAACATGGTGGCCGAATGGGTAGAGTAAAGGCTTCCCTGGAGGAAGGCAGCATGATCAAATCCTGGTCGAGTCAAACTAATGACCTATAAAATTGATACTTGTCGCTACCTAGACTGACGCTCATCATTACTTGTATAGGGCAACAACTGGTTAGCTCAGTATCAGACTAATGTGACTGAGTGGGAAATTGGGATATGGTGCCAATGGTCTGATCTCACAGCGGGGCAGCACTATAAAGTTGCCATGAGTGTGCACTGCTACAAGTCGGTGCCCGTCTTGATATGACCTCAGCTGTTGCTAGGACGTAAAACAAACAAAACAAACAAGTCGGTGCCCGTCCTGATATGACCTTGAATGGTGCCAGGATGCAAAACACAAACAAACAAACAAACAAACAAACAAAGAAGCCTTATAAACGATTAATGAGTTCCGATATATCAAGTCTCCGTGAGTAGAATACTGGAACCATAGAGCCATACAACGGGAGTGTAGCACCTCTTGAGCAAACTTCTGCTGGCAGAGGGTGAGCAGCTGGTTGGATTTAACCCCAAGCATTTATATCAATTTATTCATTTTGAAATGTTATTTAGCTGCACCGTCACAAGAGTTTGTGACTCTAGGTAGTCGTCATTGTCAAGTTTGATAAGCGTAGTGTGTTTGGTTTGGTGTTGTTGGTGAAGAATCAGCCAAATAAAAAAGGGTGGAGGCCCTTTACTGCAAAGACACCAAAATTCTAGATCCTGAAGCACTAATAACAGCTAACTTATTAAATGAACACATAGAGCTACTATGGTGCCTAATACAAAATGAAAAGCAAGCAAATATAGCCATAGCCAGCCTCTACAGACCTCCATCAGGGGGAATTGAACTCTTCATTGAAGCCCTAGAGAAGAGCATAAACACCATTAAAAAAACTGACAACGGCAGAAATCTTCATACTAGGAGACTTTAATATAATTTACAACAGCAATGATAAAAATAAACTAATGCTGCAAACCACAATCAAAATCTTAGGCCTACAACAGCTCATCACTGAAAAAACAAGGCTAAGTAAAAATAGCACAACAATTGACCTAATACTAACCAACTCAAACCACACCACTAAATGGTTCACCAGAAGCTGGGGTATAAGTGATCATGAGCTAATATATGTAACAAGGAAAAAACTAAAAAGCACAAATCACTATGAATACAAGATGGGCAGGACCCTAAAAAACTACTCAGAAGATGCATTAAAAAATCATCTGCACCAAAACATGAACATCACACAAAGCAGAGATGATGTTAATATCTATTGGGGCAACATCATCACAGAAATAAGAAAATCAGCTGATCAGATGTGTCCCATTAAGAAAACAAAAAAAAAAACAAAAAAAACAGGACCGTGGGTAGACAATGACCTGCTAATGCTCATCATAGCCAAAAGTAAACTGGGTAATAAAGCAAAGCTCACAGAAACTATAGAAGACAAACTGGCCTACCATATCGCCAGAAACAACTCTCTCAAAGCTGTGAGAACAGCAAAAAACAAATACATAATAAAGCAGGACAAAGACTGGGGAAGCAATACAAACAGATTCTGGAAAAATGTAAACCTATTATTCCCCAAAAATAACAAAGAAGAACACACAAACTTCCAAGATAACGAAGGGACAATGCTCACAAAGATGCAGCAAACAAACTGAACATGCACTTTGCCACAATAGGACAAAAGCTGTCAGAAAAATTCAAAAAAGGTGGGAAAACAGATCAGGAACTGTGCAGAATGAAATCCCCACCTGCAAAACAGATATAATAGAAGTAAAAAAATTAATAAATGACATAGACACAAATAAACCAAGTGAAATAGATGAAATCCCAACCAAAATACTGAAAGAGGCACTCCAAGCCATCCCGCCCACTATAGTAGACCTATTCAACATCTCCTTTGAACAGGGGTGTTTTATCTCAGGCTGGAAAATGGCAACCATTACCCCTATTCACAAAAGTGGAGACAAACAAAACATGGGAAACTACAGGCCAATATCAATTCTTCAAACCCCAGGCAAGCTCATTGAAAAAGTGTTACATAGACACATAAATGAACACCTGGTAAAAACTATATACTAAACGAAAGACAAAGGGGTTTCAGGAAACTGCACTCCACATCTAAAACAATAGCTAACCTAACAAATGACATACTGGCATCAATGAACCAAAAACAATTAGTTGGAGCGGCCTTCATTGACTTCAGCAAAGCATTCGATACAGTAGACCATAACATACTACTGGAAAAACTAGAATCCATGGGCATAAAATCCAACACTATGGACTGGATAAAATGCTACCTGAACAGCAGGCAACAGAAAACAAAAATAAACAATACACTATCAGACAACCAACTTGTCACATATGGTGTACCCCAAGGGTCAGTGTTAGGGCCACTGCTCTTTATAATCTACATAAACGATCTTGAAAAATGGTTGCAAACCGAATGCCTCCAGCTATATGCGGATGACACAGTCATATATGCAAATGGCACCACAGAAGAGGAGGTAATAGCTAAACTAAACAAGCTCCTACTAAAACTGGACGAGTTGTGTGAGTCCAACAAAATAACCATCAACGCAAGCAAGTCAAAAACAGTTCTCTTCTCGCATAAACAAATGCCAAAAAGAAAACTACACTGTAAGCTAGGAAACCAAACACTAGAAAATGTAGACCATTACAAATATCTAGGTCTTGAGTTGGACAGTCAACTAAACTACAACCTATGTATAAACAAAACTGTCCAAAAAGTAAACCACAAACTGTGGCTATTTGCAAAGCTAAGAGACTACATGACACAAGAAATGTCAATAAAAATCTTCAAGGGCATGGTGCTCCCCTATTTTGACTATGGAGATGTAAACTACATGGGTGCGAAAATAGAACTTCTAAAAAAAAAAACTGCAAACACTACAGAACAGAGCCCTGAAAATCTGCCTCAGTAGACAAGCTGTACCCCACCTATGACATGCACAAGAGAACCAAAGTAAAATTGCTAGAAAATAGGAGAATAATTCATCTGAAAACATTAGCATACAGCTATAGTCAAAAGAATAAACTCCTTAAAAAAACCACAAAGGGCTACTAGAGCAAATAATGCACCACTACTAAAGCAGACCAGAAGCCAAATAAAAGCTCACAAGAGAAGCACGCTGGAAATGGCTGCCAAGGTGTCGAATGCCCAAACAGTAAAGGAACGACAGATTCCTGACCTAAAAACATACAAAAAATATCTGCGCAAAATAAGGCTAGGAAACCCCCCCACTAAGCTGCACTGCAAAGGGGCATGTGATATGTCACGGCCCACCAGTGGGATGCCCAATGGAAGGTAACCATGCCAAAAGTAGCCAGATAGCACACCACACAGCTACGTACAAGTCTATGATATGTAAATAGGAGTAGGCTAGTCTAGTAGTAAGAGTAGAAAAAATAAAACACATATATGCCAAGAAAATCCCCAAAAATTAACATAGACTACTAACCAGATCAACCAACTATCTATCTGCTACTGAAATGCAGGCAATCAAATACCTTATCAGCAGCTACTGTGTGATAAGATAACACCAACACTACAGCTGGCCAGCATTGAAAACAAGCCTGAATACCCAGGCTTATATGCTATGGACAGTATAAATACAGCCTCAATTTTAAAAAAACAAAAAACTTTGGCCATATCTGTTTGTGTGATGGGTTTGTGAGTCAGCAAACCCAGCCATCAATGGGGACCTGTCAGTTTGCATGAGTCTCTCGTCGGATGGCCCACCATGCCGTCTCTGTAATGCTTTGGTTGGATAGAAGCAGTTGAGGATTTTGGTGTGGGTGGTGGGGGGGCTTAGGGTGGTGGGGGTGTAGGTGTGTGTATTGGGGGTTGACGGTGTGTGTGGTGGGTGTGTAGGTGGTTTGTGGTGGAGGTGTAGGGGTGTCTTGCAGAGTGGCACCTCACAATCTTTAGCATCCCTAAACCCCCACTACACACCTACCACCCACCACATCCCTAAACCCCGATGACACCCCACGACACACACCTATATCCCCAGTACCCATTACACCCCAACCACACACCTACACCCTCACCACACACACACACACACCTGCACCTACCACACACCACCACCACACACACCTACATCCCCACCACATTCCTAAACCCCCACCAGGCACCTACACCCCCACCACACACTTACATCCCCACCACACACCTACACCCCCATACACACCACACACCTACACCTACACCCCCACCACACACCTACACCCCCCACACACCTACACCCCCACACAACTACACCCCCACCACCCCCCTAAACCCTCACCACCACCCCCCCACTATATCCCTAAATCCCCACCACACATCCTCACCCTCACCACACACCTACGCCACCAACACACACCTACACCCTTCTATCCAACCATGATGGACCGGGAACGGGTGCTGCCATCAAGTGTATAGCGAGAGAAATGGCTCATGAAAGCTCCCCATTGGTCCACCCTTCATTATGTGAGATAGAGCTGGGAAGGATGCCATGTGCATGGCTTCTTTGCGACTATCAGTATCAACCTACACGTCCATGTTTACATTTAAACCTGAATTTCAAAGAGGCACTAAATCCAAGGAATTTGTACAGAATGGAAAGATGTCAATGGAAGAATTGGGAATGCAAAATGAGTTTTTCTCAGTGTGATTGATAATCGTCGGATCCTGCTGTGTGGTGGTAGTGGCACTGATGCGCATAGCATAAACATCCGGAGTCTCAATAAGTCCCATTGAAGATGGCTGTATGTACTACTATTAGCGACCATTTTATTATTGTAGATTCTATGACGGTGATGGTGGTGATGGTGATGGCAGGTTCCGATTTGCACACTGTTGATACCATGCTCTAGCCTTTGCATAAGCTTCCCAAACCGTCAGGCCTTGCTCAGGCAGACAACGCATACTTACACCGCTGCTGCTCCCACTCCCTACAGACGCAGCCGCAACCATGTGATGCGAACCCACACGATCAGAGTGAAATGCGCGATGCAGTGTATCTCTCGCCGCCACAGCTCTCTGAGGCAACGAGTGCGGCCACCAGGGGGCAACCGAAGGCGTCGGTCATAAGGGCGCCCCAGCCGTGCCGGAAGTGTGGCCTGGTGTTCTCTGACCGCGCCAAATTGCGGCGCCACTGTCGCTCCGAGCATGGCGCTGGGGAGGTGTTCGATTGTGAAACATGCGGTTCGATGTTCACGGACCGCAGCAACTTCAAGCGGCATGTGCGCATCCACACTGGCGACAAGCCGTATGTGTGTGATGTGTGCGCAAGGGCATTCTCACAGTCGAACACACTCAAGTCGCACCGGAACCGGCGTCACTGGCAGCAGCAGGAAGCTATGGCAGCACCACCTGCACAACACCAGCAGCATGTGGAGCTTGCACAGTGGACACTAGATCCTTTGGAGCCGCAGCAGTAGCAGCAAGTGGAGGCTGATGAACACTGGACTGCTGGTTTTGTCGTGAAACAGGAGGACTCAGAAACTGGTAATATGGTCATGTTAATTGCGTAAAACAACAAGAAGAAGTTTGGTGCTGACAATCAGTGACTTGATCCAGTGGCCGAATCAGTGGAGCACAGGCTTCCCATGTGGAAGGTCAGGAGTTCGAATCCAAGCCGAGTCAAACCAATGACATACAAAATTGATAGTTGTTGCTGTCTAGCCTGGTGCTCAACATTACTAGGATAGGGCAAGGACTTGTTAGCTCAGTATCAGGATAATGTGACTGAGTGTGAAAGTGGGTGATGGTGCCAGCGGTCTGGTCTCACAGTGGGGCAGCACTTTAAAGTCGCCATGAGTGCGCACTGTCGCAAGTCGGTACCTGTCCTGATATGATCTTAGATGTTACCAGGACATAAACTCCGACAACAAAGGGCAATCAGTGTGCTACAAGGCTACGTGTGCGCCGCTTGTGTATCAAGTGTACATGTGTCAGTTATGCACCTTCCTATTTGTTATGTATAAATAATGAAAGTATCAATAAACTTTTGAGTGACCATTATAGGCTTCTTCACCGATGTCGATTAAATTGTATGAAACACTGCAATTTATTTTTTTAGCAGGTACAGCAAACCTATCATGTTGGTTTCAAATGTGCCAATATTTAGATAATGTTCTGTTTTAAAGAAACTATTAGAGAGGGGAAAAAACCTAGACTAAAAATTGCCAGTACCTTACCTGTCATTTAACCTCTACAATGATGGTGAGAGAATTGACTGAGTGCGATATCGGAAAATAGTCCCATTAACACTGTATCCCGTTTTGGCATGAGTGCGAATTGTTACAAATCGGTACCCACCATGCTATAACCTGAGATATGACAGACGTAAAACAGCGTTTAGAATCAATCATGGATAGTGGTAACCATTCATGGGGGGCCATTGTACACACCACCATATATGGCCTGTAAGCATCAAATCGTGGCTTCTTTTTTTTTTAAAGCGGGTACATACAATTCCAATCACTTTTATGGTGGTCAGTTGGTGAGATTGTCTGTTTTTATTGATATTGTTAGTTACAAATGGGCCGGACACAGGCTTCCCATGGGGAATGTCTGGGGTTCAAAACCCGGCCAAGTCAACCCATTGACTTAACAAATGATACTTGTCGCTACCTAGCCTGGTGCTCGGCATTTCTAGAAATGGGCCAGGACTGGTTAGCTTAGTGTCAGGATAATGTGAGTGAGCGGGAAATCTGATCATGGTGCTGGCGGTCTGGTCTTCCTTGATATGACTTTAGATGTTGCCAGGATATAAAACTCCAACAAAACAACAAGACAATTGTCATAGTATCACGGTGGTGACAGTTTAATAACAATAGGACAGCTCTCAGAATACCATAGTGTAACTGTCATCGTATCATAGTGTAAAGTCCACGGCTCGAATCTGTGGTTGTGTAGGCAGGCTATAGTGAAATCAATACAGGCAAAAAGAGAAAGGAGGAGTATAAAGAGTGAAAGAAGAGAGAGAGTCAATCCCTCGGGTTTATTATTTATATGGTACATGGATCCAGTATAGTGTATCAGCTCACCCCATTCTCCCAATGAGAAACAAGCATTTCTAGCTCCACCAATGAGAAACAAGCATTTCCGGTCCCCATGATTACAGTGATCTGCCCACCACCACGAAGTGGTGTGGCTCCCCTGGCCACCACCTGCCCTGAGCTGAGTGTGTGGTGATCCATGACTAGCAGAGGGGGGAGGGGGTAGTGGGTAGGGCTCTGAGTGCCCCTTACACACTATCTTACTAGCACCACAATGTCTATTTACCAATCAATCAAGTACCACCAGCAACTACATAAACACATCTATGCACCTGGCCCTATATACCTGTTTCACAAATAGAACATTTGCATTCCCCCACCAATGCATTATTATCGGAATATTTTACAATAGTGTTGCCAGTTCAACAACAAAACAACAGGCTGCTGGATTTACATATAAGGGCCTCAAAATATGTGGGTGGCCAAGGTGCATACTAATTTTGACACTGTTATCGGCCCTTGGGAGGGGCCTCACCTCATCTAAACAGGGCACTGACAACATGACAACTGTCACGGTACCATAGTGGTGGTATCAGTTTAACAACAAAACAACAGGACAATTGTCAGAATACCATGGCGATACCAGTTTATTTTACAATGGTCAAAGCATTCCTACCCCCTTACCTGCACTGCATTGAACCTAGCTAGGTCCTGGAGATAATATGAAATATATAATGTATCGTATAGATATAAAAACACGAGGAAGAAAGGTGGGGGTTGTCCCGACTGCTGTATTATTTGTCAATATCTGCTCTGTTATGATTGGTTGGACCGCGTTAAGTTATTCACTGCGGACTAGAAGTGTCGGTGGCACCTCTATCCTATACAACGGCGTGACCCGAGTAAATCTCTTTGCTTCCTCAAAATTTGTGTTTTGTAAGTTGTGAGGTGGGCAAGTCCATTTATCTTGCCAGGGATAAAGTTCTCGGACCAATAACTGTGTTTGTTATTTATTTGCTATTCTGAGTAGGGCTTTGATCAGACGAGCGTCTGTCTCCTGTTTGGGAGATCGGGGGATCCAAACTCATTGGTTTGTGGGTTCGAACCCTGGTCGAGTCAAACCAATGACTTAAAAATGTATACTTGTCCCTTCCTAGCCAAGTGCTCAGCATTATTAGGATATGGCAAGGACTGGTTGGTTGGCTCAGTGTCAGGATAATGTGACTGAGTGGGATATCAGGTCACGGTGCTGGCAGCCAGGTCTCCCAGTCGGGCAGCACTAAAAGTCATTATGAGTACACACTGTCATAAGTCTGTACCCGTCCTGATAAGAGATTAGATGTTGCTAGGACGTAAACCAAGAACAAATAAACAAACGAGTATGGCTTATAATATGTGTACTGGTCGCTGACGGCTGTGCTGTTTTAAGCCACCCTACACTGCCAATGGGCGATAACGATAGTGTATGTGCAATGCCTTGGGAATAGAACTAGCTAAAAGTCTGTCAAGAATCCTAAGTTAGTGCTACTTTTGCGTACGGTCAACCGGGACTACAACCCCACCCTTAACCCTTAACAATTAGTTCAACAGGGATCATAGAAGACCCCATCTGCCCTGAATTGACCTGTCTATTTAACTAACTGTTTAGAATTAGGTTTGGGGCTAAACTCGTGGTAGACCGCACGCTGAGGTAGCACCCCTGACTTTTATATGATTTAGGGGTGGGTGGGGGGAGGATCATATAATACTGTACTCCGGTCACAGACAGTCCAGATGACAGTGTATAGTCTTTTATGGACATGGACCGCCAACCACAAACATTTATTATTTGCTTCTATTTTCTATATTTTAAGTTTCCAGAAAAATAGGTCTACATGATGCGTAGGAGACACAACTAGCATTATTAAGAAATGTTTGAATAAATCCTTCCTTTTTTCTTTAACCCCCCCCCCCCCCCCCACACACACACACATGCGTACCCTAGTTGTCCAACCGTTTGAGTCGCAATTTACTAATGGAGGGTTCCGGGGGGGGGGCGAATTTAATTCTGTACACACGTGGAACTCAGAGTCGACTAAATTTAAAAAAACAAGCCAATTGGCTTTCTTGCAGACCGCCGGTAGCCGGGTGGGTCTGGACGCGCAGGCGGGCCTCCTGCCCTATGGGCGCCTCTCCGGGCCGCGTCACCTGGCGGGGTGCGCGATAGCTGCCCGGCGGCCCCCTAGCGGGACGGGGCGGTACGAGTGTGGCGTGTGCGGCACCGTGTTCTCTGATTGGTCAAACCTGAGGCGACACACCCGGATACACACGGGCGAGCGGCCGTACGGCTGTGACCTGTGTGGCCAGCGCTTCACGCAGTCGACGCACCTCAAGAAGCACCGACAGCGGCACCACCACCCGCCAGGCCCGGCCGCGCAGATCGCTGGTCCCGGCAGGGAACGCTCGATGGCAGGTGCGCGTGCACCGGGACAGGGAATAGAACCTCAGACGGCAATTTGCACTCAAAGTTTGGCCGCACTTGAGAGGACCTCAATGAAACCTTAATGACCTCCTACACATGGGGTCGGGGTCGGTGTCTTTGTCGTTTTACGTCCTAGCAACATCTAAGGTCATATCAGGACGGGTACTGACTTGTGATAGTGTGCACTCATGGTGACTTTATAGTGCTGTCCCACTGGGAAACCAAGCCGCCAGCACCATGAACTGATATCCCACTCAGTCACATTATCCTGACACTGAGCCAACCAGTCCTTGCCCTATCCTAATAATGCCGAGTGCCTGGCTAGGAAGCGACAAGTATACACATTTTATGTCATTGGTTTGAATCGACCAGGGTACAAACCCGTAGGTTCGGATCCCCCAATCTCCCAAAACAGCAGA
The DNA here is from genome assembly GCA_030323885.1 of Branchipolynoe longqiensis. Lineage (NCBI taxonomy): Eukaryota > Metazoa > Annelida > Polychaeta > Phyllodocida > Polynoidae > Branchipolynoe > Branchipolynoe longqiensis. The sequence goes on from CM059188.1 coordinate 68,368,841, forward strand.
TGGATGCTCAACTCATTCGGCCAGCTCGTCGGGTCGGGGTCGGGATCGGGGTCGGTGTTGGGGTCTAACCTGGGTGGACTAGCAGTACAGTGTCCAGGCTACGCTGCTGGAGGTCGTGGATTCGATCCCTGGCCAGAGCCCTAGCCAAGACATAACAATTTGGTAATTGTCACTACCTCGACTGACGTTTTGTGTAAGTAGAACTGGTCGTCGGACCATGGTGAGGTTAATGCTACTGGGAAGGATATCATGGGGTGTCGGCTGTGGAGCCGCATGCACTATGACACAGGTCTGTTTTGTTTGTTGGGGTTTTACATCCTAGCAATATCATATCAGGATGGGTACCGACTTGTGACAGTCCGCACTGATGGCAACTTTATAGTGTTGCCCCATTGGGTGACCCAGGCCGCTGTCACATTATCCTGACGCTGGGCTAACCAGTCCTTGCCCTATCATAGTAATGCTGAGCGTCAGGCTAAGAAGCAACAAGTATCAATTTTGTACATCATCGATTTGGAACTCCTATCGTTCCGCATGGGAAGCCTGCCTCTCGTACCGATTCGACCACCGCATCCGGTGTGTGACATAGCAGAAACCCCATGTGGAAGAACACCACTCGGTTGTTATTCTGGAGTAAATAACTGGCTGGTCCGTCGTAAGGCTGGTTCGAAATGGTTTATATCTACCATGACAACTAAATACCAGAGACAAGCGAGACACCAGTGGAATTTTAAAGAAAAAAAAATTGGGCTCGGGTTGGGGGAAACGACAACAAAACTACTGGAACTGATGAGACATGAAGGGTTGCTGTTGATGTCTAATTCATATGATTATGTCGTGACTGCAAATGATGGTTATTAAATCAGGGTAACAGACTTCTGCACCAAGTCCAGGTTCTACTTTCAGGAGATTTGAAAACTGTACTTGTCTATGTCTTTTTGTATGAGGCAATTTAAGCGATTTACCAGCATGACAGGGATATGTTGTCTTTTAAATTCACCAAGAACAGACGGAGGAATATGTTTAAAATAAAGGAGGTCGCATATTGGGAACAAAAACTGTGTTATGGACTTATTCATCAATATTAAACAGGGATTCACGAATGGCAACCTAATTGACGAATGGTGTTTATAAAGCATTTGCTTTGGTGATACCCATTGCCACCCATGTATTCTGTTTAAAAAAGATATCTTTTACCCCCGGAGGAAGTCTAATATCAAGACTTATTCTGATTTTCTTAATGAACAAAAAAAGTGAACAAAAAAGAAAGGAAGATATCAGACGAGCTACGGCTAACATCTGTTTTGTTCTGATCAGCTTTAAACAAAAATGTTAATAGATTTAAATTTCAGATTTATTCCGAATACAATTTATTCAGACTTAGTGGTGTTCTGATTTAAAGGGGGAAAAAAGATATTAGGCTAGCCTAGTCTGATATTTGTTCGTTTTTTGGTCCGATCAACCTTTTAATCTTTTCTAATATTATTAAAATAAATTTAAATTTCACTATTTAATTCCAACGTATATATTTATGAGGTTCAATTTGGAAGGTAGTCATTTCATTAACACTCCACACGTGCCGCTCACAGAAATGTGTTTCGATCTGGGAACGCAAACATTGGAAGGAGAGCTAGACAAACTTTGGTATATTGTGTACATAAATACATACATTCTGTCCATTTGAAAATTTCAAGACTATTTTGGTTTGTTTTTCGCCCCAGGATTTTGATTTTTGTTCTTTGTGGCCTTGTTGCAGATGAACGGTGGGGATAGTCAGGAGGAGGCGTTAGACCTGACCCTGGAGGCTGGGTACGATGGAGAGGAGTTGGTGGTGTCCGACCTGGGCCCCAACACACAGGTGTGCTGTGGCATCTGTGGCCGGTGCATGGCCAAGAAAGCACTGCGCATGCACACCCAGGTGCATTCTGGGGAGAGACGCTACTCCTGCGTTCTCTGCGGGGCCGGATTTATGAAGAAGGGCGATTTGAACCGGCACCTGCGCACTCACACCGGGGAGAAGCCCTTCCGGTGCAATGTGTGCGAGCGTGCGTTCAACCGGAAGTACCTGCTACGCAACCACAAGGTGATGGTGCACAAACGGGAGGTGAAAGTCGAGGAGGGGTGACAGGGAGGAAGGGTTAGAGAGCCGACTGCCAGCACAAGACCGACCATTGGCGGACATTGTCAGGCAGCTGCCAGTGCCTTTGTAGCAGTTGATATAGACCTCGTCTTGGTGCCTGGCCCCATTCAATATGACGTGTCGGGCAGCTCAGATAGGCCTCACACTGCACAGCACCATGTTGGCACGCCTTAGAAGATGCAACCATGATTCAGCGACATGCAATTAAGACTGCGACACATTGGAATTTAAGGTTACCCGTTATACTCCACTGAGTCAACAAATGAACTCCGAATGTAATGTTTGAATAGTGTCCTGGGTGGGATGCCCTCATCACATGACCAAATATGGTTCCACTCAGACCGGAGGACACTGGGGAACCCCTTTATCCCATCATGGCACTCTCCCTCCACATGTTCAGTTGCACAAACTGAAAAGCAAGCCAATTGGCAATTCAAATAAATAGCTCACGATTTGTGAGCGTACAGTTCAAATCTCAGCGGCCTATACCGGGCCCCTTTAAATGCGACAACTTCGGAGCTATTCAAATGTGCTATTCAAATGTGCCGGAAAGCAACCACGTCAAGAATGTATCGAGTGGGGCACTTATCTTTTAAAAGCTATTTTTCTAACAACCTTTGATATATGAGATTTAATGTGAGATTCCAGAGGTTTTTTTCCCATAGGGGGCCGTCTAGCGTTGTCAACATTTTCAAGGTAGTACAAAAAGTACCATATTTCTCGACCCCCCCCCCCCACACACACACACAAACCCCCCAAAGTAGTGCCTATCAACCTTTTACTAGACCCAGACAGGTTGGCCGAATGAGTTGAGTGCTTGCTTCGCATTTTGGTCATGGGATTCAAACCTCCGGAGTTGAACCCTTGTCAAATCAAATTAATCCCTGTCACTGCCTAGCCTGGCATTCGGCATTACCGAAGCAGTGGAATGAGGAAGGCCAATTGTCCATGATTCAAAATTCCTCTGCTTAATCAACCTAATGTACAACAACAAAATCGCCGAAAAATATTAACATTTGTGGTGTTCTCTGTGGTGGAGTGGTTAGAGTGTGACTTTTTTCTAGGTCGGACTCCTAATCTGAAGGTTGGTGGTTCGATTCCCCATGCCCCTACCTCTACCAATTTGGATTTCCACCGCTGTGTATAACTTACAGCGTCATCAAAGGCCAGTTGCTCTCATACATTGTCTATGTGATGTAAGAGCTTAAAAATCCCTTGGGTCTGTAAAAGTGTAGGCTCGGGCTTTCTATCAACAAACTGTCTAATGGTGAAAATAAGTCTATTCAGACTTATCCATGATAGGCAGTATAAATCTCCAAGAACCCCCCCCCCCCCCCAAAAACACCATTTTATTAAGTGATAAAGTCATACTTTACTTACAACCTCCCCCCGCCCCCCTGTTGTATGCTTTGTACAACCGTGAAAAAGCTGACAACCTTGGACGGCCCCTAAATATATTTTATTTAAGAATTAAAGAGGGAAGATGGAAAGGAAGACGTGCATCTGTGATGAGCTCTCCTTGTGATGCTTGTTGGAAGTCGCTCGGTCCGCACCTACTGCTGCTATACACATATATTAACTTAGCTTTAGTTCCCGGATTTCACGTTGGTGGCGCTAGGATTTATATCAGCTACATTGTGGGTAAAGTATGCCGATGCACTTCGATATATATTAGTATTTTACTTTGCAGTTTTTATTTCTTTTAATTAAATAAATACTGTTTTTCTAATGTTAAAAAAATATACATATGTATTTGTGCATATGTCGGTTACTGCTCTTTAATGTATGGTGTTATTTTATTTTGTGGTCAAATTGACAGTTGTCTTTTATAAAGATGTCCGACTCGGCCGATATATATATATATCTCATGTGTGGTTGGTTGTTAATTAGCTTAGCGAATCAGATTGTGAATAATTATTATAATATAATAATTATTATACTTTCATACTAACAAACACAACAATTAAACAACTTTGAGATTAATACTCTAAGCAGTGATATATACGGAATCAATACTGATCATAAAGGTAATTTTGTTAGTAACACTTCTTTTTGTATGAAGTTGGGAATTTACTTTTCTTAGTTTTTCTCTTTAAATTATTTATTTCCCAGTAATAATGACAGTTAATAGGAGTTATAGCCGTGTTCACACGGGCAAAATATAAAGCGATTTAAGACAAGGCGAATCATATGAATCGATTTAGTTTGAAAGTGTTTCGCGTTCACACGGGCAGTGCTTTGAATCAGTTTAAGGCGGAAGTGGATATCTGCGCATGAGCAAGTACAGACTAACCAGCGCCATTTTGGGTTCATTGACACCGGCACGAGAGAGTGTGGGTTCGACCTAGATATGTATGGACTGAATCATATTGTTTTGGAACCGTAAAAACTTCTGCTGGGCAGTGAAACCCTAAAAATAAATGATGAAAAAAATATCTGTGCACAGCTAGCAGGTTCACAGACCAAATTATATTATATAGTGTGACGTCCTTAATCCGCCTCATATAATTCGGTTGCGTTCACACGGGCGTGATGGGCCAACCTAAGCTAGTTCGCTTCATATAAACTACCTCGCTAGGTGGTTTATATAAAGCGAATCATATGAATCGATTCAGCCCTAATCCGCCTCACATCGCGTTCACACGGCAAAATGTGAGGCGAACTAGGCAAGGCGCTTTATATGAAGCGGATTAAATCGCCCGTGTGAACATGGCTATAGTTAATGGTAACCAGTGCTTTCAAAAAGTTGTGTGAGATAGGAGTTAGAATTGTAAAAGTAGAAATTGCAGATGCGGTTCCTTTCGCACCACCGCGGTACATGCAGCAATAGAGTATAGTCTATGTTGTGGAAAAAGGACAAGTTGCAGGTGAGCATGGAGACAACGCTGTCGGTGTGCGTCGGCTCATTTTGAAAGCACTGGTAATGCTCTACCGTTTATAGCTGACCAAAGTTGATTCAGTTTGTGTTAGGTTCAAATACTATAAGGAAGTCGGCATAACATTACACAGGATTTTGACATGTTGGATCTCACTGATTGTTAACCACCTAGTTAGGCGTGGGTCAATTGTCCCAAAGGTCAGGGATTAAACTCGGACTAGTTTAAGGTCAACTTAACTTCATTACACTTTCCCCCCGAATGAAGAACAATCTGGGTGAGGTATACCGGGTGACTTTAAGCGAAGTTGAACCACTGCAGTACTCGATGGGTGCAATACGAGGTGCCTACCAAATTGCTAGTGGATAAGTATAGCTATGGTGGGAACACATTTCACAATGGTTACTTGTTGGGCTAAGAGAATCTTACCTAATGCAGGGGAGTAGCTACATCACTACAATGTAAGTACGTGCAAACAATTCCTCTCAACATCATAATTTTCCATACAAAATAATTTATTACAACATGCGCTTTTTGAAATGTTATGCTTAGACTTTCTTTTTCCTGTAAGCACGTATGGATAATGTTGTTTCCACAACCTTTTTATTTCTGGCTACGCCCCTGTAAAGGTAATGCCTAATATTCTCATACCCGGTGTATTTTGTTATATAGAAATAAGTCTAGTTTGCCTTTTCAGGAGATTTGTACTATTTCTACTTGTCATAGTCTGTCTGTGGGCTGAAATCGTGCCTTTTGGAGTGTTTATGCATTCTTCTGTGATATGATTAAATGTGGAAGAGATCTGGTGCAGTAAAGGTGAGCCACCACAACCCGTTTCAACGCGTTGTATTAAGGACAAAACCTACTTGATGACAGGGTAACATGTGAGTGCGGACTCATGACTTTTAACGATAGAGGTGTATGTTTAACCACGTAGTCTGAAAGGGGTGTGGTGCCCGGGGTCAACTCCTTTATTATATATCCCTAAATCTCTATCGGGTCTATTACTGAGAAATGTTAGCATCGAAGACATTCTAGATAACGACATTTTAGATTTTTTAAAAGCCCCGCTATATGGATGCCTGGGCCGTCACAACCTCTGCCACCCTCTTTGCATCGAAGATAAACATGTACCAAATAAATAAACACGATTTCTGAAGAATTAAAACTAATGATGGATTGAAGGAATATTCCTTAATTAAAACTAAGGATGCATTTAGGGCACATCCTTAACTATATTTGTTTGTTGGTTGGAAAGAGATTGTTGTCATGAATTACAACACTACGGGTTTAATAATGGGAGAGGGGGTTATTAGAGAGAACTTGACAGCGATTTGGTATGTCATCATCATACAAGTTATACATGAGCAATAACACGCACTTGCCAGACCCCCCCCCCCCCCCCCGACCCCGCTCTACAAGGTTCTGTACGACGATGAAAATATTAATAAAAACCTTGGATGATCCGATAGCAAATTAAATATACCATTACGATATAGTTATTTCTTAAATCTTCAACATCCTTATTGTGAATGACATTTCTTTTCTTGGATTTGTACATGATGTATACATGTTGACGCGCCTCTGCGCAATAGCTTTTGAGAGAAAATGTTCTTATTTTCCCCGTAGAAATGCTACGGTTTGAGATATATATTGCAATAAAACTACAAATCATGAAAAGGTGTTACGCTGTAAGTTTCTATATTCAATTTTAAGAGCGGTTTAAGTTGACGTATCAATTATATTTTCATTGTCGGTGACATCTCGACCTTTCATCCTCGTAATATATAGAAGGGGAAAAAACGTTTCAACTTTGGCCTCCTGGCCCTATTGCATGTTGAGGATGGAGCTGAACCTTCCTACAGATTCACAGATGGACTAACATTTTACTTCATTATATCACATTGATTAAAGAAGAAAGTACAGGGACTTCTTAAAATGATATGCAGTATAATACTACTGATAGCTCTTACTTTCATCCAGGAATGAAAGATTTCCACGATTTCTTTAATATTTAGGTCCTACCGATTAACGTTAGACAAAATGCCAAAGAATCAGGATATATATATAACTCAATTTGTTAGTTTGAATCCCATTCTTGTTACCTTAGATGTTGCTAGAACATAAAAACCAGGCAGGAAAGAGTTAGGTATGCACAATAATATAGCCACAAGGATAGTTGAAACCTGACTTCCGGTATTTTTCCGCGATTCCCTGACAGTTTTAATCCAATTGGGGTAGGGGGTAGGTGGTACCAGGGTCTCAGCTTGATTTCTACGTTTTTTGCCAGATGCCATTTTCATCCATGTACAGTACAACCCCGTTATGGGATGGCCGAATGGGTTAGAGCATCCGTCTCCCGTGTTGGTAGATCGTGGGTTCGAACCCTGGTCGAGTCAAACCGATGACTTAAAAATTGATACTTGTCGCTTCCTAGCCAGGCGCTCAGCATTATTAGGATAGGGCAAGGACTAGTCTGCTCAGTGTCAGGATAATGTGACTGAGTGGGATACCAGGTCATGGTTTCCCAGTGGGACAGCACTATAAAGTCGCCATGAGTGGGATATCAGGTGCTGGTGGCCTGGTCTCCCAGTGGGGCAGCACTATAAAGTCGTCATGAGTGCGCACTGTCACAAGTCTGTACCCGTCCTGATATGACCTTAGATGTTGCTAGGACGTAAAACAACAACAACCCCGTTAAACCAAGCTCGGTTAAAGCAAATGATCGGTTAATCCAAACTTTTTTCGGCGGCCCGGCAAAATACAACCATTTATCATATAAAAAAGTTGGTTAAACCAAAGTCGGTTAATCCAAATTATCGGTTAATCCAAACAAAATTGTCTGGCCCCAGGCCACTTCCGGTACATTAAACCAAACTTTCATGTGGTTATAAGGTCATCTTAGACTCTACCGACTTTTTTTATATGATAAATGGTAGTATTTTGCCAGGCCGCCGAAAAAAGTTTGGATTAACCGATCGTTTGGTTTAAAGGCCCTGTCACACGACGACGTGACAATGTCAGCATAGGGAGAACGTGAAAAACGTCGAACTTCTCGGCGTAGTATGCAAATTTGGGCACAAGTTGAACGTGGATGCAGCGTAGTTGGCCAGAGCGTAACGTCGGTAAAGCGTAGTGATAGCGTCATTCAACGAGAGAGGACAACGTCATTATGCTCACGGAACATTATGTACATTATTCCAGAACTACGTTATGTGACGTTACATACTTCATGGCACGGTGGTGAAATGTTGGACGTACGTTCCGTGTATGTTCTCCTGATGTTCCCCCCTCATGCCGCGTGGACGTTTCCACCCGTTTTAATGTGGATCAACGTAGTGGAACGTAGTGAGAAGTGTTTGACTATTGTCCATCTAACGTCATTGACGTTCGCCGAACATGTACAGAACGTACGCCGAATGTAAACCCTTACATTTGAGTTACGTCGATAGTTTTGAACAGGTTCAAAACCTTGACGCGCGCCGACGTAACGCGACGTAATGTGACGTAGCTCGACGTCAGTCTAACGTCATTCTGACATCATCATAACGTAACCCAACGTACATCAACGTAATGATGAAACGTGAGCACGTCAGACTTACGTTGGCTCGTTACATCATAGTGTGACAGGGGTATTACCAAGCTTGCTTTAACGGGGTTATAATGTTAATACATACAAAAACAATAACCAAAGTGTCCAGATATTGTATATTACATTCATAATGCACCCACGTTTTTGCCAAAGCCAAGTCGAAGTCGAAGCCAAAGCTTGGTTAAACCAATGATCGTTTAATCCAACCAAATTTCTAGGGTCCTTTTTTGTTTGGTTTAACGGGGTTATACTGTATACTCATACAGGTATTCCGAGTTACGCCGGTCCCTCGTGAAAAACTTATATGTGACCTAGCATGCCGAGTCACAACTACTGCTGGAAAGTGGATATGTGTGTAGGGGTGAATCCATACACCATGATACAACACAGAGTGGTGTATTAGCTAATATAAAATATTTGCCAGGATGATTTCACTGCAATCGATATTAGACATCTATGTCTGGCAATGTTATCCAGTTTGGTCATCAGGGTCCTTGTGGTTGCGAAAAGAGTTGGGTCTATAGTAAAGGATTGGGATGGGAGTGGGGCAACCTTCTGTTGTGTAACCAGAAGCTGCGCCCGGACATGCTGGGTCACAACTTCAATCCTGGGCCATTCTCGGAAACCGGGTACTAAAGTGTGGTATGGAAACCAAAAGTCTTCCTCATCCTAGTAATGCCGAGCACCAGACGCCACAATGAGTAGTGATTAAGTAAACTAACGGTCTTGCTTGCCTCTGTGTTTCAGGTAGTTCCAGTGCCGGGAGTGGAGAACCTGCCGCCACCTCCACTCCCCACCACGCTGCCTCCCGCGCCCCCCACCCCGCCCGCCGACTCCCGCACTTACCAGCGCGCCGGGCTGTGGAGCATCGAGGGCAGCGGCGTGTACCGCGTCTTCCGCTGCACCCTCTGCTCACGTGACTTCCGGCGCAAGGAGCAGCTCAAACTGCACTTCCGGACACACACGGGCGAGCGGCCTCACAAGTGCCTCATCTGCTCCGCCTCGTTCTCGCGGCCGGGGAACCTGAGCGCGCACATGCGCACTCACACGGGCGAGCGGCCGTTCGTCTGCCACATCTGCCACATGCGGTTCTCACAGTCCAACAATCTGAAACGGCACATGAAGTGTCACCAGCAGCAGGAGGACGGCGAGGACCCCGATGTGGGCACTGCAGCAGCAGCAGCAGCAGCAGCAGCAGCAGCTGCTGCAGTCACAGAGAGCTATGATGTAAACACAACAGATACTGAACAAGTTGTAACATGACTCCAATCTTTATAATAATTAATAAATAGTCTTTGTACCCCCAAGTGTATGCTAAAGTTGCATAATCCGATGAAATCGAACACTTCTTTGAAAATCAAAGTATCTAGATCCTCCAACATAGATAATGGCGCCCTTATTAAATATTTATTGGGACCAGACGGGATGGCCGAATGAGTTACAGCGTCCGTCACCCATGTTGGTAGACCATGGGATTGTGGGTTCGAACCCTGGTCGAGTCAAACCAATGACTTAAAAATGTATACTTGTCGCTTCCTAGCCAGGTGGTTGGCATTATTAGGATAGGGCAAGGACTGGTTGGCTCAGTGTCAGGATAATGTGACTGAGTGGGATATCAGGTCATGGTGCTGGCAGCCGGGCCTCCCAGTAGGGCAGCACTATAAAGTCGCCATGAGTGCGCACTGTCACAAGTTGGTATGCATCCTAATATGACCTTAGATGTTGCTAGGAAGTAAAACAATAACAAACAAATAAATATTTATTGGTATATGGAAGGTACGTTAAAGTCGTCCGGTATGGTCGACTGGGATGAAAAATGAACTCTGAATTTAATGCATGACTCATGTCACGGTTGGGATTCCCTCATCATGTGACAAAGCGTATTCAATTAAACAACTCGGGTCACCCCGAGCCACTTTTGGCGCATGTGCAGGCCCTACAACCTCGGGTTGCATAAACGAATGCGCTCGGGGTGGGAAAAATGGCTTAATCCAAAACATTTTTTTTTTCAATAACCAATATAACTACAGCAAAATAGGATTTGAAGTATTTTATGATTGCATAGTTTAGTTATATTTCCATTTCATTAATCTGGGTTATTAACAAAAATTTAAACACGTAGGACTCCTAGCACCCCCAGCCAAGATGTGGGTTACTGGGGTCGGGTCGTTTTGCACACGGCCCGTGTTTTTTAGACAACACTCGTGGTGTTCTATTTGAAATTCTAACGCCTCGGGTGACCAGAGAATACGGCCAGAGGGATTCCCCGCGGACCAGGAAACCCCTCGCTTTTGCTTTGAAGCATCCCACTGGTAGAGAATGCAAAAGACCAAGGGAATCCCACCTGTGACGTCATTCATAGATTAAACAGCACAGACCATTAAGTAAGAAACTGAGAAACTAAGCAAAGATGTCCTCGGAGACAGTAGCGTGCAGAGAGGGGGCAGATTGTGTGCCATATCACGGCATACTTCAAATGTCTTCCTTGTTCACATTTCTCAGTACTAGACGCTATACTTGAGCTTTAGGAGCATACACTAAAGTTGGCCGCGGCCATTACAAAACCTCTGCACGCCACTGCTGCAAATCATACAACAATCATGTCAAGCATCAAAATTACTTTGCATGGCTCCAATTCAAATACATTTAAAGTTAACCACTTTTAAATAGTACTTACTCCAAATTATAATTAAGTAACTTATATCGTTCAACTTAATATATAAGCACATTATTTTAATATGGCAGAAACTTAAAACCATCGGATTGTGCAACTTTGATTACGACATTGGTTTGCGTCTCATGTTCACCGATTATTTTATATTCATTTAGCTTCAAAAGCGAACTTAACAACGACGAAACCTGTTATTTCTATTGATATTAATATGCTAATAGTATATCCAGTTATATACCTCTTTTAACAGGTCACTTTATATCTTTCATATCTAACAATTACTCATTTACATACCAGCCCAAAATTATTAGTGTCTTCTTTTAAGTTATTGCTACAGTTGATTGTGCATTTGTTTTTACATTATTGTTATAATGTATGAGATGTGTGTAGGTACAGTAATATACATTTGTGATATGGCAGTTGTGCTGTGCATGAGGTTGTGCATTCTTGTTACAGGCTGGTCTTGGTAATTGGAATCGTGTTAGTTGTATGAAGTGGTGTCTAGATTATAATGTAAATATACAAAAAATAATAAATTAAAAAGTACACACAAATGGAGTTTTCTTGTATATTTATTCATTTGGTTTCAAACCATATGATACAGATGCATAGAAATGTCGGAACTAAAATAGTTTTTAAGACTACTGTCATGGCTACAGCTACAAGACTCTATTGTAAGTTTAAATGCACATGGTAAGGTATTCAATTCCTTATAGTCTGTCGGTAACGATAATATCAAACCAAAACCTCAGAAGCAGAGGCCCTCAACTTAAGTGCTGCTACAGCCTTTCAACGTAGCTTACACCGATAAATGCACCAAGTTGGCGGAGTGGCCCTGTGGTTCGGGCGCCCGCTATCCACACTACAATTTGCGGGAGAGATTTTCGACTGAAACCAGTTGTTTTTGGCACTCGGTATTACCGGGATATGGCAAGGACTGATTGGATCAGTGTCAGCATAGTGAGTGGAATATACCAAGTCATGGTGCCAATAGCATGGCATAACATTAGGGCAGCACAATAAAGCTACCAATGCCTGTCTTCACATCGCCTTAGATGAAACCAAAACAAAAGTAATCAAAATCAACACGTACTTGAGGTATATTTAAAGGTTATATATGATCAGAATCAGCCTTCCGAACCATAATTGCCCCTCCCCCTACCCTCCAATAAAAATAAACACGAAAAGCAGACGGATACATTTTAAGTTGCATAGTCCGATAAGATCGGATGTAGTGGCCGAATCGATAAGAGTGCAGGCTTCCCACGTGGAAGGTCGGGAGTTCGAATCCCAGCTGACTCAAACCATGACATACCAACTATATATATCGCTACGTAGTCTGGCGCTTGGCATTACTAGGATAGGGCAATGACTGGTTAGCTCAGTATCAGGATAATGTGACTGAGTGGGATATTGGGTCATCGTGCTGGGTGTCTGATCTCCCAGTGGGGCAGCACTACTATTACATTAAAAAAACATCCCGGTGATATCACTTTCTAATCAATACCTTATCCCGAAACTTCCACCACTAGCCCATTTCTGTAATTAAAGACCCCTTGTGCCACATATATGATATATTCCTATATTTACTATGTAAGTTGTATCTTCACCATCGTACCATAATCCAAAATAATCTCAACAGTTATTTTAATTGTCATTTCAACTTTTGAAAAAATCGGGGTTGGCCATTGTACACTATTTTATGATTTTAATGGTTGGCTTCTATAAATACAAGGGATCTGTGCATAATCTGTCTGCATATATATCATCATCATCATCATGCTGTCGGTCGCGATGCGACAAAGACTGCTTTCATTACTTGACTGCCGCTCTCCATTTAGCTCTCTGCTGTGAGAGTTGCGTCCATGAGTCAGTCTTAATGTCTCAGCTTCAGGTTTCTCTTGATGGTATCCTTCATTTCATGAAAGCTGCCTGCAAAAGTGTTGAAGTGCTGTTGGCTTTTGCAAGTTACCAGCGGCGCTCTCTCGGGGAGCAAATAGAGGTTTCACACCGGCAATAACATGTCAAGACAGGCGCAAAACTATTTGTCCCTGCAGTGGCTGGTCGGGAGATGTTGGGAGTTCCATACATCGCCTGCCACAGTGGCATGGTTTTCTGTTTAGGGTTTGCTCCCTAAACAGAGCATATATATACATATATACATACACAAAGATATTTATGTACCGGTGTGGCGGTTTCAGCCCTGTCCCGTACTCAGCCGTGTACCTATACTCAAACTCAAGGCATTGTCAATGGTCTTAAGTCACTAACCTTATAAATTTATACATATACGCATACACACAGTTTGGTATACGTAGCTTACGCAGTGGTAGCTAATGAACACAATCAATGGCCTGTAATAATACATAAACGCGATGTTGTGAGAACACGACAATGTAGAATTGAGTTGTGGGCTGGAGGTAAAACTGCCTCCGCTCTCATCTACGATTGATATAAAGTAAAATTGGTACCTGAACCCTAGTCACTGTGAGTGATGTAGTAGTGGTAATCCTGGTCGTCAAACATTGTCGAACCAGCCATGCGTCACAATGAACCTGTCATACAATTTAATATAATGTTTTTGGTAAAGATGTTTTCTATATGTGTACCAAGCGATTTGTTTCTATGTGGTGTGGTTTTAGAGATATTTCACTTTTCCTGGATTTTCTGTATGAAGATTGCTCACCACCATTGACAATGCCTTGAGTTTGACGGTACGCGCAGTACAAAACATTAGTTTTAATCAAAATTAATAGAAATCAAGAACCCTAACCTTATACATTTAATATAATCTTTTTGGTGAAGATGTTTTCTATATGTGTACCAAGCGATTTGTTAATAGGTGGTGTGCTTTTAGAGATATTTCACTTGTTCTGTATTTTCTGTATGAAAATTACTCACGACCATTGACAATGCCTTGAGTTTGAGTATAGGTACACGGCTGAGCACGGGACACAGCTGAAACCGCCACACCAGTGTACATAGATACATACAAATATATAATAAACATTATGCAATACACACATATATATGTATATATATAGTATAGATATACAAATCTTACCTTGGTACAGATGATGGATAACTCTTGTTTTCCCGAGGTACAAGCCTCGGATAGTCGTGGGCTAGGGAGAAGGAAGCAACATCCGGGTCCAGCAATCTTCATCTAATTATTCAGGATAAAAATGAGCTTAATTGTATGGATACTCATAATGTTTTCGTTTTGGCACAAGCAAACGTAATAGTCATGGCAGGGTGTGGTGGGCGGGCCCTAGCCCACGACTATCCGAGGCTTGTACCTCGGGAAAACAAGAGATATCCATCATCTGTACCAAGGTAAGATTTTTTGTTTTTTTGTTTGTTTGTTTGTTGTTTTACGTCCTAGCAACATCTAAGGTCATGTCAGGACGGGTACCGACTTGTGACAGTGCACTCATGGTGACTTTATAGTGCTGTCCACTGGAAACCAGGCCGCCGCACATGACTGGTATCCCACTGTACTTATCCTGACACTGAGCACCCAGTCCTTGCCTATCCTATAATGCGAGCGCCTGGCTAGGAAGCGACAAGTATCAATCTTAAGTCATTGGTTTGACTCGACGGGACTCGACCCAGACCCACGATCTACCAGCACGGGAGACGGACGCCCCACCCACTCGGCCACCCGCTGATTTGTATAACTATAGTTTGTATAACTATACTATTTTACCCGTACTAAGCCTCTGGCTACTCGTGGTCGAGGGAGACCTTTACGTAATCTCATTTTTATCCTTTTTAATCATCAACATAAACAGTGTTTAGTTGTAAATTTTTAAATGTTGTTTGTCTCACCGGTTCTTGTTAATTGGTGAGTAAGCGGGTTGCTACCCCGCTGGTCTTCTCTAGGCGTTTGTTGTAATGTTTAGCAAACGACCTTGCCATCTTCCAGCCGGCATGTGCTAGGATTCTCTTCACTGAGATCCCTAACTGTCTTACTTTTGAGACCATAGCCCCTCTCATAGAGTGGGAAGCGTAGCGTCCTGTGTTGACGCCTGCCGCCTTGAGTACCGTAATCGTCTATCTGGCGAGTGTGTCTCTTGAGATAGCTTTATGTGGCTTAATGAAGCTGTCTTGAATTTCGTATTCCCTTTGTCTTGAATAAATAAGCCGTAATGGCTGAAACTACACAAATTCTTCTGTCATCTGGAAAGCTGTTTACATGAACTGTGGATAGCGGGTCCCTTGTGCGGTTTGACTTTAACAAATTGTCTAAATGAAACGTAGCCTCCTTGTCAATCTCTAGGCTGTCTAGGGAGAGGGCTACAATTGTCTGTCCTCTGTGACCTGTTAGTAACAGTAAAAGTACTGCTACCTTAAAACCTAATTGTTTAACTGATAAGTGCTTATTACTCGGCCATGTTTTAAATAATTTAAGCACTACCAACACATCCCAAAATCTACTGTATCTGGGTTTTGGAGGATTCCTTTCATAAACCAATCTCATAAACCAGTGAATGACCTTGTGTTTACTGATTGTCTCTCCATCTATTCTCCGTAAAATAACTGAAAGTGCACATCTAGCTGCATTGATGGCTCCATAACCAAGTCCTTCGTCTTCCATCATTCGTAAGAAACGGACAACCTGAGCAAGAGATGGTTCCATTGGCTTGACTTTCTTGAGTAAACAATATATGCCCCATTTCATCAAATAGCTTGAATATAATTTTACCGTTCCCTTTCTCCATGAATGTGACATGAGTCTATCTTGTGTAATTTTATCTAAACCAAATTTTTGTAAGTGTCTGCTTAGAAAAGGAATGCCAATAGGGGCATCATCGACACGTCTCCTTCCTTTGTCAACTCTCCTTGGTGTTGTAGATTTCCCGGTCCTCTGGGGAATTTTAGTGAGTCTTTTGCTCCCCATGACACTGCTGCTAGCCAGGGTTGAGTGTTCCATTCTGGCACTACCAGCACCGCATGTGCTTGATCCTGCCTGATCTTCCTGGCCACTCTGCTGATAATGCTGAATGGGCGGAATATATAATAAAAAATATCATTCCAGATCAGAGAAAAAGCATCCACCTTCCAGCCGTCTGGTTCAGGATGCCAAGACACATATTTAGAAATCTTTTTGTTGTTTCGTAATGCAAAAAAGTCAACTTCTGGGACTCCCCATTTTTGCCAAATAATGTCAAAAATGTTATCATTTAGAGACCATTCCAAGTGATCATGGAAATGGTGAATCTTTGTCTCTGCTAGTGTGTTCTGGCTACCTGGTATATGTGCTACTGTCAGCCATATTTGTTGTGTTTGTGCCCAATTCCAAATTTGTTTTGCGAGTTTGTTACATGGTTTGGACTTTGTCCCTCCCATGTTGCGAATATAGGCCATTGCTGTGGTGTTATCTGTTAACACTCGTACCTGAAACTTAGGCACATGCACTAAACTACGCAATCCCAGAGAGAGAGCACATAATTCTAATACATTAATGTGGTCGGAAATTTCATCCTGTAACCAGCGACCTCCTGTTGCACAGTCATCTCTGTGTGCACCCCAACCTTCTAAAGATGCGTCTGTAGTGACTATTTTATTGGGTTCACCCATCCTTATAGGATTTGGTGCAGAATCAATGTGCATTAGCCACCAATGAATGTCATCGTAGCCTTCTTGCGAAATTTTCATAAGTCCTTCAAAATTGCCTTTTGTCCTGGCTAGTGCAAAATTGTTGTCTATTTCCAGGGACTTAATGTGTGCATTACCATATAAAATGGCCAGTGCATACGCTATCATAATGCCAATAAGAACTGCTACTTGCCGTATCTTTGGTCTTTTTAACTGTAATAACATGACCTTTCTGTGCCATCTCTGAGAAAATTGGTTTTAACAATTTTGTAAATAGGCGTGGGGCACACGCTAGACCATTTGGGAGACATGTAAACTCATAAAGTTGGTCCTCCCAGATAAATCTTAGGAACTTTGTCTGCTTTATATATCGGAACTATATAGTATCCATCTCGTAAGTCTACGCTTGCCAGCCATGAATTGTGTGTAACTAAATCCATGGCTGATTCTAAAGACAACATTTTAAAATGTTTGTACTGGACTATCTTGTTAAGTGTTGTTAAGTCCAAAATCATCCTAATATCGCTATTTGGCTTCGGTCTGGAAAAAATTTTAGAGATAAATTCTCCATGTTGGACTGGTTCAATAATCCCTTTATTACAAAATGTTATCACTTCTTTATGTAATGCTTGTTTCTCTAGCTCATCAGAATGATATGGGAATGGAGTATGGGTTTGAATATGCTGTTCTATAAAAGGAATTGTAACTCCTCGTACAATATTAAGCACTGTGTGGTTATTTCTAATTTGTTCCCAATCATCTAAATGGTTAGCAGTATTTCCTGCTTTAAATTTGCTTCCAGGAGTTTGTGTCGCAACTTCTACTTGTTCCCTGGTCTGGGGAACGGCTTCTGGGGGTTTGATTCCCTCTTGAAGGGGCGGTTATTGTCGTTCATCAGGTTAGAAAATCCTGACGGATCTTTTTGAATCGATTTGTGTTGTCCGATCCCTTCTTAGCATCCAAATGCTTGGATGATTTCGCTGCAGTTTCGACCTGTTTGAATAGGTACTGCAGCTGTCCCCCGAACATCTTGGTCTTATCCAAGGGCTTGCCCTTGATAGGCTTGGGGGCAAGGAATAAAGTATATTCCTTGCCGTCATTGTCCACGATTTTCTAAGACCGTGCGACCTCTTTGCCAACATCAGTGCATACCGACTTGAAGACTTTCTCGAAACGTCTATACGAGATGAAATTACTTGTCGCTGTGAGGAGAGCTATCCCCGAATCCATGTCAGCGCAAAGAGTGGAGAACTTATTGTCCGTCATCATGCCGTTAGCGATAGGCGTCACCGCCGCTAGAGCCGGCAGCACTCCTTTGTGGGCCATATGGATACAAGTTTTGAACTTCTTTCGTTCATCACTCATCGTGAAATCTGAATCCATCTCTTTGATGGTAGCTTCCAGGATCCCTTTGATCCCTGTGAACTGCTTGGCCAACTTGGTGATAATTTCAGCCGGCTTAAAGGTGTGGAAGTGTCCCTTAATAGTCTTCCTCATCAGGGTACAGGTGTTGATCTTCTTTTTCTGAGTCAAGATTTTCTTGACCACCTTTCCGCCGATTTTCACATATTTGCCAGTCCATTCCGTATCGGATTCGGAATCTGTGGTGGTCGAGTTGGAAGAAGAGTCCGATGAAGAGGACTCACACTTTTTCTTCGACTTGGACTTCTTTTTGGTATTTTTGATGCCGGTCTTGTTGCGGGCCTTGAAGTACTCATCTCCATCAGATGAGTCCTTCTTCTTGTGTTTCCTCTTCCGTGAGGGAAACCCAATCTCTGAGTCTGTCGTTTGTTGGGGGTCCGACATGTGCTCCCAGTCCGACTCCTCAGACGCAACATCTTGTTGTTGTTGTTGTCTGGCCACCTTCTCTGGGAGCAGCTGTTGTAGTTTCTCCCTGATGAGGCATACCACCCGGTCATCTAGATTAGATGGCCCCGGTTCGGGCGAGTGGTCACGTGACTGAGCAGACTCGAGCCCAGGGGTAGCGTCCCCCTCACTAAGTGTGTGTGGTACATCGACCTTACTCCGCTTCGCCGCTATCTCGAGTCGTCTGAAAACCAACAAAGGTTTATTACAATGAGCTCAAGGAACAACTCAACACATGGAACAGTGCGGTAACTTGCTTGATGCACTGAATGGGTATTAAATCCGTATTTACACCGGTTTAATCCAGGCGTGATAAGCTAAATGGTATGTCGAAAGTGCAACGGTCGGACGAACCAAACCGAAACCAATCGAGGGGTAGGGACCAGTGTACTGATCCCTCCCACACTCTCTGTAACATACAGTTCTCCCTCCTGTGGCTACTACGCCAACAAGTTGAAGAAAATGCTATGAAACTCGGAGGTACGCCTAAACCCTTGGGAATTCTATTATGCTTCCCTAAGATAATCTAAGCAATGAATTGGCTCCTACCAAACATCTCTCCGTTCAGCAACGGACGGCACAAAAAATGGCGCTGCTCCAAAAAAGTTTAACGCACCGGATAACGAATACTTTTACATGAATAACTGTGTTAACATGTTACTAAGTATTGCAAAAAGTACGTCAATCTGTGCTATATACATTGTTATCAATCCTTGTAAGTTTTCGTCCAATACTTACTTTGGAATTGTTGGTATTGCTTGGAAAAAACTGCTGAACCTGCTCATAACGTCCTCCCGTTATGAGTGGAATATGCTAATTGCTGGACCCGGATGTTGCTTCCTTCTCCCTCAACCACGAGTAGCCAGAGGCTTAGTACCGAGGTAAAATTTATATATAATCTGTCTGTATAGGCCTATATATACATATACATTATGTATCTACACACAAATATATAATCAAATTTATGCAAGACACACACATATATATATTCGATTGGATCCCTGTGAACAACTCGCACATATGAAAGTGATGGTCATATGATCTTGTAATTTGCCTTCCAGCCGCAGTCCTTGATCTGCGATGCCGAGGCGCTGACACAAAGAAGCTGGTGACCGGAATGCTGGCGACCGGCTCATCAATGCCGGCACTCAGGTGTACTATGTGAATATATATTTATACAGAGCGATATCAATCACACCATTTCCAGCATATCCACCGGAAATCGTGCTGCAGCCAGGTTGAGCACGGTGGGCGCCAGCATTGTCCGCACGGTGGAGTCCCGCACAAAGAGCTTCACAATCGGCTGCATGACGCCCATGTCACCATGGTTACGCCGCTGCGCCTCCTCGACCAGCCTGCGCACGCAGCCCTCCATGTTGTCTTTGACGCAGGTGTAGAGCGCGCCAGCAACCTGCTCATGTGACTTCTGGAAGGGCTGCAGTTGTAACTTGAGCTGCGCGCCGAACGTGTTGTCCTGCATCGAGCCAATGAGGCTGCGCGTGTCAACACTCTCGCTCAGCGCCATCCAGTAAGCGACACCTGGCGAGTTGCGGTACTTCCCCGCCTCCTTCGGTAGGCGCGAAGAGGTGGCCGAGATGGAGGAGAGCACAAACTTGAGGCCAGCGATCTGCAGTGCCATGCGGTCTAGCTCCTGCCGGATGGTAACGATATTGTCCCAGGCCGACTGCAGCGCCTCGTCCGTCTGGCGCGGCCAGTTCATGCGGAACGCTGCCACCGCCCAGCCCTGCTTCATCACCGGGTCGACGATCTGCGACGCTAGGATCTCCCGCACCACAGTCGAGCGCAGCGTCCCACACTTCACCGAGTCGCTCACCGCTATCGGGCCCTAGGAGGAAAGAAACAAGTGGGGTCAGAGATTGCTGGTATGTGTGTGGCTGCTTATTCTTGTTCTTCATTGAATGAGTTAAGAACCTATTTTTTGAATGTGTGGCTGCTTATTGTTATTCTTGATTGGATCAGTTGACAACCATTTTTGTGTGTTTGATTCTTTCATTGTTGAACCTTTTTTTGTGAGTGTTTAAAAAAATCCTTTTTCTTTATTGAATGAGCTAAAAACGTTGTGTGTGTGGTTGCTTATTATCATTCTTCATTGATTGAGTTGAGAACCTTTTCTGTGTGTGTGGCTGCCTATTCTTATTGTTTGTTGGATGAGTTGAGCATCTGCTTCCCATTTGACAGTTGTCGGATTCAGACCCTGGGTTTTCGAGGCTTAAACCAATGACTTAAAAATTATTCTTGTCACTACCAAGTCAGGTGCTTGGCATTGCTAGGATAGGGCCAAGACGAGTGGAATTAGAAAGACCTGTGGTCTGTGATTGAAATTCCTCAGCGTAAAGCTGGATACTCAAATGAAGCATTACATTTTCAAAACCAAAACATTCAGCTAGATTTGATTCTATATATCAAACTTAGATACTGATAAACCTATTAAGGATTTGTTGCGACATAGAAGGGCATATTGAGTCAATTTAACTTTGAACTTTGAAGAATTAGTGTTCATTTATTGGCACATCATTCAATTACATGTTCGTTAGACGAATTAAGAGGTTTGTAACCTACAGAAGAGAAACCGTTAGGTTTGTTTGTATGTTGTTTGTTGGAGTTTTACGTCCTAACAACGTCTAAGATCATATCAGGATGGGGGAGCCGTTACTTAGGTAGATGTTTAATGTACTTCGCTCTTGACAAACTACAAAGTTCTAGTACAATGACCTCAACATCTACATATCCTCTCTGTGCAGTATTCTGCCATAAAATGAAAATAGGCAATGAGAAGCAGAACATTCTGCCTCAGTACACATTTCTCCTATATTCCAGCATAACAGTCGCTGGTTTTAGAGTTAAGACAGCCACATGATACAATACCTTAAAACGTATATTTTATTTGTTGAAAAGATGTATTTAGGCTATCGCAGTCCCTGTAGTATACCCAGTAAGTCGTAAGTAGGTCAGTAGACATGTTTATGTACACTACTTCACAGTCTGTTTATTACAAGACCGTGCTGCCACCTATGCTATCAGTATCACCCCTTGCATGTTGACAGGTCCTTCAGCGTATTTCCCACACACAACTTCACAACCTGTATAACACATGATGGTGCTGCCACCTATGTCCCAAAACCCCAATAAGGTGCTATCACCCCTTGCACGTTGACATGTCCTTTGGTGTCCTTCCCACACAAAACCTAACAGTTGTGAACATCCACATTGAACTGCACTGCATCCAACATGGTTGCCAGGTTTTCGATCATCCCCGAGTAGGCCTTGTCTTTGATGAAGATCTTGACGATGGGTTCCTGTGGGACATGGCCACCGCCTTTCTCTGGCCGCAACTGCATCGCACTCTGGTCAACCAGCTGGCGCACGCACCCCTCCAGGTTATCCTTGACGACGATAAAGACTGCATTGCACAAGTGGTCCTTAGACTGTTGGTATGGTTGCAGCTGCAGTTTCAGTGCTGCACCGTACTGATTCGACTGCATTCCTGTGAACAACTCGCGCATGTCAAATTCATGGTCACACGTCGCCATCCAGTATGAGACACTTGGCACGATCTTGTAGTCTGCCTTTGTTCCACGGTCTTTGATCTGTGACGACGAGGCACTGATGCCAGACACAAAGAAGCTAGCGACTGGGATGCTAGCAACAAGCTCATCGATGCCGGCACGCAGGTGTACTATGTTGTTCCACGTGTTCTGTGATGCCTCCAGGTTCTGGCGGGGCCAGTTCATGCGGAAGGCGATCACCTTCATCTTTGCAGCTAACACGGGACAGACGAGGTGCTGTGTAAGCGCGTCACGTGCAGCCACAGAGCGCAGGTTTGATGCCGGGTGGCCCAAGGTCAGAGCTGAGGGCACCTGCGTGTGAAAAAAATAGTAATGTAGCAGTCTACACTGACCTCACAGACAAGGAGCCACATACACAGGCAGATGGTGACAAGGTGATTCCATCAGGGAGCCTAGATAGACTAATTGTTAGGACGCCTATCCCCAGAGTCGCAGGAGTGTGGGTCCGCGTCCCACTCTAGGCGCAATGTTCCCTTTGTTTGCATTACCAGCCACTGGTTTCCATCACAAGGATCCTGTACAAGGTATGCGCTGAACCTACCCTGTGCAAGTATATTTGTGTGTGTGTGAGTATGTTTGTATGATCATAAGCATTAAATAGCTTATGGACATAAAGCATTTAAGAGACTAACAATTCCAAGGCGGTGAGTGTAGTAGCTTGCATTGCCCTCACAGCCAAGGATCGGCGTGGACAGTGAGCCTAGATGGTTAGGGCACTAACCCTGGAATATCAGAAGTTTGAATTCGAGGCTTGCTTTTCTTCTGTTTAGAATCTGTGATTTATCATAATTCAATTAAAACCACATATTGGAAGCATCAGAATTGAGGGTTGACTATTTAACCAAATCCTAATTATCCATGCAGTGGTCTACACCTCTGATAATTGAAATACATAATAGATTACAAAGGAACAGACCCCCCCCCCCCCTCAAACACACACACGCATCTGCCCTCTGCTGTATTTCGCCATTTCAATTATCTTGGCATTGAGATAAACAGCATACTGGGAAAAAATATTTTCCTAAAAAAATAATCCTTTTCGCTGATATTCCATATATAAGATTGATATTTGATAATCTCTCGATATATTAGATTACACTGGAATTAAGTCATTTATGATAACCGTGTATAGGAAATATTTGCCTTGTATTGTTCGGTTAAAACATTATATCTAGCCAGTGAATTCATTATGAGCCGAGCTCAAAAAAGTTATTTCAA
Organism: Branchipolynoe longqiensis; assembly: GCA_030323885.1. Classification (NCBI taxonomy): domain Eukaryota; kingdom Metazoa; phylum Annelida; class Polychaeta; order Phyllodocida; family Polynoidae; genus Branchipolynoe; species Branchipolynoe longqiensis. Next base: position 68,392,392 of record CM059188.1, read on the forward strand.
CCGAATGGAATTTAGATGTAATTGTAAAGCAATTACGTGTCTATTGCAAGCTTAATTCGTGATAATATGAAATTTTAGCGAAATACCTATGTATTTTTCGTTCTAATACAAAAATGTTCATCTCCACTATGCATTGCGAGATACTATAATAACCAGTACGGTTGCTGTACAATATAACCTGTCTTGAAAGACAACTCTGCATCCAGACCAAGGTTGTCTTGACATAGCAAGTGCCCTGTCATCAAAAGGACAGTCAAATGAGACAAAAATAGATTGTAATTTGTACATTGAAAAATTGTCCACACATTGCAGTCCACATATTGTATCCCAATGTTTTAATGAACATAATAGTTTTCTAGTGATCTCACGAATAGATATATAGTGAATATAGGTGGCGCGACCTTTTGATGTATGAGCAGACAGGTGGCGCCCCAGGCGGACCTGATGTTGGGGTAGGTTCAACCAATCGATGACTTAGTTCAGGCTCCAGCAGCCGATGACTGAGGAGAGCATGGGCTGAGGAGTAGGTGGAAGCTTCCAGCCATATTATACCTTTATAATTATCATACAGCATATAAACAAACTGATCCCATCCCAGATTGATATAGACAAACTGATCCCTTAGTCCCATCCCAGATTGATATAAACAAACTGATCTCTTAGTCCCATCCCAGATTGATGTAAACAAACTGATCATTATGTCCATCCCAGATTATCACATGACCTAATCCGATATGATAATCAATTTCCCATGTTTCTATCACGAGATACATTTATGTTTCACTTCAATCAACAACACAATACTTCATATATAAAAACAGCATTTATTATGAATAACATCTATCAATCATAACCTGGTAAGTATTACTGTTTCATATACATCCCAACGTTTATTCAGAATTACTGCCATACAAAGAAAAAAACTGACAAAGTAATGCTAACCTAACCTTGGATGGCAAAGAAAATACACACGCACACCTAAAACAAACAAATACATACACACGTGACCATGTGTATAATCAGGGATGATACTGGTTTCAGGCAAAAAAAAAGGGGAAATAAAGACGAGATTATTATCAAGATGGCAAATTTCCATTTACACCAATATAAAAAATGCCTCCAGGCTTTGAAAAAAACCCTGGAAATCTGCTTTAAAATATCATCCCTGAATTAATGTGTGTGCAAGCACGCGATTGCTGAGGTTTAATTGTTAAATCTACGAATGAAACAGTCTGTTCATATCTACGAATGAAACAGTCTGTTCATATATGAGTGACAATGTTCAATCCTACAACTTTAATTGGTTTGTTTGTTTGTTTTACGTCCTAGCAACATCTAAGGTCATATCAGGACGGGTACCTAATTATGACAGTATGCACTTATGGCGACTTTATAGTGCTGCCCCTTTGGTAGATCAGGCTACTGGCACCATTTCTCACTCAGTCACATTATGCCTGACACTGTGCTAACCAGTCCTTGTCCTAGTAATGCCGAGCACCAGGTAGCGACAAGCATCAATTTTGTAAAGTCACTGGTTTGACTCGGCTGGGATTCGAACTCCCGAACTTCCGCACGGAAAGCCTGCGCTCTACCGATTCGGCCACCACGTCCGGTTTAATTTGTCTTCGCTGTCACACATGACCCAGATATGTATGTGCCACACTTAAAACCACTTGTTAAAGTTGCATAGCCCGATGGCTTTCTGTGTCCTATAATATATATTAGCTTTATATAATCTACCTTACTTTAGTTTGAAGTACTTTTTATTTTAAATGGCCAACTTTGGAATATATCTCAAGTTAAAACATACCGAATTAATGTTAGTGTGCACATATAAATTCTCACACAAGAGGTTTCAGCAGTAACACGTTCTATTAAGTTAACTTAGTATTCCCTTCTATGCAGCAACAAATGATTAATAAATGTACAAATATCTAACGTGGATATGTAGCATCAATTCTAGATAAGTGCTTTTAGCTTTAAAAATGTGATGCTTTAATTGCAGCAGCATATTGCATTCATCACAAATTATTTAACAGATGGTGGAATTGTTCAGAAGTACATATATTTTACCACAGCACAGTTTGGGACATCTAAGTAAGTAGCCATTAAACCATATAATCTTTTAACTAGTAAATAGAATCACAACAGTTTTCCATCTATTTCTGAATTACATATTAATTATTATATCATCTTGTTACGAAACTCTTCATGAAGCTAAATCTTCTATTCAAAATAAACTAACAAAATAAGAATACCAAATTGACCAGTTTTACCAGTTTCATTCCAGTATTTGTCACTGTGTTCAAATTTTCCACAAGTATTCAATCATCTCTGTACTGATTCTGTTAACCTGAATCTGCAGGAAATACCCATTGAGTACATATAGTGTTCTCTAAGTGACATATGCTTGATTTCAAATCTAAGGTGTCTTTTTTTCTATTTACACACATGTGTCCTGGGATTTGTCTAGGCCCACTTAGAGCTATTATTTATCAACAATCAACAGTCACTGGGAGGATACCTGTCTTCACTCAGCCAGTTGTACACCACACGGAAGTCTTTCGACTATTCCAAACCTAATAGTCGAGTAATTCAGCACGGAAGCGGGCAGCTGCTAGATCACTCAATGCCTGTGAAAGCATGTCCTTAGGACCATCATTAGCCACATAGATCTTGACTAGTGGCTCTCTGAATCGCTCTGTGGGTCCATAGCAATGGCCACAACTCTCCTCAACCAACCGACGCACACATCCCTCCATGTTGTCCTTTACACCACTGAACAGTGCATTGCGGATGTCCTTCTCCGTCGTCTGATAGGGCTGCAGAACCAGTTTGAGTGTGGCACCACAGCTGTTGGCGTTCATGTGACTGCATAGACTACGCTGATCTGTCCTCAGCTGTTGGGACACGAGCCAGTAGACAACACCGGGCAGTATTTTGTACGTAGATTCAGCGGCTCCTTTTACCTGACTTGATGTCGCATTGATCGCAGAGATCAGAAACAGTGTCCCAGGGATGAGTTTGGCGAGGTTATCCAGTTCCATTCTCATGAGAACAATCTGATCCCACATGCTCCTGCTTGGATCCTTCTGTCTAGGCCAGATCATACGAAAGGCAGCGACGTGCCACTTTTTCTCAAGAACTGGTGTGAGGATTTGCCGGTTGAGGATGTCGCAGACAGGCTTGGAGCGCAGCTTCATCGATGGAAGCGTGGCCATACTAGACGTGCTCAGTACCTGCAACATTGACACACGTCACGTCACTTAACATTTTAGAATACTTTTGACAATTTGTCTTTACACACAAGTTAATCATCTAAGACACAAAGGTTCTCGACACTTTGCACCACATAGAAACTTGACCTACATGCACTGAAACCAGCCACATCCAGGCACGGCAATACATGAGGGGGGAAACCAAGATGGTCTGAGGATGAATAAACTAATCGAACACAAGACGACTATTTCCACGCAAAATCAGTTTGTGCCATTAAAACCAGCTACGTTTTGACCATATGTGTCATTACTCCAAGAACCACAATTAAAAACTATTAACAGTTTACATGTTCAAGATCTACGCCTGTTGCCCTGCCGAGTGTATAAATTCATGGCTTCTCTACACAATTTTATCAAAACCGTTGACTGATACATTCCCGCGCCCCCCATCCTCGATTAATAAGCATTGCACACGAATTAGATTATCCAAATAATTCCTCTTTCAACCGTTGAAACATTTCAAATTATACAAATCTTCATAGATAAAAAGATAAATGTTGATCCAATGACATATGACATACAATAAACCCTTGAGTAGGACATATTTATCATTACATTATCAACTACAAAAATCTAAAAGCATTGTTTCAGTGACGTATATGTGATAGATGTATATGATTTCACGGAAACATAAAATAAAATTATTGAATGTTGTTCAGAAAAAAAAACCACCACATTCTCTGTCAAGTTGAAATGTTATTCTATAAGGTAGGTGTCCTCTCAACTATAGATACTCCTTACCCGGACTATAAATTAAGGAGCTCAGCACGGAACCGTGCAGCAGCTAAGTCATTCAGTGCCTGGGATAGCATGTCCTTAGGACCATCAGGTGCCACATAGATTTTGACTAGTGGCTCTTTGAGTCGCTCTGCGGTTCCATAGCAATGGCTGCAGCTCTCCTCAACCAAGCGACGAACACATCCCTCCATGTTGTCCTTTACACCACTGTACAGCGCATTGCGGATGTCCTTCTCTGTCGTCTGATAAGGCTGTAATACCAGTTTCAGCACGGCACCACAGTTGTTGGCATTCATGTGACTGCACAGACTACGCTGATCTGTCATTGGCTGTCGGGACACGAGCCAGTAGACAATACCCGGATGTATCTTGTATGATGTCTCAGAGCCCGACTTCATCTGGGCAGAAGTTGCGTTGATGGCCGACACTAAAAACAATGTGCCAGGGATCTGCTGAACCAGTCTGTCCAGTTCCACTCTCATCAGAACAATCTGATCCCATATATTTTGGCTGGCATCCAGCACTCTTGGCCAGGTCATGCGGAAAGCTGATACACTCCACTGGTTTTGGACAATCGGTTGCAGGATTTGCCGGTCCAGAATATCGCAAACCGGTCTGGAGCGCAGCTTTGGAGCAGGCAGTGTCGACATGCTAGTCGAAGAGCCAGACATCTGCAAATGACACGCACATCTTGTAAGCGGTCTACAATGACACTCGTTTAATAATGATTTGATACATGTCCAAAGAAGTGGCATGATCTCATGGCTGAAATCATATCAACAAACTAAAGGGGCACCCAGATAAGTCAAGTTTTCTAGTCTAATCTTGTACAGTATAATCTACACAAATTAAAAGAAAAACTAATAAAATAGATGAACCGAATACATGTACAATACATATATATGTATATACATGCAAACACGCGTTTTACATGGCAAAATAAACATTGAAGGGGATTATTTCGGTTGCAGTAGAGAACACAATATATAACACCTGTTTTAAGTAGAAGGAATTTCCTTTAAAACAAAAGAAGAAAAAGAAAGAAAAAAGCATCCCCAGGTATATGAAATAGAATAGATATCATTGAGCTTACATCACAGACGAGAACCGGAAACGCTCAAATGTCTTAAGATCCTCTTTATTTCAAATTCTCTTTGAAATAAATATGCATCACATACATTTTTAAATACAACAAACTATATGCCATTAGGAGGCAACTGTGTTTTCATACATCCAGTAGTAGCAGCATCAGCAGCTAGATCGCATAGAGCTCAGCATGGAAACGGACGTTCTCCAGACTGGACAGCACAGCGGGGAGCATGTCGCTCGGCCCGTCCTTTCCTACGTAGAACTTGACGATGGCTTCCTTAGAGGAGCCCTCAGCCTGAGCCTCCTCTACCAAGCGACGGACACATCCGCTCATGTTGTCCTTTACTGCGTTACACAGACTACTGCTGATGTCTTTCTCTGTCGTCTGGAACGGCTGCAGTTGGATCTTCAGGTAGGCGCCTACAGAGTTGCTCTCCATGTGCAGCGCCAGCTCGCGGCAGTCGACCATCTCCTTAGAGACCACCCAGTAGTACAGCCCAGGGTTCACTCTGCGTTGGCCATCTGGCAGCGTGGCGTTGGTGGCATTGATCGCGGAGACGAAGAAGAGCAGCCCAGGCACCCAGCGCACCAGCTGGTCGAGCTCCGCGCGCGCCTCCACAATCTGGGTCCAGATGCCATGGATGGCAGAGGGCGACGCCTTGTTCCAATGCATGCGGAATGAGGAAATGTTCCACCCGTTAGCCAGGAGTGGCCTGACGAGCTGTGCAGTGAGCACAGTGCGCACCTGCTGTGACTTGAGCTTGTACGCGGCCTGGGTGCACTCACGGCCAGTCACACCACCACCACCACCACCACTTCCGCCCTGCAGCAGAGAAAGGGTAACAATGTCCATGAATGTACATTAGGACTCATGCTGGACGGGCGGAGATGGGCTTATGTATCCTTAGTCACATGCAAACATTTCACACATGCAGGCCCCCTGTGAAAGAAATCGGAAGAAACCCGTCTTTTGGGGTATTTGAGTTTGTATTGCTTGCCCTTTATGAAAAAAAAAAAACAGGCCGCCTTTTGGTTAATTTGAGGTGTGCTCCTTACCGTCATCAATTAAGCATCCTTTTATCTGGTGTTACATAAACATATGTATCATTGCAGTAACAGCCGTCACCCACACTCGGACACAGCGTGGTAACACTAGCCTGTAGTTACTCACCACAGCAACAGGGACTGATCTTTACACAGAGTGATCAATTGTGACAAATAGCAAATATTTGCTTGTTATATATTGAGCACCGATTTGTATAGAGCATGAATAAACAGAAGACGCAGGCACCTTGGAGAACAATTCTGAAGCAATGTTCCGGACTCACGGCGAGAAATCAAACAGTTTAGAACGTGAGTAGAGTAATATATACATATAGAATATAATACACATATATAGGCTAACCTCATTATATTTCTCCAAGCCTCCCATTAAGTACAATTATAAATTGATGGAAAGTTAAGGTCATGTAGGTCCAAGGTTTGCATCTCGCGGTGCGAATCACATATCTAAGGTGAATAAAACTATATATATATTCTGGCTAACCACATTATACCGCTCTAAAGCTCGCTCAAAGGAAAGGATCAGCCTGCTCCAACTTCTACATCCCACACCCACCCCAACTCTGTACACTAGTTCCGTATACATCTGGTTTGTGTGCAGGGTCACATCTCATACAGCTCACAGTAGAAGCGCGCCCGGACCAGCTCCGTCACAGTCTCCGACAGGTTGGCCCGCAGTTCACTCTCCGACACGTAGAACTTGACAAGTGCCTCAGTGGAGCCCGATCCCAGGTTCGCCTGGCTGTCCTCCACCATACGCCGCACGCAGCCACCCATGTTGTCCTTCACCGAGTTGAACAGCGCCGCGCTGAGGTCCTTCTCAGATTTCTGGAACGGCTGCAGCAGCAGCTTCATGTTCGCTCCTACAGAGTTGGTCTCCATGTGCTGCGTCACCTCACGACAGTCGAGGTGCCGACGGGACACCACCCAGTAGTGAACACCCGGGTTAATTTTCCAGCGCTTCTGGCCATCCGGCAATGATATGCTACCATTCGTGGCATTGATGGCGGAGATGACGTACATGGCGGTGGGGATCCTGCACACCAGCTGGTCCAGGTGCGTGCGCATCTCAGCTATGCGCGCCCAGATCTCGTCGGCACCGAGACTCTGGTGCTGTAGCGCCTTATTCCAGTGCATGCGGAAGGCGCCCGCCACCCAGCCGTTCGCCAGCACGGGGCCGACCACCTGGGTGCTGAGGATTCGCCGCACCTGGGGCGACGTCAGCTTGTAGGCAGCCTGCGTCGACTCGCGGCCTGTCGAGGCTGCGGCGGCCACGGCCTGCAGAAATACAAATTCTCACTTGATTTGCGAAAGGTTGTCGCCCCAGATTTTCATAGCCATTTTGTTGTTGTTAATGTACTTTTTTTCTTTTAAGCACCAACTAATAACTTGGGGGGGGGGGCTGGCTTTGTTAACCCATTGAACGTTTTCTTTGTTCGGGTTCACGTCGCGGGATATAACTAAAGCAGATCATGCAATATTAACAAATACAGCATCGTGTAAAATTGTGAATCCAGAAATTACCGCAATCACTCGGAAGAGACGACACTGCTATATGTATCCATGGCAGGTTGTGACTTGGGGAAGCACAAGTTCTGATGTGGTAGGTAAGAGAATTATATCGAATAATAAATAACCGTTAACCAATTTTAAAATTAATTAACAATTGCTACTGATCACAATTATTTTTTTTAAAATTAAACTAAAAGTTCCCTGCAACAATTGCTATTTAGCAACAGTGAATTGAAACATTTGCGATACATTTCTGATGATTAATATGCATTAGGATTGTTCCCTTATTTATGCAAACTGCTATCCATACAATTAGGTTAAATAATTTCTGATGATCATTATGAATTAGGACAGTTCGCTTTTTACACAAACTGCTAGGCATACAATTAGGTTATATAATATACGAGATCGGTTTCCTTTATTCCGGTAGTATAATTACAATGTGACCCACGGTAGAATTAAAGGCCAACCTCATTAAACTTAGCTGACCTTTCGTAAAACTATACTGAATTCACGGTGGTTTGTTAGTCAGGACCGAAAAAAGCTGCCCTAAAATGGCCCCATCAACATATCTGTGTGCCAGTGGTTTTTGTAAAGTTGTTTAAATGGATTTTGCTTATTTTTAAATGAGAAAGTGGTGCGTTCACATTCAAGAGCTGAAGATTTAAAAGTTTTAAACATCAAGTTTTTAGGACTTCGGTATTGAGAGTAAACCCGACTTCCGGCATCCCCCCTCCCCCTCTACCTTCACGCGCCTCCCCCACACCCCACCCCCACACCCCCACCATTAGTTTTGCTGAGTAGCAAGTGGACAAATCGTAGCGCTTATATTATGTCAAAGTTCTTTCACATCTCCCGTGATGCAGATACAGAAACGTGCTTAGTGTCCTTCCATAGACCGGTTTCCTATATGCACACTAAGTGGCTACCCACACCGGATTGGTGGTGGAAATCCTGTATGCAACCTTTTCCCACAGGTTGGGTGGCATGCTGCATACTGAGCTGCTACCCACATGAGTTCTTTCCACTGCTGTCAGGGGACGGATTGGTGGTGGGAATCCCCTATTCAACCTTTTCCACAGAGCATACTGAGCAGTGAACTGCTATCAACATTAGTTCTCCTCACTCTCGTCAGAGGGCAGGTTGGTGGTGGATATTCTCTAGATGACATTTTCCACAGAGCATACTGCACAGTGAGCTGATACCAAGACTAGTTCTCCCCACTGCCATCAGAGATCGGATTGTTGGTGGAAATGGTCTATATGCCTGGAACATAGCCCAAAATACTAACCAGGTAGAACACCCCGATACTACCGCACTGTGTGAATGAAGTACGACATAAATAATGCAGTAACCTCTTTCCGAAAGAATCACGAAATGTCTGTCCATGTGTTCTGGTGTTCCCTATGACGCAGCCATGAAAACCAAAAACCCACACTTGAACCTGTCTGTGCTTATTGGTTCATGCCCAGCACATAGAGCTGGGCATGGAAACGTGCCTGCGCCAGTTCCGTTGTGGCGTCTCTGAGCATGTCCTCGGGGCCCGACTTGTCAACAAACACCTTGACGACTCCGTCCTCCACCTGGCAGCCCCACTGGCCCAACGACTCGGCCACCAGGCGCCTAACACAGCCACCCATGTTGTCCTTCACCGCATTGTAGAGGGTATTGCACAGGTCCTGGCGTGACGTCTGAAACGGCTGCAGCGTCAGCTTCTGCATAGCGCCCACGTCATTAGCGTTCATGTGGTTGGCGAAGAGGCGGCAATCGAGGCTCTGCTCGCTCACCACCCAGTAATACACCCCAGGGTTGATGCGGCGCTCACCCGCCACCATGGAACCATTGATGGCGTGGATAGCGGAGACGAAGAAGAGCAGCCCGCTAAACTGGGTCACGTGACGGTCGAGGCGGGTGCGCGCATGAACGATGCGGTCCCAAAGCACCTGCGAGGAAGGCTGCTTGTTCCAGTGCATCCTGAAGGCGGTGACGTGCCAGCCACGCGCCAACACTGGCATGATGATCCGGTTGAGCAGAGCAGTGCGCACCTGATGCGACTCGAGCTTGTAGGCAGCGGCCGTGGCTTGCGGCAGGGCATCAAATCGGCTGCTTACCGAGAGGCCCTGAGGGGGAAGCAAACGGAAGGCACGGGTCATTTGGCCGTGGGTTATTATCGCAATTAATTTGTTTGGGAGGGGGGGGGGGGGGCTTTGCATTCTGTAGCAAACAAATCCTCGATTGTGTTTTCTTTCCCCTTCTTATGATTTATGAAAGGGACCCGATTCTGTTCGAGTTAAACACCGCTAATTTAAAAGAACCTGAAGTACACTTATTATGTCGATGTACTCATTTTGTGAGCGTCTGATTTTACCTTGGTATGTTTCTTTTTTGGAGTTTTTTAAGACAAACTTGGTAAAGTCGTTATTAGGGGTTAAAAAAGCTTACTGATTTAAATTCCAGTTTCGTATACCACTCACTCACTGGGCCCGGAAGGGAGAACTTGTCCAATCACATTAAAGTTGCTTACTCCGATGATTCGGAGTTTTATCATTAAAAAAAAAAAAGAAAGATAAATATATTAGGTCAATTGATATAATCGACTTTATTTTGGTTTGAAGCAACTTTTATTTTAAAGGGACCAGCTATAGCTCGCTGGGACACTGCGCGTACTGTGACAAATGCTCGCCAAGCACAACCTTGTTTAGTTTTTATGTTTAAATGAACCAAGTATGTGTGGGGAGAGTAGGGGAGCAGGGCCATGCTAGTCTGAACTGCAATGGCAGTTTGTTGTCTCCAAAATGGCCACCCTCCATAGGTGGCAGCCATTTGCAATGGAAAAGCTGCGCTGTGATTCGCTGAAATTGCAGTGCTTGCCGGCAACAGGATCAGAAGGATTTGCTGAGCCTGTTACCGGCGAGCACCGCTATTTGACAATATCGCCGCCGCCGCATCTGCGTCCATATACTAGAGCCAAATCTATTCAATGCTATCATATTTAACAGAATTACATACGCAATAAGTGAAATTTCATGAAATTAACCCTAAAATCTAACCGATATTAACGCCGCCACCGCATTGGCGGCGATATTAATATTGTCGAATCGACGAATGTAAGCTAAACAAATCGCCGCTTTCGCTGAATCGGTGGCGATATTGTCAAATAGCGCTGATCGCCGGCAACAGGCTCACATCGGCCGTAATCGACCCGGGTGACTCCGGTCACCCGAGTCGTCAGAATTTCAAATCGAACACCGCGAGTAGAGTCAACAAATACACGTGCCGTGTGCAAAACGACCCGACCGCAGTAAACCACCTCTTGGCTGGGGTTTGCTAGGAGCGATGACATCACATCTGTGCTGGTACCTGTAGGATAACAGCTACCAGTACAAGTCCTGCATGTTGTATTAAGGGTACTTTAAAAAAAATATCCCGCATTGTCAGCTTATACAATCATAAACTACTTTAAATCCAATTTTGCTGTACTTGTATCTGTTATTAAAAAAAAGATATTACGTTTTAGATTAAGTCACCATTTTTTCCACCCCGAGCGTATTCGTTTATTCAACTCGAGTCTGTAGGATATGCGCATCCGCCAAAAAGTGGCTCGAGTGACCCGAGTTGTATAATCGATTACGCCCACAGTAACAAGAGTTGCTGGTTCCCGGTATCGGTGGCAATATATTAGGCTCAAATCTATTCAAAGCTCTCATATTTAACAGAATTACATGCTCAAAAAGTCAAATTTGGTCAAATTAACCACAAACTCTAAGCAATATTAACGCCACTGCCGAAATTTGGTCAAATTAAACCAAAAATCGACGGGATATTAATGCCGCTCGCCGGTAACAGGCTCAGCAGATCCCCCTGAGCCTGTTCCCGGCGAGCACCGCTATTTCCCAATATCTAATATACAAATCGCCTCCGCCGCTGGTGCATTAGGCCACCCTGTGGCACAAATCTGAACTATTCCGAGTTTGTTTGTTTTCCACCTGGCGGATAGCTGGCGACTTTAAATGGCTAACTTTTGAGACATTTGAAGTGCAAGCATGCAAAATTAATTTGGCAAGCATGTCAAAACTGACACCATAGGCTTCTGCAGTAACATATTTGATTAAATTAACTTAATATGCCCTTCTATGTAGCTATACATGTTTAATAAGTGCACCACGTATTATGCAAGATTAGAAAGGGGTTTTATTAACCATGAGATATAAGTAAAAACATGAATAAAATAAGCAAAACTGACTCTGGCTATAGTTCTAACTCTAGATCTAAATGCAGATGGCATGGGACATGCTGATTAGTTTTATGTACATACCGTGGTAGATGAAAGATTCACATCTTCATTTAGTATATATATATTTTAAATTGGTATTCTAACTTTCAAACAGTAGCTGAACTGTGCTTAAAATAACAATCCCATAGCTGCACTCAGTGCTTCAACATGAACCATGTTCTTCGTGTGGGTTCATTTTGCTTTTATGCATCCCACAATGTACCGCACAGCTGGAATTACAAACCCGTCTATTGTTGTTTACAACTTTTCAAATGCAACTAGTTCAACCCAACGTTTAAGGCCGCTTCAGACCATTTCAGGTGCAATTTCGATCTTTTCTCTTCTCAAATGTTTGTTCACACACAAAGGAATTAACTGAATAGAAAGCCAGAAGTTTGATAAACAGAGCATTACTAAAGATTTCCTCATTCCATCCAGGTGTTCTTGAAGTTACCAAGAGGGAATATCCAGCTGAAAACTATAACTGTTGCAACAATACTTCGGAAGCCGAGTAAAAAAACAAAACAAGGTTTTCACACAATTCCTGCAAAACTGATTTATGCTTGAAATGATTTTTAAACGAACACATTGAGTTTAAATTGAACCTCTTTATTTCAGTTAAACAAATATTAAAATCCAGGTTCCGCATGTAATTCACATTGGTAGCGCCTTGTATCAGTCATAATATAATCACTTGTGTACAAAAGTTAACATGCATATATAATGTATGCTCCTACATATATCAACAACTACCGCTCAACTACCGCTGTACATGAAACATACACAGAATCAATTCTGTCTGTATAGAAATCTTAGCTCCACAATCTCGTTAGCCTAGTGCTGTGGTAAGGTCTGATGAAATATAGACAAACTATCATCTTTTGGAACCCTTGCGATACACATATATATATATATACACGTTCATTCACATACAAGCACTTTCTAACAAAACTATAACTTAACAAAAATTATTTATATAAAAACCCAACTTTAACTATAAATTCCTTTTCCAGGTATTTCCAACAACAAAAATCGATCCCACTTTTCTTCTGGCCGAGGGAAAAAATCCCAAATGTACATTTACCTCACCATCTACCCCCAGTCGATGTTCCCTATTAACACTAAGCTAATGTTAGTAGCATCTAACACTTACTCTTAATGTAAAGCTTTCAGTCTAGCCAGTGCCATAATCTCAACCATTCAATGTTCCCCCTTGTTGCATTTTATCATAATGCCAGGAGTCTCTCTTGTACCATCTCGTCGCGTGATTGATTGATTGATTGATTGAGTGATTAATGATGCTGATTTTACGCCATGCTGGAAACCAGCGGTGAAAACTATTTGGTTGATTGATTGATTGGTGGTTGTTTTACGCCAGGGTAGCAGCAAAGGCATGGGGAGAAGCGTTACTATAACTTGTGTTGTCCATTTTCGTTTGACGAGTATTTCCGGAACACTTGTTGGCTTAACCACCTCTTGTATTAGTCATACCTCATTCAAAGAACACTGCCGAGTAGTGGGAATGGTCTAACCATTTCTGCTACTCTGATTGTGTGAAAAGCAAGCTCAATTAAATCCCCCCCCCCCCCAACACCAGGAAATGAACACAAGATGACGATTGATCAATGTGTAATGGAATGATTGGGACAAATATGCTCACAAACAAATGGCTTCATAGCAATGGATGAAATGCAGGTTCTGGTGCGAAGCAGTTGGTGGAAGGTAAGCGGTTGTCTGAAGTGGGTGTCAGGATGTGCAGCCGGGGTTCCAGTCCTAGCCTGTGATTGGCACAACTGATTTAATCATCCACATCCCACAGCTAATTTGATCCTTCATATGCATATGTCAGGGATGAAAAATGCGGAAATCAGGCCGAGACTTTGGCACCATCTAGCGGGTTCCGGCAGAACAAAGCAATGATTATTACACCAACAGAGATTTTCCGTGCAAACGCCAATCCCCCCCCCCCCCCCCCACCCGCCCACCTTGGATTAGCACTGTTAGGGAACCGCAGCAAAATGCTGGAAGTCAGGTTTCAACTATCCATGTTGTCGCTATATTATCGCCCATACCTAACTCTGTCCTGTTTAGATTTATGTTCTAGCAACATCTAAGGTCTCTAAGAATGGGATTAAAAAAAAACAACTGTTGTCATACACATCCAGATTCCTTGGTATTTTGCTTGACGTTAATGGGTAAATATAACAAATGGTGATCTCAGTGGAGGCCGACCCCAGGTTCGCCTGGCTCTTATCCACTTCCCTTTGGTTGTGGGTATATTATATCTGTGTCCTCGAGCTGAAAAGCTCCCGCAAGTCGTGGATGGAATGGTGAGAAACTCGGGAGATGTGTCGAGTACTGGGCTGGTTGAGCTGGTCAGCTAGCTGACTGTTACCGTGCCTCTTCTTACTGTGGGTTGGTGTGACTTACAAAAAAAATCACTATTTGCTAAACCCAAATAGCATCGTGTAGACGACGCTACGAGCTGCTCATTTAACAGAAACATGTAAAGCCAGCCATCTGTTGATTCAACGGCAGTCTCGTACAGACTGCACGGCCTGCTTGTCAAGGTTAGATAGTTTTGTGCAGACTTGCAACTTGCTCCATAAACAGCAGTTTTGAGGAATCATTACATACATGTTCAATAGCAGTTTCGGGTAAACCGCATGAGCTGCTCGTTAACAAGCAGTTTCGTGTAGACCCATGACCTGCCCGTTAACTAGCAGTTTTGTGTAGACCCATGACCTGCTCATTCAATAAAAGTTTTATGTAGACCCATGACCAGCTCATTCAAAAGCAGTTGCGTGTAGACCCACGACGTGCTCATTTAATAGCAGTTTCATGTAGACCCATTGACATCTGCTCATTCAATAGCAGATTCGTGTAGACCACAGGATCAGCTCGTTCAGCGGCAGTTTCATGGAGACCCCCATGACGTGCTCGACAAACAGCCATTTCGGGGAGACATGCAACCTGCTCATAAAACAGCTCTCTGATGCACACTCAGAACCTGCTCGTTCAACAGCAGTTAGATGTAGACCACACGACCCACTCGTTAAACATCAGTTTCATGTATACCCCATGACCCACTCATCAAACAAGTTTCATGTACAACCCATGACCCACTCGTTAAACAAGTTTCATGTATACCCCATCACCCACTCGTTAAACACCAGTTTCATGTATACCCCATGACACACTCGTGTAGACCAGTTCCGTGTAGACCCGTAAAGACCAGCATGCTGAAAAACTGGTTCACCTAGTCCTGCATGCTCTGTTCGCTAAAATGTTTTGTGTAGACCCACACAACTCGCTTGCTAACAACCGTTTCGCATAGCCCCACAATCTGCTCGTCAACAAATCCCCAGCCGCCTCTCCCTCTCCTCTGCCAGTCAGTCAACCCAAGCTGCACCTCAAAGTCAATCGGTGCACATCTCAATGACATCGGTAGAGAAGCGCGCATCCTGCAATGCGGCTGCTGCCCGGTGCAGGTGTGGCAGCACTTCCTTATCCACTGCACAGACGCGGACAGGCGTCTCGGGTGCGCCAGCCGACGTCCGGTGCTGGCGCTGCAGCGAGGCCTGCACCATGCGCGGCACACAGCCACGCACGTTGTCCTTGACCATGTTGTAGAGCACGCCGCTGACGTCCTTCTCCGACGTCTGGTAGGGCTGCAGCATGAGGCGCACAGCAGCGCCACATGAGTTCTGACTGAAGGCATTGATGATGAGCTTGCAGTCACCGACTGGTTGCTTCAACACAGCCCAGTAACCAACGGCCGGCCAGATCTTGGTCTCCTTCTTTGACCGGTCGCACTGCTTAACAGCAGTGATGGCCGACACAAAGTACAAGCAGTGTGGCAGCTGCATGGCCAGCGCGTCCAGATCGTGGCGAACAGCTGTAATCTGGTCCCACATGGCCTGGCGCGCAGAGTCGTCCTTGGGCCACGTGAGGCGCACGGCCACCACTGACTGCAGTTGCTCGACGGCGGGCCGCACCAGCTGCTCCATGAGGCTTGCCTTGGCCGCGGCCGAGTTGAGCGACGAGCACGGCGCCGTGGCGTCCCCGCCTATAGCCGCCACCTGCGGGAGAGGAGGGAGAGGGCACAAGAGTTAGCATGGCCGGAGGAGGCTAGGGCGTCTGCTGTAAGTCGCGAGCATGCATGCTTTGGTATTTGTAGGGCAGTCAGTCACCACCCGCTGAGGGAGTGAGTGAGCCTGCTACCATGTCGCGATGTAGGCCTTCAGGAACAAGCGGTTGATTGATTGACTGATTGATTGGTGAACAAGCGTTGCGGTGGGCAGTGGCAGGTAGACAGCATCAGAAACTACTACTAGTAGTACTACTACACACGCTATGGCTAAGTCATCAGCTGTGAATGGGTATGCTCTGCGGCACACTACATGCCCCCTCTCGGTCATCTAGTGCTTTGACTTGTGGGCGACCAGTCGCTTCAGCCTGTGGAGGATACCTTATAATAAAAGCATCAGAATGTGGAGTACCGCCGGCTGTCATTCATACAGCCGAGTCAGTCTTGTCATACTAACTACTCTGGTGAGGTTCTTCAACCACCCACATAACCCGATCCTTTAGCATAATTAGCATGCCTTCCTGCCCGCCCACCCGCTCACAGAGTAGTGTCGAATAAAATCCCCATAATATAACTTATCCCACATATACATATGTAGATGAAAAAAGGAAGCAGGGAAAGAACAAAAAGGAGGTGGGGGGGGGGGGGAGAGAGGAGAGAACAAATAAGAGGGTGAAATAAGAAAACGGAGGTGGAAGGAGAATAATAGGTGAAACGAGAAAAAGGAGATGACGGAAGAAAAGGAGGGGAAAGATGAGGATGAAGGAATAACACAATGAAGGGGATGATGTCATTCATACTTGAAAGTACAAATGTGTTATCTACAAAATAGCTGATGGGACCCCCTTTCCCCACCCCCCCTCCCCCATCCTCTCCTGGCCCGGCGCGAGCTGCAGTGCTCCGTCAGTTCACAGCTGGTTGATCTCGGAGTGGAATCTGACCTGCTGCAGTGCCTGCAGGGTCTCCGTGGCGGCTGCCAGCTGCTGCGGCTGTGCGAACACCTTGACGATCGCCTCGGCCTGGTTGGCCGACGCGCATGCGTCCATCTGTCTGCGCACATAGCCATCTGCACTGTAGTCCTTCACCACATGGTACAGTTCGTTAAACACGTGACTCTCGCCCTGCTGGTAGGGCTGCAGCAGCAGCTTCGGCTTGGCTCCCAGCCCCATCTGCCCGTCCTGCATCTTGAAGAGCAGCCTCTTGTTGGCATCGACGTCGGCGTCTCCGACGATGAAGTATGACACGGCCGGGTAGACACGGTACGGTGCGCCCCCTTGTGGGTCTTTCAGCTTCTGGGAGGCGGTGGCCGACACGGCAGAGATGACAAGGTGCGCGTGTCGCGAGCCGGTCGCCAGCAGCTGGCGGTCGAGGCGGGCGCGCAGCTCGGCCATCTGCGCCCAGATGTTGTCCAGGTAAGCCTGGCTCTTGTGGAACCAGCTGAGCCGGAAGGCCGACACCTGGGTGCCGGCACCGGCCAGGAAGGGCTCAACTAGCCGGCGCAGGAGGGTCTGCGTACCCACGTGCGTCACGCTGCGCGGGGGCAGTGAGTAACCCCCCTCCTGCAAGCTCGCCGAAGCGGCCGTCTGAAAGGGTTAATCAAACCAGTCAGGGTTATGCCAGCGGAAAGGGGGATTTTTTTCTTTTTTCTTTTGTAATTTGATTTGATTTTTGATTTTTTCGATCTTCATTTTGGTTTGTCTCCTTTTGAGGATTTGTTTTAAATATCAAGTATAACGGCGAGACATCATCATCACCATCACCGCCAGTACTACATAATATAGATAGATGCACAGAAGAGTCACTGAGCCTAATAGCATGTCAGTACAATTCAACTTAACTGATTCCAGCTTCTGGTAGCACCTTACTCAAATCTGAACCTGCCCAGCTTATCAGATTATATCTGTAGGGACTAAGTGAAATGTACAAGTGAACATAATTTCCCCACCTCGTTACCATTACATTGACACCAAGCCTAACCTCTACTAATTACACCTACCCTAATTAGGACCACCTCAAACAGCCACATTCATTCCATCCACATATCATTTCTAGCAAATACAAATCAAACCCCAACAGCCAAGTCGAACACCACATAAAATTCTGGATGGAATGTTTAATACAATGAACCACATGTAGTGAAGTGGGTAGCTGTGCTTTAGTGATCACGGACAGTTTGGTTATGGCTGCTAACGACAATGTAGTGAAGTTGCTGGTTGCACTGTTGGTCACGGAGTGTGCCCTCTCTATGCATCTTATGTTTGGTTATGGCCATTAATGATAACGTAGTGAAATGGGTGGTTACGCTCTGTTGGTCACGGAGTGTGCCTTTTCTATGTGTGTTATGTTTGGTCATGGCCGTTAATGACAACGTAGTGAAGTGGGTGGTTGTGCTCTGTTGGTCATGAAGTGCACCCTCTCTATGTGTGTTATGTTTGGTCATGGCCGTTAACGACAACGTAGTGAAGAACGTGGTTGCGCTTTCTCCTTGCAAAAAGACACAATCACACGCTTAGGACAGGAGCCGTGTGGGGAAGCGGACAGAGCTGAGCTCTTGCACGAGCTGCTCAAGCATGGGCCTGTATGCCGGGTCGGTGACAACAATCTGCACAGGCGCTTCCTCAGTGGCGCCCTCTCCGTAGCAGTAGTCACAGCTGGCGGCCACATAGCGCGGCACGCATCCGCCCACATTGTCCTTCAGCAGCGTGAACAGTACATTCTCGTAGCTCTTGACGCCACGCTGGTAGGGCTGCAGCAGGAGCTTGGGCTGCGCCCCATATGGGTTCGCCTGCAGGTGGCGCATTAGGCCAGCCGGGCTGATGGCCTCCTGACTGCGCGCCACCAGCCAGTACCCGACAGCAGGGTTTACTTGCTTTTTCTCTTTCAGGCCGACCACAGTGGCCGTGATGGCAGAGAGGAAGAAGAGGCAGTCGGGGACGGCCTTCATGAGGCCATCGAGCCCGCCGCGCACCTGCACCATGGTTTCCCACTGGGCACCGTCCGCCGCCTCGTCCCTGCGGGGCAAGGTTAGGCGCACGGCCGCCACACCCCAGTTGTTCTGCAGGATCGGCCCGATGATCTGGTCAGAGAGCAGCGTACGGGTGGGCCGCGAGCGGATCGAGTGGGCCGGCATGGTGGCGGTGTCAGACTGCACCTGCGGATGGGAAAGCCATAGATGAGCCCCCTCCGGTGACAACGCAGTGACTGGCCCAGCCAAGTAGGCAGCCGACCAGCTGGTTTAACACGTATATATAAATGTAATGTAGGGATGAGAACATGTCAGACTTAAAAAAGGCGGGTCATTGCCCAAATCTTGTGAAAATTCCGATCGGTGGGAAATTCTCATCTCTGTAAGATTAAAAAGGCCGTCATTGCCTAACTCCGGAAACCGCCGAACGGCAGGAAATTCTCATCGCTGTATACAGGTCGTCCTCTCTCAGGCTGAGGGAGGCACTGAATGAGGTCACCTATAAAGTGTAGCATAAAAGTGGGGGCGTGTAGCATATGCCAAACTAATCTCACGGAATGACGTCATAAAGTGTGTGTGTTCCAGTAACCCCACTGAATAAAGTCATGTACAAAGTGGGCGTGTCTCACATATTTATGTAACTAACCTCCCCCTGAATAACGTCATGTACAAAGTGGGTGTGTCTCACATGTTGATGTAACCATTGAATGTCATGTACAAAGTAGGCGTGTCCAACATGTTGACATAACCCCACTGAATAACGTCATGTACAAAGTGGGCGTGTCTCACATGTTGATATGTACAAAGTGTGCCTGTCTCACATAATGTTGTAGACCAAGTGAATGGTTTTATATACATATAATATATATTTTCAAACTACTGCTACTCTATTAACACCAGAGACACATACCACCTCCCAACATAACCTAATTAAACAACTTCCAATTATCAATTCTAATACCATCAACGTAAACCATTTTCATTTTTCCAAATTGCAACGCAACCCCTCCTTGTATTGACTCGCAGTACAAAGTGTCGTCGCAAAAGAATATCCTCCGGTGCGACTGAAACTTGTCGACGCCCATTGGAGTGGAGGTGGGCTGCAGGTGGCGCCACCAGTCAAATGCGGAGTCTTACGGAGAATAACAATGGTAATAACTATAATAATATAATATATAATGGAAACAATTCCCTTCGTATTTTCATAGTTGCATAATTCGTTATACATCACATAAATATTAAATAAAAACTCAATTACAAATTCTGAGGTGGTCGCTTAAAGATTCCAGTGCAACACAAAATGAAGCCATATATATATATGAAGTAGAAACAACAGAAGCGTTACCATTTCAGAATGCTGTGTCAAGGTGTCTATTGACAGGAGCACCAGCTTTGTAGCTGTGTTTCAGAACGCAGATGGGCCAGGACAGAGGCACTGAAAGCGAGGCTGGTTACAACAGCGGAAAGCTACAGGAGCACCAGCTTTGTGTTGAGGCGCAGCTCGGCCATAATGGCTGCCAGACCCTCTTCCTGAGAATGGTCAACAATGCAGATTCTGACAGCGCTCTCTGGTTCTGCTGGTGGCCCGCAGCAGTGCCACCAGCTCTGCCGCATCAGTCATGGTACGCAGCCACTCATGTTCTCCTTGACGATCCTAAACAATGCATCCGAGAAGACCTCCTCATACTTCGGGTAGGGCTGCAGGAGCAGGTGTGGTCTGACTGACATCTCGTTGGCGTTGAGGAATGTCATGATGAGCTTTGAGTCGCTAGTCGGCGACTGCATCGTCACCCACTAGCCGATGGCTAGTTGGTAGTGGTGATGGCAGACAAAAAGTAGATGCAGCCCAGCAAGGATTTGACCAACTCGTCGAGCTGCTCCTGCCAGCGCACAATCTCACGCCAGCCCGTGGTTGTTTTGTCATGCAACCAGGAGAAGCGCACGGGTATCACACACCACTGCAGGCGCATGGCCGGCTTCAGTAGTTTCTCTATCAAAACAGAGTGGACCAGCTTCGGATAAAGGAGCCTGGTGGGTTTTGTGGCCAATGTGGCATTCAACATCTGTCAAGGATCAGAAAGCACAGTCTCAATTGTGTGTTTCGTCCCTGTTCATCAGTTTAGATTTTTTTACGGGTCAGTTGACATAAATTGAGGATCGTGATACACGCCGTTTTATATAGTCAGTAGGATTGGAGCGGAGAGCTGAGATAAGTGTTTGATGGGTCATTTGACATAGAGAATCGTGATATATGCAAATATGTATATAGCCTGTGGGATTTGAGTGGAGAGCTAAGAACAAGGATGGTGATACATGCACAGTTATACATAACCTGTAGTAGTGGAGTGGATGTTTTATATCGCATGACTGATTGCTGGTCACCTCTGCCACTGAATATATAACACACACAGATCCACAGAGTCCATGACCGCTGCTTGTAACGAGGCTTATTACGCATGTCTAGCTTGCCACTGTCCCAATTTGTGTCCATACGCCCCTTCACCTAGCAGGTAACCAGCTTGGTGGTAAACCTCAGTTGACAAAGCTCAGACACGATAATTCCAAGCTGCGTCCACTGCGCCGGGTCGACCCCGCAGATTCTGACAGCGGGCTCAATCTGTCCCTTGGCTCCGCAGAACTGAAGGCTCTCTTGCATCAGTCGTGGTACGCAGCCGCTCATGTTATCCTTGACAATCTTAAACAACGCATTCGAGAAATCCTTCTCCGACTTCTGGTAGGGCTGCAGCAGCAGTTTGGGCTTAGCGCTTAACTTGTTTGCGGTCAAGTGCTCCATGAGAAGCTTGCAATCGGAGATGGCCGAGCGCATCACAATCCAGTATCCAACTGCGGGGAACACCTTGCCACTCGATACTGTCGCCGTCACTGCAGACACAAAGTACACGCAATCGGGCACTGCGCGGATCACCGCATCCAGGCTCTCTCTCCACTGCACAATCTGCCGCCAGGCTAACTGGGTTGTTGCTTGATCATAAGGCCAGTTGAAGCGGACTGCCGTCACACCCCAGCACTGCTGTAACGCAGGTCCCACAAGCCGCTCCATTAAAACTGTGCGCACTGGCTTTGAGTAAAGGGCGGAGGCAGGCACCGCAGCATCTGTCGCGGGTCCCTGTTGAGATGGGGGAAAAAAGGGCGTAATCTCAGAATGTTAGTATATGATGCTCCAGTGACCTCATTCAGGAGTCCTCATTCACCTTCAAACTGATATAGACAGCTTGACAATGGGCATGTTTAAACCTTGTTGTTAATGAGTGTCATAAGTAATTAAAACACTTGACACAATCTGAGGTCTAATAGGTAAGAATGTTTACCTACAACCCTTATAGGACCTGTACTGTTGTCCATGAGGTTGAGGTTTCAGGTCCTTTAACGCTCTTCACAAGCGTTAAAGGACCTGAAATATAGTTAAGAAATATTCATTTATACCCCAAAAATACTTTAATGTAAAACAATATTAAATGCCCACGAAAACTGTATATTCAGTAATGCACGCCTTGTTATGGGTATACCTAAAGTGACTTTTTATGCAGAGATTATCTGTGTAAGACGAAATTAGGCATATTTAAATAACCCAACACTGCAATGAACAATTCGTTGTGAGCTGAGGCAAAGAACTATTTGTTATGTGCTTGTGAATATCAAAGAGGATGGCCAAATGAGTTGAGTACCCAATTCCGGGTTGGCAGATCATGGCATTCAAACCATGGCCAAATCTAACCTAATGACATTAAAATGTCATACTTGTTGCTACCTAGCCTGGTGCTCAGCATGACTGGGATAGGATAAGAAGCAGTGGAACGAGGAAGACCAAATGTCCGCGATTGAAATTTGCCCTCCTTAATGAAGGAATGTAACACATACTCAAATCGGGTCCATACTATTACTATACAAGATGTTGACACTCCTGGTTGAACATGATTTATTGACACCCTGCTCATGACCATGAACTGGCATGCACTCTTCGTAGCCGTACTTAGAAGTCACACAGCTGGGTGATAAAGCGTGCCTCTGCCAGATCAGTGGCAGCCTTCTGCAGGATGGGCCTGAACTCGGCTGCGCATGCCCAGATGCGCGTAGCGGGCTCACGCATGGTCTGCTCGTGTGGGAGGCAGTGCTGCACGCTTAGCTGGATCATGCGTGGCACGCAGCCGGAGACGTTGTCCTTGACCATGTTGAATAGCGAGGTGGTGTAGTCCTTCTCCGATGTTTGGTAGGGCTGCAGCAGCAGCTTCGGCGTGGCACCACACGTGCTCCGCTTACTGAAGTGATTGAGGAACTGTTTGCAGTCATGTATGGGCTCCCGTGTCACAATCCAATATGCGATCGAAGGCCAGAAACGCTTCTGCGAACTCATTGTGGCGGTGATGTTCGACACAAAGAAGACGCACTTAGACGATATGCTTTTGACCACTTCATCGATGGTGGTGCGCAGGTTGACAATGTTGTCCCATATCTTCTGGTTTGTAACGTCATCCTTTGGCCAACAGAGGCGCACTGCAGACACACTCCACCGACTCTCCATGACCGGCCGCACCAGCTGCTCACTGAGGATTGTTTTGATCGGCTTCGAGTAGAGCGCCTGCGCTGGAAAGACCGCTTCTGTCACGGCGGTGTTGGTGGCTGAGACCTGCGGTGGAGATCCAAAGTCAACTTTTATAACAGTGTTCTCGGAGTCAGTTGGTCTACGTAGAGATTGTTAGAAGCAAAAACAAATGTGCTGGCAGGCGGGCTGGGGTTGGAAGAAGCTACCAGCATAACGGAATGTAGCCAGCAGGTTGAGAGATGGTCTCTGTTGGAGATTCATTATCTACGACCATATATGCTGGGTCCGCGTCAGGAGCTTCTTATAATGATGTGGTGTTAGTCTTACAATGTCGAATATTAGTCTTTGTGACCTCCTGCACGTCACACTAATATGCAATGTCTACACCATGACTTAAATCAGGGTTGTGGGTTGGAGGAGAGGAAAAGGGAAATATTGCTACAGTTTAATTTCAAATAGAAACCTTAACAACAATAACTCAAACATCGACTAAGGACAATGCAAGGAGAAAGAGCATTTGAAGTGAACAGCCCTGCCTCTCATTAAGGTTGGTTGTTGGGAGTTTTACGTCCTAGCAATATCTTCCTCTCTTAAAGGGCACCAGGTGGTGTTAAGGGTGTAATCTGCCTTAGGAGGCAATGCGTGATTGAGGTAGATAATCCCATGAGTTACACCCCATTTAATGAGCATTGCGAAGCCAAAAGAGTAGGCGTGCTAACCCCATGACTTAATTACGCTGTATAACGGACACAGGTCATTTAGTTTGTTATTGCAGTGTGACCACGCCCAACTCGATTCCCATCATCGATCTATCACATGTCACCAATCAGGCACGTTACAAAGGCATCATTGTCGCCAAAAAAATAATGATGACGATGATGATATAAAAATGTCCCGTCACGGCCGGTTTACCCTATTCCACTCTCACACAAAGGCAAGGTTGCAGAAGGCGGTTGGCAGATTGTCATGCAAACATCTACAGCTGGATAGAAACGTGTGGTCCAAATGGAAAGTCACACGGTACAGATAGTCACATGGTACAGCTGGATAGAAACGTGTGGATCAATTGGAAAGTCACACAGTACAGATACAGGGCCACATGGTACAGCTGGATAGAAGTGTGTGGTTCAAACGGAAAGACACATGGTACACATACAGTGTCACATGGTACGGCTGGATCGAAGTGTGTGTTCCAAACGGAAAGTCACAAGGTAGAGATAGTGTCACATGGTGCAGCTAGATCGAAGTGTGTGGTCCAAATGGAAAGTCACACGGTAGAGATAGTGTCAAATGGTACAGCTGGATAGAAGAGTGTGGTCCAAATGAAAAGTCACACAGTAGAGCTGGATTTAAACATGCGGTCCATATGGACAGCCATATGGCATAGTGTCACATTGTTCAGCTGGATAGAAATGCATGGTCCAAATGAACATTGATGTGGTATAGTTGACCAGCAGCAGGGGCAGGGCAGGGCATATGACAGGGAAAATGGCATGGTAGGGCAGGGCGTATGACAGGGCAGGGCAGGGCAGAGATAGCAATCACTCCATAACCGGAATACCGAAGTTGAGGGCCTGCAGCTCTATTCTGAGATTCTCTAGTGTCGGCCGGAGGGAGGGCTCCAGGCTGTAGATCTTGACGACCGGCTCGCACGTGTCGGGCTCGCTGCCGTACACGTGGCACACGCTGGTCTGCACGTGGCGTGGTACGCAGCCAGCCACATTGTCCTTCACCAGGTGGAACAGCACCTGCGCGTAGTCCTTCTCCGCATTCTGGTAGGGCTGCAGCAACAGCTTTGCAGTGGCACCGTTACTGCTGAAATGCGCCAGCACCCTTTTGCAGTCAGTCGTCCTCGAGCGGGTCACAATCCAGTAACCAACGCCCGGGTAGACCTTCCGCTGCCCAGCCAGCACCCCGGTGATGGCGGACACGACGAGGACAGAGTCTGGCAGCTTGCGGGCGATCACGTCCAGCTCGGCCCGAAGCCGCACAATTTGCAACCATGCATAGTCATTTGATTCCTCATCGCGCGGCCAGCCAAGCCGAAGCCCGATCACAGCCCAGCCGTTTCGCATCACGGGCTTGATCAAGCGGTTTAATAGCACGGTGCGCACTGGCTTGGCGTAGAGTGACCGGGCTGGTACCACAGCTTCGCTCGACACCTGTGGAGATCCAAACAGGAAGGGCTTAGGTGTGATGCATGCATGGTCATAATGGAACCTGTGTTTTAGGTCGCTTGACGGTACCATGATTGAAGTTTTTTTTTTTTAAATACACCACAGAACACCCACCCAAACAAACCTTATTTGAATGGGAACATAGCCTAAGCTGGCGACTATCTCTTGAAGTAGCTGCATAAATAGGGTGGTTGAAGTTGTTGCAGTAACTGTATTCAGTGAACCACAGGCCCACAGGGCCCAGCTCCGTAGCTTTCAGGAACAGCGTGCACACTCAATGCTTGACTAAACCCCTTATAGTGATGAGACAGGAGTGGAGGAGGGGGAGGAGGGGGGAGGAGGGGGAGGAGGGAGAGGAGGGAGAGGAGGGGGAGGAGGGAGAGGAGGGAGAGGAGGGAGAGGAGGGAGAGGAGGGAGAGGAGGGAGAGGAGGGAGAGGAGGGAGAGGAGGGAGAGGTACGATTCAATAGTCCGGGAAGGATCTTGGAGGAAGATTGAGGGAATTTTTGGGCAGGCTTTGCAGGAATGACTCCAAACCAGTTAGATATGCATCCAAAGGAGAATGGCAAATCACAATATGCATGAATCGCCTTATTGACAATGCGTAATGTCAATCTACAGTCAGGATGATGCTTTCCAGTATCGTACATGTGCATGCACACACAGGAACAGGTGAGAGACCTAATCATGTGTGCTTTTGTTGTTTAGTGCGTGAGTGAGTGAGTGCGAGTCTGTTAATTTTGTGTGAGTGTGCGTCTGCGTGAGTGAGTGAGTGAGTGAGTGAGTGAGTGAGTGAGTGAGTGAGTGAGTGTGAGTCTGTTAATTTTGTGTGAGTGTGCGTCTGCGTGAGTGAGTGAGCGTGAGTGTTAATTTTGGGTTGTTGCTTTCTTAGGATGGGAGGAGGAGGGAGGGCTAGCTAGTTTTGCCTCAGAAATACAAATTGTATTAATGCAAACAACCCTGGCGGTTATAGAGTGAACAAAAATAACACTAGGCGTTGCAACTAAAATAGTTGCGTCCAGGGCAGATATCTTGATGAAGGGTAATTCTGTGCATAATTTCTCCCATGATATAAATTGCTATTAACCATCATTTTCTTTTTTTCCCGATATACACAGTGGCAAACTAAAAGACCAATAATATTCCAATCGATCAACAGTTGGCACAATCCAGATTCGACCAGACAACGGAACGGTAATATTTGGTATTTTCCTTCAGCAAATGCTAAAAATGCACCACAAATTATCACTTTAGCAAGATTCCACTGCTGACCAACCACGTTATGTATTTTAAGGAAATACTACCATGTGACCCGTTCAGTAAGATTATCAATACCCGATGAGCATTGACACCGTCATCACTTATTGATTGATTGATTGATTGATTGATTGTGCATTTACGACAAAAGCTGGTTAGGTTCACCACATCAATCCAAGTGCTGCGTGATGTCTGTTATCCAACCAGTAAACAATACAAGCCGCGTGGTTCTTAAAGCTCCTATTGTAAAGACGTGTTTCTCATCTCAAGACAATAGCATCTGTAGTCATACTTTGAAGGTCCGATGATTTCTTACTCTACACTGATACTTCAGTACCCAATTATTGCAGTGTGTCCTGTTGTGTAATCTTAGTCTAAAAAGTCGTTACATGTACACACGCACACTTACTACAGAGTCCTTAATGCCCTTTCTTAAACCAATAATATCACTATCAGGGATGAAAGTGGTCTCCGGGAAAAAAAGCGGAAATACTGATATTCTCCCATAGGTTTAGCATTGTCAGGGAATCGCGAACATTTTCCGGAAGTCTGGTTTCATATATATTGGTATACGCTGATAGTGCTGCGCCGTTTGAAGCATGTATTAATAGTATACGCTGATAGTGCTGCGTCGTTTAAAGCATTTATTTGTAGTATACACTGATAGTGCTGCACCGCAAGCACCACATATTAGCATAGGCTGATGGTGCTGCAGGATTGAAAAATCCCGGAAATCCGCGAAATCGCGGAGCTCTTTCATCCCTGCACTATATGGAACTTTATTGCTTCCTTGAGGTGGATCGCTTCCAAACTTGAGCAAAAATCCAAACAATAACTTCTGTACATACTAGTAGCTACACGGCGCCAGCGTGACGTCAGCTAAGTGTGGTCACGTGGTCACCAAGTCCCCAGGTGCACTCAGTGCGGCAGTATCAGCTGCACTGGGAAGCGGGCATCGTTCAGCTGACTGGTCATGGACTCCAGCGTCACCTGCAGGGCGCTGTCCTTGAGGTAGATCCTGACAATCGGCTCCCAGACGGCGGCACCTGTGGTCGACACAAGGCCGCCAACGCGCTTGTCGCTCGCCGCCACCATACGTGGAACGCAGCCGCCAATGTTGTCCTTAACCAGTGTGTACAGCACACCGGCGATATCCTTCTCCGTGCGTTGGTGCGGCTGGATTAGAAGCTTGGGCACAGCGCCTGCCTGGTTCGCCTGCATGTGCTGGAGCATTGCACGGCAGTCAGTAATACTGCCGCGCATCACCACCCAATGGTTGACGGCGGGCCGGATAAGGCGCTGCGGGCCCAGCGAGCCCGTGATGGCTGACACGAATAGCACCCAGCCTGGGAAACCCCGCAGCAGCTCATCCAACCCGTCGCGGATCTCGCTGATGGAACTCCACACGGTCGAGTTGACGAGCGGGTCCCGTGGCCAGGTGAGGCGCACCGCCGTCACCCCCCATGAGTTGCTCAGAGCCAGCTGCACTAGACCCGCCGAAAGGATGCGCCGCACAAACACGTTTTTCATGCGCGTCGTCGGCGTGGCGGCGTCCGAGGAATTCTGTGTGGGCGGAGCAGGCAGAACGCGCGTTTAATGGCTGGGCGATGGGGGTGTGGTTGGTAGCTTAGTATCGTGCTATAGGTGTGTATATACTATGCGTTAGATGGACGTGTGTGTCTGTGGATTTGTCTGTGTCTGTGTGTTGGTATGTCTGTGTATTTGTCTGTCTGTGTGTTGGTATCGGTCTATGTATGTATGTGTCTGCCTGTATGTCTGATTGCATATATGTCTGTGAGGGTCTGTTTGTATGTCTGACTGCTAGTCGATGTCTGTGTGTGTCTATGTGTATGTTTATCTCTGCGTGTCTGTGTGTGTTTGTTAGAGTGTTATCTGTGTGCGCATGTGTCTGTGCGCCTGCCTGCCTGTGTGATACTTGTAGCAGTGACAGTCCAGCATTCTCTAGGACCAAATCCCATTCCCGAACTTAATTAATTCATCTACGCGTGCCAAGGCAGAAAGAAACTAGCTCATTCAATACAGCGGCATTCATATGACCACCCACGCGCAGCCTATATACGAGTAATTCAAAATCGGATAAATGCCTACTAGTTGTTCTGTAACTCACCCAGACCCAATCACAAACAAAATGTACCCAATCATTACACATGCCCGAACATACGAAAATAACAGAACTTTCCAAACTGTTGCATCATAGGTTTGTTTTATTCCAAGATGATGTGACAACAAAGCATAGGTTAGTACATCACTTTGTATTATTTCACTGATCATCAGATCCGTAAAACCATGAGTGAGTGATAGTGATTCTTATACCATCCGTGAAATCAGGTAATTATTTAAGTGGTTAGCTTAGTATCCCGTGATTGAGGATTCCAGCATCCCATCTGATTAGTCATTAGTAAGTGTATGGCCTTTGTCATCCTGAAATGGTTTTTTTGTTACCTGTCATATAGTGCCATTAGGTTCCATTATATACCGCGCTATGGTCTTGTAATGTAATGTCACGATCTACCTATGGAGCATTTCCCAATGCAGTTTCTCAAATCCGTTAAAGCCAGTATTTCTTTTCTGTATTTAATAATAACCCTCCGATCGCCAGCTTGGATATTTCTGAATGGTCGGGAAATTATGACCATGCATTGT
This sequence comes from Branchipolynoe longqiensis, assembly GCA_030323885.1. NCBI lineage: Eukaryota > Metazoa > Annelida > Polychaeta > Phyllodocida > Polynoidae > Branchipolynoe > Branchipolynoe longqiensis. Next base: position 68,422,057 of record CM059188.1, read on the forward strand.
AATATATACAACAATTACCAGTTCGACCAACATGGAGTTAAGAACCACACCCCCAATCCGATCGATGTCCCATAGAAACACTGGCATCAAGAGAGGTCGCTATATTGCTATTGTCACTATGCTGACAGTGTGTCGACACGAAATGGGAGGCTGCTATCTTGCTACTGTCAGTGCTGAATGTTGGTGTTGTCACTTGGGGTTGGAAGTTGCTATATTGCTACTGTGACTCTGGTTTGCCATGAGACGGGAGATGATGAGATTGCTCAAAATGGTAGATTCAATATCTTGCTACTGTCACACGGACTACACAGTGGATTACCATAAGATGGAAGATTCCATAGAGTGCTGTCACAAGGGTTGTCATGAGATGGAAGATTCCATATCTTGCTGTCACAAGGGTTGTCTTGTCACGAGATGGAAGATTACATATCTTTCTGTCATCACTCTGCCGACCCAACCTTTGGACAGGGGACGGGAGATTGTTCAAGACGGGGAGCTAGCAGCCTGACGGCACATCGGGTGCCCAGATCGCCTACAGGTTACACTTGGAGGGTGACGGCAAAGTTGACCTCGGTGAGCCGCTCGGTGAGGTGGCGGGACAGGTTCTGTTCGGTGGGGCTGTGCGCGTGTAGGATGACGACTGGGTGGAGCGGCGCCTGGTCCCCGAGGCAGAGGCTGGTGCTGGCCGCCACCTGCCGCATCACCACCCCGCCGTCCACGTTGTCCTTGACGACGGTGAATAGCGAGCTCGTCACGTCCTTCTCCGTCTGCTGGTAAGGGTGCAGCAGCGGCTTCATCGTCGCGCCACACCCGTTGTTCTGCATATGGCTGAACAGCGCGCGCTCCTCAAATTCACCGGCGTCGGCCACCACCCAGTAGGCGACGCCAGGGTGCACACGGTACTCGGCCGTCCGCTGCTTGCTGGAGAGCGTCGACTGCGTGGCCGTGATGGCCGACACGTACATGAGCACGCCGGGAACCTGCCGCAGCATGGCGTCCAGGCGCGGTCTCCATGACACGATCTGCTCCCACACCGCCTGCGTTGTCGCATCATCCTGCTTCAGCCAACTGAGCCGCAGCGCCGCAATGCGGCGACCTTTGGCCAGCATGGGCGATATCAAGTTTGTTGTGAGGCAGTCCTGGACCGGTCGCGAACACAACCGTCGCGCAGGTAACATATTCCTCCCCTGGCCCCGACCACTGCCACCACTGCTGGCCACCTGAAGGAAGAACGTTCAATACAAATAACAGCAAACTCGTGTCAATTTCCATTCTGTTTTATTTATCTAAATAACACGAGATGTTAAGAAACAACTGAATAACGCAACGAAATTATCACTGTAAATATGTCAAACCCACAGACTGGTTATTTTCGGCGTCATCTGTAATAACTAATATTGGGGTAGAATCATTGATTTTGTTGTTGTTCATGTCCGACCCGATGATGAAGTATCCCATAATCACACCTACAAAATAGTAGTTTGAAAATTCAGCAGCGGTGAACTCATTGGCTAGCGACAATAAGACTTATAACCAAATTATGGGCTTCAAGCATATGTACACATACCAACGTGTGGATTCATATCCCTATTACACACAAGCATCCTTACTACTTGCATTATCCAAACACACATCTCGTTTTCAGCCAGTGCTCGACAGACATTAGACATGTGTTTGAAATATCTGTTCATACAAAAATTATGATTTCTAAACTCGAGTATCGCAGAAAACACGATCATTGGCGAAAATAATAAAATTGTCATTTCAATTATGTCAGGACAAAAATACTAGTCGGATGTCAAATGTTGTGGTCTCATGTTAAATCTTACGCCTAGAATTGAAGTGAACTCGCCCGGGAGCTTCTTACGGTACCTATCAGGCTAAAACCTTGTGTATGGTATCTGTCAATGTGGGTACATGAAGTTGTCACACTAAGCCGGCTATCCCAGTTCAAGTTCAGCCGGCATTATATCTCATCCCCCAACCCCTGATTGGTTTGGTTTGTGAGAGGTTTACGTCCTGGCAATATCTAAGGTCATATCAGGACGGTCCCCGCGTTAGTGAGGATTCCATGTCTTACAATCACACGTCAGTTAGCGAGGTCAGCCCTCGTTTGTAGATTAGAACAAAGCCCTCAGAAGTGGTTGACGACCTGTGTGGGGAAGGGCACTGCGTCGAGCTGGTCCCTGAGTCGGGCGACCATCTCCTGCAGTGCCGGGTCGACAATATGCAGCGTCACGAGTGGATGCTGCAGCTGCCCACCGCCCACCATGGCCTTGGCCCGTCGCCGCCATGCTGAGCTTGTGTCCACCTTGCGCCGCACATAGCCACCCGTGTTATCCTTGAGCACCATGTGCAGGGCGTTGCACACCTCCTCGGCTGACGACTGGTATGGCTGCAGAATTGTCTTGTTAGTCGCCCCAAGAGGGTTACGTGTGAGGGGCGCAGCTATATCCCGCTGCGTACACTGGCCACGCTCGCCGACCAGCCAGTAGCCAATGCCGGGGTAGATACTCTCCTCCCCACGGCGCCGCGACGTCTTTGTGGCGGTTAGTGCCGACACACACAACTGTACACCACGCACGCGCGTCACCAACTCGTCGGCACGTTGCTGCAGGTCGAGCAGCTCGTCCCACACGCTCTGAATGCCAGCCAGTGTGGGTAGTGCCCACGACAGGCGGAAGGCGAACGGCTGCAGATGGCTAAGGGCAAGCAGCGGATCAACAAGGTCCGCCCGCAGGACATGCTTCACATCCGGGGACTGGAGGACTGAAGCGGGTGTACACGACCCACCCACACTGCTACTGACGACCTGAAGAGAGGAGCAAGCAGGCAGAGACGGTGAGAACCTGTGGTCGCCGTGATTGTGTAGATTGGTAGGAGCGGGGGACGGGGTAATCTGGTCGGTAAATGAGTGGTACTGAAATTCATCTGGGAATATCGCCTATAGCTTTCGACTTGAGGTATAATCAGGACCATGTCATTCAGGTAGTCAACAACATGAAACATTAAAGCCATTTCTGGGTTATTAAGTACTGTAATAGTGACTACTATATTTTCTATGGCAAAATATGTAATCACCTATAGCAGTTCACCTGTCCTTCAAAAGACATGAATTAATACAAGTACCAACCATCATTCTCTGTATTTTGAGAACTATGAAACCTAAAAAAAGTCAAATCTAGGAAGTCTACTGAGGCACGTCGATCTCCCAGAAGGGAAGTGGATGCTTCATCGGCCGTGTACCCAGGATGCCCATCTCATTAAGCAGGGACACACTGTACACTGCGGTGCTAGCTGCCCGCCACATGGGACCACTATCGCCCAGCGCCACACCCTCTCGTCACTACCTCGACAATCACGCCATCTGTTCATTAAACACCACACTCCATTGGCTCCTCACCCTGTTGCCAAGCTTGGCCGAGCCATAGCGTTGCGCCGCCTGGCGGCTTAGAGCCCAACGTGTCATACCACCTCCCCAGCCTCATATTCCACCTGGAAACGTGCTGCGTTCAGCTGCTCACAGGCCGGCCCGAGCACTCCGGCCATGCGTGGCGACACGGCCACCACCCGCACCATGTTGACTCGCACCGGACCACCCTGTTGCGCGCTCTCCACGCACCGCCGCACAGCCCCGTCGATGTTGTCCTTGACGACATTGTACAGTGCACCCTTGATGGCCTTCTCGTCCCGCTGGTAGGGCTGCAGCAGCAGCTTCATCGTGGCACCATACGGGTTCCGATTCAAGGCGTCGTAGAGCTCCCGCAGGCTCAGCTCGAGCTGCTCGGCGCACACCACCCAGTAACCAACACCAGGATAGATGTTATACTTCTGGGCCGAGTTAGTTTCCTTGTTCTTAACAGCCGTCGCGGTCAAGCCGGACACGAAGCAGCTCACACCGGTGAGGCCCTTCAGCGTGTTGTCGAAGGACGCGCGGATGGTGCAAATGGATGTCCACACGCTCTGCACCGCGCACTGGTCAGCTGTCAGCCAGCTGAGGCGGAAGCCCACCACCTTGGTGGAGTTGGCCAGCTGCGGGTGGGCGCAGTGGAGCAGCGGGGAGACGATGTGCGCGCGCAGCAGCTCCTGGAAGTGGCGGCTCTGAAGGGTGGGCGCCGGGAGCGTGTTCTCGGCGGGCACTGCCGCCTCCCCCCCGCCGCCTCCCGCCGCGCGCACCACCTGCAGCAGACGGAAACAGACGAGCTCAGTCAGAGGAGGAACGCACAGCAGCGCCCCCTAGACGCACCAGGGTAGAACCGTCGGCGAGGCACGACACACGCGGCCCAATGTGTTAAATGAGAAGGCCGAAGGTTCCTGCTCGTCAGACAGTCAGCTTAGACTTTGGTCTGAACCTGCCGATGTCATTACCAAAGTGAGTGGTGGTGGGTTTCCTTCTTGTTATGCAGTGTCACAGCAAAGGGTATATTCACTGCGAAAACAGTGTTAACAATTAGTTTGTTTACACAAACAAATATGCATTATTACCAAATGGTGGGCTTCGCAGTCAATCTGATAGAGGGGGGTATGTCAGCTAATATGTTTGGTTCCCCCGTCTTGATATGACCTTAGATGTTGCCAGGACGTAAAACTCCAACAACCAACCAACCAACCATGCTTGGTTCTAGTCCGGCGCTACGAAAAAGTTAGTAGACATTCCCACAAACCCTGATTTATGTTAGTTCCACTGCGAAATGTTCAACCATATACATAGTTTGTCGGCGGGGGGTGGGGGTAAGGGGGCGTGGTCGAGGTAGAGATATATACGCAAAGCACATTATGCCTTGTGTTTGTGGCACAAGTCTAATTGACACAATTCTCAACACAGCGTGTTCGAATAATGCCACATACATCGGAATGTCATTATAACCATTGACCAAAGAATTTGCTTCTTTTTTTTTTTTTAATCCAGTAGATACCGCTCAACACAGATAGCATCTTGCTATTGCTAGGCCTAACGGACAAACCAACGCCTCGGCAAGGAGTCAAGACCCAGACAGTTTACTAGTATTCTACTGTTTCTCACCAGTCGGGCGCCTTTTGTAAATCTTGTGCATAATGAAAATTGAATCTCATAGAAATATAAGCCGGTATCTGATTGGGTCAGTCAAAGATTGCTGAGATAACTGCCGCACGCTGAAGTAGACTACACACGTTTAGGCCAGTCCTTCAGGCAATGTTATTAATCAAATCAGGGATGAAAGTGGTCTCCGGCAAAAAAACGATTAATACACGGACGCCGAATTTCCGCGATAACGCCGATTTTCTCCCCCAAAGCACTATGAGGGAATCACGGGAAAATGCCATAAGGCCGGTTTCAACTGTCCTTATTGTGACTATTTCTTGTTTGGGTTTCATGTTCTAGCAACATCTAAGGTCATATAAAAACGGGATGCGAACTAACTAATTGTTTTCATATACCACTGGTTCCATGCCATTTTGTAAACATAAAAAAGGCAAAGATCTTTCATTCCTGCATAACAGACCCTTACCATCACTAGTGCATTACCTTTTTCACCTTTTTAAATAAGTAAAAAGAAATACAATCTAATTCACATATGCTCCCTCAATCCAATACCAAATTCCTCATGCATCCACTGTATTTCTATACTAAAATGCTCATGCACCCACTAAATTTCTAGGCAGTGTCAAAACCCTCATGTATCCAATGTATTCAATAATTCCTATTCAGTACCAATATCCTCATGCATCCACTGTAGTCCTAGTCAGTACCAAAATCTTCCCTGATCACTGTTTGATAGGTACCGTTGCCAACAGCCTTGCCAGTTCTCAGTGTGCATACCGCCAGTAGTGTCAGTTCTTGTGCAAACTGCCAGTATTGTCATTCTCAGTGTGCATACAGCGGGTAGTGTCAGTTCTTAGTGTGCACACTCAAACTGCTAGCACCACTGTACGGGGAAGCCAGCCTGTGTAAGCTGGGCGGCCGCCTGCTGCAACATACGGTGTGTCGGCTCCGCAGTGGCCGTCATCCTCACCAGGGAGAAGGCCTGTGGGTCGGGTGCCCCGTTCTCCACCACCCCTTCGTACAGCAGACGCCGCACGCCACAGTCCACGTTCTCCTTCAGCGTGTGGCACAGCGCAGTCAGGATGGCCTTCGCGGCACGCTGGAACGGCTGCAGCAGGAACTTGAGTGTCGACCCAGGGAACTCCAACTTGGCCGTCTCGCATAGCGTGCGCTCTACGAAAGTCTCGTGGCAGACAAGGAAGCAGGCAACGCCTGGATAGGTCCGCCAGTACTTGATGCTGGGGTCCTCGCGCTTTGTCTTGAACACAGAGGTGGCCGTGATGGCCGAGATGAAGCCCTCGACACCCGGTGTGGCTGCCAGGGCCGCATCAAACTGCGCCTGATGCGAAATCACCCGGTACCAGGCGTGCTGGAGAAAGGAGTCGTCCGTATCGTGGATCCATCCCAGGCGGAAGGCGAGCAGCTTCTTTCCGGTCGACATAAGCGGGTCGACGAGGCTATCCTGGACTATGTCCTTAATGCGCCGCGACTGCAGTGATGGGGCAGCCCGCATCCCCTGCAACATCTCCAAGCGCGACACCTGCAGGAGGACAAACCAAAAGCCATCATCAGTTCACCGACTCTTAACCATCCTCTGTTTTCTGTTTATTTATCAGCACGGTGTGCGCTTTTAAACTGTTTGCTAACATGGGCTGGTTTGTGATAATCAAATTAATCACAATTAAATGATCCCATCTGAAAAGATGCCGATGGAGCAAAATCAGTGTGATTGGTGGTGGGTTGTTTTGTGGGTTGTTTTTTTATGACAAATTTTGGTTCCTTTCTCGGTTGAACTTCCATCTCAGGGGAATCGTCAAAACAACCTTCTCATAATCTAATAAATTATTATTTTATTGTTTTGCAATCCGATTCCAAGTGTCTTAGACAGGCATAGGCATAGTGGCAAGCGTAAATATTCTTTCATTGGTTTAAACGGCCCTCCTCTAGTGTGGATAACTGGCCTTAGAAGGTCTGCAGCATGAGTGGGAAGGCGGCCGTATGGGTGAGCTCATTGCACATCTCCGTGACGTAGTGCTCGAGCTCCGGCCGTCTCTTGGCAATAAACACCTTGAGGATGTTGTAGGCGTCGGTTGAGGAGTAGCCAGGGTGCGCCTCCACGGAGCCTGCCACCTTGCGCCGCACCATGCCGTCCCAATTGTCCTTCACTAGGGCGCACAGCACATTGCACACGCTCTTCTCGTCACGCTGGAACGGCTGCAGCGCCAGCTTCATGCTCGCACCGAGGTTGTTCTTATTCATCAGGTTGAACAACTCGCGGTCATTGAAGTCTGCATTCTCCGAAAGTATCCAGTAGCCAATGGCCGGACGGTTCAGGTATCGCGCACCGGCCTCGTCGGCTTGCGGGCTCCTCTTTTTCTTCGTCGTCGACGCGGAGGCAGTGATAGAGGACACAAAGAAATGGATGCCATGGACCGACTTGACGAGGTCGTCCACGGTGGTGCGCAGCGGCAGGATGTTCTGCCAGAGGCCGGGCACCGCCTCAGCTGGAGTGGTCAGCCACAGGATCTTGAGCGCCATGATACGGACGCCTCGAGAAATAAGAGGTGGAATTAGGCGCTCCAATATCTCGCGAGCTGCCTTGTTTTGAAGGAATGGAGAGGGCAGCATCGCCGCTTGAGTCTTTTGTGCTTTGAACGAGGACATCTGTGGACATGAAAGAAAACAACACACATCAGCAGGTCGGATTCCATTGTCTGCCTGACTGTGTTCACCATGAGTGGTCCGCTGTACGAATATGTATACACATGTGTCTGTGTGTCTGTGTGTGTATGTGAAGAGTACTCTACATTTGTTGTCAGATTGGCAGTCGTGACATTGTTGAGGGTGCACACCAAACTAGTCGTCACCAGTTAGAACTGGGCAATCCAAAACAGGGATTCCATTGTTTTTCCCAGTTAAAAAGATCAAACAAATTAAGTTTTCACAGATCATATGGCTGAAAATCAAGGTATGAAAGATAAATATATGAAGAGAAGGGGGAAGGAGGCATATATGTAAACTAAAATGCAATGAACAACAAACGGAATTATTGTAGCAGGGAAAGGCAGAACGTCATCACACCCAACCACCCCAGTCACCAATGGCTACCATGACATTTGTCACACTTCCCTCCCCGACACCCACAAACAAATAGCCACCAAACCTGCCTACCCAGACCATTTTTGTTGTTGCATATTTTGTAGTTTTAAGCCGGAGTATACTAATATGACAAATTAAATTTCGCACACCGAAAAAAAAGGAGAAAATAATCAGAGTAATACAATTCTTCTAGAAAATAAAATAAAAAATTGTGTGAAAAGTACACCTTTTTTTTAGGAGGGGTGGGGGGAGGAAGTAGTCAATTTCCCCCCCCCCCCCCCCCCGCGCCTTGAGTAACGAAATAGGAAACTTGGGCTAGTCAGGTCTGATCCACTGAGAGCAAGCAAGTAAGTAGTCCCTGTACTCAGATATATATCTTGAGGCTCCCAATGCTTTCTGAAGGCTTTATTCGGTCTCTCACTCCAGAGGAAAGCAGGGTAGAAATCATAGGAGTGAGTCAATGATTAGGGTTTGCAGTCACACCAACATTTGAGGTAATATCAGAACGGTTGGGTACTGACTCATATGCGACGTTACAGTGCTTCCCTAATGGGAGACTGTACCACCGGCACATGACCATGACCCCATATTCAAATCAAATCACACTATCCTGGTACCGAGCCAATCAGTCTTTGCACTATCCTAGTAACGTCAATCACCAGGCTAGGTCGGGGAAAGTATTGTGTAACTTATTGTTAAGCCATTGGTTTGAACCAGGATGTGATTCGAACCCACGATCTCCGGCACAAGAGGCCAGCCAGTGATCTTGGTGATTCAGGCTTACAGTCATTCATATTCACACGTCACTACTGAGCTGCAAAATCATCCACTCAGTCGAGATAGTCACGTGATCATATAATAAATATGTGATGTATAAGCAATTAAAGTATAAAGGCGCGGAAGAGAATTCCTTCTATTATCCATCATCACTTGCAATACGATGTAGCCATTACCTGTTATACGATGCTATACTGTGTCTGGTCCCACCATCCATACAACCGGTGGCGCCGCCACCGGCGCTAATCCGAACCGGAGGCGCACTCCTGACCACTCACGCCCGGGACGTTATAAAAAATAAATGTTACGGTTAGGGTATCATATTCCCTATATATATATATACACACACACATAGACACTTCTGAACAATTGCACACACAAAGATACGGAAATCACGTTATCTTTTTCTATATCTTTATTATTCAAAATCTGTAACGTCTGATAATTTGAGCAGTTCCTATCTGACTGTATATGAATATATCATATTCAAAATTGGAATTGTGTTAAGACTGTCCATATTTCGAAGAATACTCATTCAAGCAATGTTCAAATGATCCATCATGCAAGTTAAAAGTTACACACACCCAGACCACAACTGGACACAAGCACTGCTGGCATTTCACAGCTTTGAGTCAGTCTAAATCTATACTCAGAAAAGGAGTGAATCCTTCTGTAAGTATGAAAATAAGGAGTCCCGACTCGTACAAAACATTATGCCCCGTACATCAACAGTAACATATAAGTTCCCACTTTTGTTTTTAAAACCAAAATTAAAAACTCATGAGAGAGGATTATCTTACCGGGACAGAGTCCCCATGACACTGTTCTGTGTATTTAACAAGTCTGACCAGAATTAAATTCTTTGTCTTTATAAAGTCACATATCCAATGGGGACCTTTCAGTTTGGATGAGTCTCTCGTCAGATGGTGCACCATGCCGGTCCTTGTAATGCTTTGGTTGGATAGAAGCAGTTCCTTCTACTATCAAGTGTGAGGATTTGGGTGTGTTTGGTGGGAGTGCATAGGGATTTAGGGGGGTGTGGTGGGGGTTGACGGTGTGTGTGGTGGGGGTTGACGGTGTGTGGTGGGGGTGTAGGTGGTTTGTGGTGGTGGTGTAGGGAGGGGTGTCTTGCAGAGCAGCACCTCACAATCTTTAGCATCCCTTAAACCCCCACGACACACCTACACCCTCACATGACACACACCTATACCACCTACACCCCCAGCACCCCTTACACACACCTACACCCCCAGTACCCCTTACAACCACACACATACACCCTCACCACACACACATACACCTCAATAACACACCTACACCACCAAACACAAACCACACACCTAAACCTTCACCACACACCTACACCCCCACCACACCCCTAAACCCTCACCACACACATACACACCTACACCACCACCACACACCTACAGCACCACATCCCTAAACCCTCAGCACACACCTACACCCCCACCACACATCTACACCCACACCACACACCCCAGCCATCACCACATCCCTAAACCCCCACCACACACCTACACCACCAACACACACACACTTCTATCCAACCATGATGGCCGACTTGAACCCCCACCACATCCCTAAACCCTCACCACACACCTACACCCCCACCACACACCTACACCCCCACCACACCCCTAAGCCATTACCATACCCCTATCACATCCCTAAATGCATACCTGCCAACTTTTGTTAAACGAAAATCCTAATAATAGAAATCCATCCAAGAGAAGCGAGGCGCGCAAGCGTTCTAGGGGGGTCCGGGGCATGACCCCCCGGAAAAATTTGAAAAATACATAAAAAATGGTGCATTCTGGTGCATTTTCAGAGACATTTTAGGCACCTTATTAAAGAAAAAAAAATTTGAATTTGATTTTGAAAAAGCGGAATAATATGTTTATAATTCGTAGGGCGGAATGAGAATAAAAAAATCGTAATTATTCCGCCAAAATCGTAATAGTTGGCAGGTATGTAAATGCCCACCACACACCTACACCGCCTCCACCCTCACCACACCACCACCACACACCTACACCCCCACCACACACATAAAGCCCCACCAGACCCCTAATCCCTCACCACACACCCAACACCCCCACCACACACATACCTACACCCCCACCACACACATCCTTAAACCCCCAACACACACACACACATCTACACCCTTCTATCCAACCATGATGGCCGACTTGGACCAGGAATGGGTGCTGCCACCAAGTGTATAGCGAGAGAACTGGCTCATGAAAGCTCGCCATTGGAGTGAATACTGCTGGGAATTCCAGTATTATATATACAGATGAACCTCGATCCAACAGACTAATAGGGGGGAGCAGTTGTCCGTTAAAGCTGTTTGTCCATTGCAGCGACAAAATTGCTTTATCTATAGGTGCCATAGTGATAATGTGGAAAACAGAGTCGGTACCCATCCTAATATGACCTTAGATATTCTAGGACGTAAAGTAGCAGTCCAACGGACACCGATGCAACGGATTCTGGATCCAACAGACACAATCCGGGAGTTTTAAACATTCGGACCAGATATTCACTCTAGCGAATCTAGTGGATTGTGTCCGTTGGATCTGGAATCCGTTGGATCGAGGTTCATCTGTACAACGCTAGCAGTCAACCTGTGGATAAATCGTGGGGGGCAAAGAGAGAAATAAATCACATGAACTTATTTTCCACAAAAGGTAAGCTGGCTGTATAGGAGACAAAGGTGGTGAGAAAAACAGGGGAATGTCTCCTGATATTTATTGTGTGGTGGGCCTGGTGTGGAGGAGGTAGGGGATTACCAGGGGAATGTCTCCTGATATTTATTGTGTGGTGGGCCTGGTGTGGAGGAGGTAGGGGATTACCAGGGGAATGTCTCCTGATATTTATTGTGTGGTGGGCCTGGTGTGGAGGAGGTAGGGGATTACCAGGGGAATGTCTCCTGATATTTGCTAACAGAGTAATGTCTCCTGATATTTGTTGTATGGTGCGACGGGGGTGGAGGAGGTAGGGGCTTAACAGAGGAATGTCTCCTGATATTTGTTGTATGGTGGGCTGGGGGTGGAGGGGGGGCATAGGGAACTTGATGTCCTAGCAAAATCTAAGGTCACATCAGGAGGGGGAATGTCACATGGACCAGCATCCTGAAACCACAGCAGACAATAAGCCAGGCATGAGCTTCCTGTGTGCAAAGGACCGCAGACAGGTGTTGTCCACGCAAATATCCATCCCTGTCAGGACACACTTGAGCCGGGAGACAATAAGTCAGGGGGGGGGGGGAGGGGGTCAGGGAAGAACTTGTGTGAACTCGTCACATTCATGCAGCATATATTACATGTTCATAAGTTCTTGTCCCATCCTTTAATTAGGGGTAGGGAAGAGCTTGTGTGAACTGGTCACATTCATGCAGCATATATGACATGTTCATAAGTTCTTGTCCCGTTCCCTAATTAAAATACAGATTAGTTACGATAAATCCTTGACATGGTGGTTAGCCGTGCAATAGTTGAGTGTGCCAGCCACTAACCCTAGCATCAGCATCCATCCAGTCACAACTGTGAAATTGCACTCTCCGGAGCGACAAAAAGAACACACTGCACAGCTCTACGTCAAAGTAAAACTGAATCTGGACTATTAATGCGCACAAAGAGAGCCAAAGTCGATTGAGTACCACGTGACCAATTTCCGAATGGTGCACAGAGCCAGACCGCTTCGGGATAAACTCAATAAAAGTGAGTGCCTGGTGCGCCTATCCACTGCTACACCAGAGTGAACTCAAAGCGGACCTGGCTGAGCTCGGCCTGTGCCCGCGCCATTGCTTCCCTGTGCACTGCCTCCAGCACATGCACTTTGACGATGCTGTCTTGGCCGGCGCCATGACACAGCCCGGCGCTCGTGTCCACCAGCCTACGCACGCACCCTTCCATTGAGTCCTTGACTACAGTGTGCAGCGCATTGCACACATCGCGCTTGGCCACCTGGTGTGGCTGCAGCAGCAGCTTCATGTTGGCGCCCTGCGTGTGGTGGTTGACGATGTCGTAGAGCACGCGCTCATTGAAGCCACCCACCGGCGACACCAGCCAATAAGCCACCCCTGGGTAGATGCGCCGCTCGCTCGGGTCCTGCAGTTTCTTCAGCGCAGAGCTGGTGGCAGTCACTGCAGACAGGCACAACTGGATGCCCGGCAGCGCCTTAACAGCTGCGTCAAACTGGTCGCGCAGGTCCACAATGCGCTCCCAGAGCCCCTTGAGGTACTCGGCGTCCTGGTTGAACCATGTGACGCGGAACGCCGAGATCTTGTAGTGGGGCGACATGAAGGGCTCGACCAGCAGGTGGCTGAGGCCCTCCTTAGCCTGCGGCGACCGGAGCGAGCTGCGCGGGAGCATTGCATCCGAGGAGCTGGGCGGCCGGGGCCCGACGCCGGCCATCTGAAGCGGGAGGAGAAGAGGAAGGGCCCGGTTTACTCACAGGCAAGCAGTGGCGCGCCGAGCAGTGCTGCTACATAGTGTTAGTACCGTCTGTGTCGGAGGGCAGTGCCATTCGCCAGCAGCTTTTCTATTTATATATATTTTGGGGGTTTATATAATAGTCTTATCAATCAATGCACCAACTGAGTCTATACACACAAGGATAATGCTTTTTGTCAGAGGAGTTGATGAGCACCGATAACAAAACTTTAGCAGGTGTTTATTGTCAATGGTTTGTATTTATTGAGTTGAGGATAGCTGTCATGTCCCCCCCCCCCCTTCACCCCCCGCTAATTTTTTTAAAACTTATTTAACTGGAAGTCAGTGGTCGAGCTCTCGCCAAAGTAAAGATGTCATAACTGTCAATGCATAGCGAAGATATTAAAAAAGGAACCACATGCTTCATCACCACCTTTTTTTATCATCATTCCCTCCGATTGTTAACAATGGGACTGCTGTTCATGAATTATCATCCAAACAAATAGGTGCCGGCTTCTCTCGCTCATGGATCGCGCCCTTGGTGAATTGGATTGCATTGTTTCAGTTCAGTTTTTTTGTTTTCTTTTGTCTCACAACTTCTATGACAGTGGAGGCTCCTGAGAGAATTTCAAGCAAAGCCAGTTGCGCTGATCTCAATGGGGAACCTGACGCTGTCGAGCTGTGGCTGTGCGGCCTCCATGACCCGCTGCGTGTCCGGATGCGGCACGTAAGCCCTGACGATGTTGTACTGGCCCGGCTCCAGCCCCAGGTTCGTGCTGGCGCTGGCGTCGACCAGCCCGCGCACCACGCCCTCCTGCGTGTCCTTGAGTACGCTGAACAGTGCCGTCCTCACGTCTTTCTCAGACCGCTGGTAGGGCTGCAGAAGCAGCTTCATCGTCGTGCCCAACTTGCCACCTTGCAGGTAGCTACACAGGTCACGATGGCTGAAATGGGCCGAGTCCATCACCAGCCAGTAGGACACCCCGGGGTAGATGCGCATGTCGCTCGACAGTTGATCCTTCTTGACGCCGGACCGCGTAGCAGTTACGGCCGAGATGAACATCTGCAGGCCAGGCAGCGCCGTCATGTAGTTGTCAAGCTGCGCGCGCAGCGACACCAGCTGGTCGCTGACGCGCTCCAGGTAGTCCGGATGCTGGTAGAACCAGCTGAGGCGCGCCGCCGCGATCGTGTGGCGCGCCGTGGCGAGCGGCTGCACCACGCACCGCTCGAGGGCGCTGCGCACGTCACGTGCCCGCAGCGACCCGCACGGGAACCGGGACGCCGTCGGACCAGGGACGACCTGCAGCTGAAAACAAACCACTGTCAGTCTGCATGTTTTGTTGGCTTTTTTACCCCCTTGTTGTTTTTGGGTTTTTTTTGGTCGTGGTAGCGAACTTGAAATGTGGAGGGTACGGGGAAGGGGAGAGGGGAGGGGGAGGGAAGGGAAGGGAAGGGAAGGGAAGGGAAGGGAAGGGAAGGGAAGGGAAGGGAAAGGAAGGGAAGGGAAGGGAAGGGTGGCGAGGTGACCAATAAAGAAAGGAAAGGGTCAACCTACTCCACCACCCCCACCCCTTCTCCGGCATGCCCATTATCCGGTCAAGTCCTAAATTACTGTTTAAAAAATATATATTAACAAAATATTTAAATAAATAAAATATATATTTAAAAAAATGAAAATAAAGAAAAAAAAATTTAAAATAAATAAATGTTGCGATTGGTTTGTTGTACTTTGTTGGATGTTTTTTTTTATATCTTGGTTGGGGAACGTGGGCGGGTGAGGGAGTTGGGAGTGGCGGAGGAATCGGGGGCAAACCAGTGTAACCAAACATGCTACTATAACGAAACATTTTTCTTTTTTTATCATAATTAATTGTGAGACCGGGTGTGTCGCATAGGGCATGTATCCTGTCTGTTCCTGGTGATCTCGGATGGGTTAGGTCCCAACCCGACTACATCATGTCAATGCATACGCCCACTTTCTCCAGATACACTGAGGCAGCCTTGGCGGGCTGCCCCCCCCCCCCCCCCCCCCCCCCATCCCCATAGTCGCAGGTGCCAGCTCGACTGCATAATGTCAATGTGCAGGCCGACTTTCTGTCTGCAGCTCTACCGAGGCAGTCATGACGATCTGTCCAGGCTCACTGGCCGATGCCAGTCCGACTACATCATGTCAATGTGCAGGCCCACTTTCTGCAGCTCCACTGAGGCGGCCTTGACGATCTGCCTTGGCTCACTGGACTTGCTGCTGGCACGCACAATCGGGTAGCTGCCGGCCTCCTGTGCCAGGTTCACCTGCGCGCTGTAGTCGACGAGCCGGCGCACCACACCCTCCATGCTGTCCTTGAGGACAGCACTTAGTGCCCCGGTTAGGTCTTTCTCCGTCTGCTGGTAAGGCTGTAAGAGCAGCTTTAGGGTTGGCTTGCCAAAGGACGCATTGTCCTGCAGGTACGAGCAGAGGTAACGCTGGTTAAATGTCGCGGAGTCCATCACCACCCAGTAGGCGACGCCCGGGTAGATGCGCATATCTGTGTCCTTCTTGGCGCCTGATCGCGTGGCGGTGACTGCCGACAGGAACATTTGAACCCCGGCCAGTTCCTTCATGTAGTCGTCCAGTTGGGCCCGCAGTGGTACAAGCTGCTCCGTCACTGTGTTGAGGTACTCGACCGACTGGTTGAACCAACTCAGTCGCAGCGCTGTGATCGTGTACTTAGGCTGCAAGAGCGGCACTACTAAGTACTGTTTGAGGGCTGCGCGCACCTGGGGGGATTTCAGGTTGCCACAGGGACGCGAGCCAGTCACGATCTGTGAGGATAGACAACAAAAACTGGCTGTCAGTGGCTGGACGGGCTGTGGCAAGTCATACGCGGTATCCATGGCTGCCGAGTTTAATTCAACCTCTTTTTAAAGCACCTTTTTCCTCTCTTTTTCTCAGTTAAAAGGTCAATTTCATTTCAACCACTTCTCATTTTTTCTGTCTTTCTCTCTTTCTTTCCTTCTTTCTCTCTCTCGCAAGTTTGAAGATTTCGTTCGTATCATGCATGTCCCGTCACCCAACGTGGCATGCATATTTTCCTTTTTATTTAGTTTTTCACCAACTACCTTTGTTTGTTATGTATCACTGCACAGCCTATTGTAATTCTAGGCCAGTTGGGTATTCGTCACGGAGACGGAAAGCCTGCCAATGGTTGAACAGGAAGCAGGCCCTCGCTGCTAGATTGTGGATAGATACAGACTGTATCATGTCATGTCATATCATATATCCACAGCATTCCACTGATTTATGTAATTAAACATATAATAAAACACCCGAGATGCTTGAAGTAGTAACTTTTTCTTGTTGCTCTTCTCATCACATAGCGCACAAACACAAATCACCTTCATACATATACGGAAATATATATATATATATTTTTTTGTATTCTACCCTATTTATACTTAATATTAGAAGTCAGAATTTACACCCATTAACACATTTCTGTTTAGTACACGCACCATTCTGGTGCCCAGTCATCAATATCTAACAAGCATCGATATCAGTTGAATTACCTGATGAGTCAGACACACCTTTGTTGAAAGAAAAAGGGGCGAAGGTGAAAGTGAGAGGGGATTTTTGTTTAACCACAATTGAATCCTTATGATTTCGTGTACATGCAAATCTTTGTTTAACTACACCCATGAATCTATGATTCAGTACATAGCCAGATTTTTGCTTCACCACACCAGTGATTCCACATGATTTAGGGTATGTTAGATGATACGCATGCATAAAATACTATACTTTGCAATAGTTTAAAAAAGAAAAAGAAGTATTTCTGTCACATAATCATAGTGACACTTAATAGATGATATTTGAGGATTAATCATGCAATGAGGTATGTTTTAATCTCCCTTAAAAAAAAAAAATCAGTTATCAGATCAAAGAGTTGCTCTTTTTCACCATCATGATTCGTGCCTTTCCATAAAGGGCATGTCAAATAACCAATAACCCAACACCCAACAAGTTTGGCAAATTCAATGGTTTGTACGACTAAAAAATTGCACACATCAATCTTCATCACAATCATTCACATTGGACGACCAAAGAAAAAATGATGCAGAATCCCCCCCCCCCCCCAATCCTAACCCGAGATCTGTCAGGAAGACTACATACACATGGGACATACCTCCCCAACGAAGTTTGGTTTTGTTTGTTTTAAAAGTCTGCACTATTTCTAACGCTGTTGAACCTCCACATCGATTGTCATCTTCACTGCCCGGAGCTGCTCGGCCGTCACTTCGAGCCACTCCCGGTCTTCCTCGCTGTGGCTAAACAGTTTTGTGATAGCGAACGGTGCTGTGTTGCGAAGCGCCAAGGCCTGGCGGTCAAGCACCCGCCGCACCACCCCTTCGACACTGTCCTTGGCGACGGTGTAAATGCTCTGGTAGATGTGTTCGACGCCCTCCTGGTACGGCTGAAGCAGCAGCTTCATCTTGGCACCCAGCCGGTTATTTTGCATATTGTCGAATAGACTGCGCACCGGCGTGTCCTTTTTGGACGCGATCCAGTAAGAGACGCCGGGGAAGCTCAGCTTCTTCTTCTTCCCGGACATGGTGGCGGTGAGGCACGACACATAGTACACAACGCCCGGCGTCGACTGCATGATCGTGTCGAGCTGCTCACGCAGTGACAGGATGTTCTCCCAGAAGGGCTGCAACTGGAGCGCATCGTCACCGAACCAGCAAAGGCGCACGGCGGAAACCTTGAAGCCGCGCGTTAGGGTGGGGTCTACTACGGCCTGTCTGAGCGCAGTGCGCGCCGAGGTGGAGGTGAGGCTCACTTTGGGGGTAGGTCCCTCCCACTCATACATCCCCTGCACCCCGTGGTGTGGCGCCACCTACAGCGGAACAACAGACAAGCCGGGGGTCAGTGTACAGCGATATGGTCTCTAGTGGGACAGGGCAAGGAGGCACTGCTAGGCTAGGCATCAATCATTATCAGTAAATGGCACCCAGGAGACGGGCAATAACTAGATGCATGCATCCTGACTGCCATTTGGACTGATGTTAATGTGGGAGGACGGGGGCAGGTAGAATGTGGCTATCATGGTACAGGAATCATGACAAGTGTATGGGTTTTGTTTAACTATTCTGTTCGGGGGTACTAACTGCCTAGAATCTACCTCTATAGGACTTATATCCACACAGGTGCACCCGATCTCGCAGCTTTCATTATTGTCAAGGCTATTTCCCCGTACTTCCTGAAATGACTTTCAGTAACTATATAATATCTGAACACGACAGCTGCTTCTGGTTTCCCGGTCGGCCGGGGCACCAATCACTGAGGTATATCCACACACACGTTCATTCGCGCAGCGCGCAGTTCCCCGGCCACCCCTTCAAGCCAACTGCGGTCTGACTCAGAACGGCTGTACAGTTTGGTGATGGCCATCTCGCCAGCGGCCTGCTCCCCTAGCATGCTGGTGAGTCGCTCAAACACCCGCCGCACCACCCCGTCAACGCTGTCCTTGGCAACAGTGTACATGGCTGTGTAGATATTATCGACACTCTCCTGGTACGGCTGAAGGATCAGCTTCATCTTGGCACCCAGCCCGTTATTCTGCATCCGGTCGAACAGACTGCGCACAGGGATGCTCTTATCAGAGGCGATCCAGTACGCGACCCCGGGGAAGGTAAGGCGCTTCTTCTTGCCGGAGACGGTGGCGGTGATGCACGACACAAAGAAGGGCACTCCGGGAGCCGACTTCATGATAGCGTCCAGCTGATCTCGCAGCGACATTATGTTCTCCCAGAAGGGCTGCAGCTGCACACTATCGTCGCCGAACCAGCAGAGGCGCACAGCCGACACTTTGAGCCCGCGCTCTAGGATTGGTTCAACTACAGCCTGCACCAGCACTGCCTTGGCAGTCTGTGAGGTCAGAGTCGTTTTGGGGGTGCTTCCCTCCCACTCATAAGGCCCCTCATGTTGTACCTACGGAACGAGACGAAACAGTTCAGCGTTACTTATCGGCACATCAACGGAGTGTTGTAGTCGGGCGGCGTCCCGCTAGATGGTGCCGTGCTGCAGAGAGCGGGGAGTGTGCGGGCTGCTGAGCGCTGTACCTACTTTACACATCAGGCCTACACGGGATACAGCAGTCTGTTCACTCGCCCCATCGCTTTGTTTATTCATCAATCAGCAATGTACGCCAGTTTCCGCTTTCCCCGACTTCAAAAAAGTTTGTTAAAAAATTACCGACCAACAGTGATTGCTACTTGAAATACCAGCGGGGTGAAGACCGGATTAACAGGTGAGAACGACACACTCGTCTCAAAGTGATTCAGTTGATTAATCGATTGATTGGTGGTCGCTTTCCGTGTCGGCACCATAGGCCATATTCACAGCAAGATTCAAAACAAATCGCCCAGGACATAATGTTTAACCAAATACTCATCGATATTTCCAATTCAACCATGCTTGCTGTTGGTGTCATTTTAAACCATGATTACCATTTTAAAACAGCATTCCCATTGTAACCCTTCATGTCCATCAACCATGCTTGCTATTGTTGTCATTTTAAACCATGATTACCATTTTAAAACAGCATTGCCATTGTAACCCTTCATGTCCATCAACCATGCTTGCTATTGTTATCATTTTAAACCATGATTACCATTTTAAACCAGCATTGACATTGTAACCCTTCATGTCTATTAACGGATCTCCCCTCCTGTACAATCAACAAATCTATATTAATAAAAGCAAATGTGTGTTTGTCTGTCTGTGTTCGCAAAAGGACCCTGCTGCTTTACAACGATCTCAAATTGATTGTCATAGCTAGGTTTCATAGCTTTTACTGTTTACTCCAATAAATTGTTTATTCATTAAAATTATTCTAAACCCAGGGCTATGAATTCAAAACCGACCTTCCATCTCCAATGAATAAATTTCTATTAAAGGCAGCATCACTAAGTTCTTAAACCGACCCACACTCGTACACCTCTAGTCCAATTCCATCTTTTACCTGACCCACACTCCCAGCCTCAAGTCCTACTCCATCCTTTACCCTACCCACGTGCCCAGCCTCAAGTCCTACTCCATCTCCATGTAAAACTTAAAGGCAGCCAGTTCGTGAATGGCCTGCGTCAGCCACTGGTTCAGCTTCACCTTCTCCTCGCCACCGTCCACCACCACCAGCACCTTCACCACAGACGAACGCTCCCACTGCGAGCTGCCACCGGTGGCGGCCAGGCTGAGGTTGACCAGTTTCCGAACGCAGCCAGCATTCACATTGTCCTTGACTGTTGTGTGCAGAGCAGCGCTGATGTTGGACGCCGACTGCTGGAAGGGCTGCAACAGTAGCTTCATCGTGGCCCCTGATGCGTTCTTCTGCATCTTGTTGAACAGGTCCTTCGTGTCGAGAGGCGTGCTCGGGTCACAGACGAGCCAGTAGGACACACCCGGATAGACGAGCCGGCCGGCCGACTTGTCCTTCATCTTTCCAGATGTGGTTGCGGTCAGGGCAGACACGGCGTAGCGCACACCCCGGATGGTCCGTGCCATCGCGTCCAGCTCGGCACGCAGCGGAAGCACATTCGTGTACAGCTCATTCAGCCGGTCGCGGTCTGCACTGAACCAGCTCATCCGGAAGGCCGCAAACTGGTAGCCAGCGCGCACAGCGGGCACGACCAGCTGCGCAGTGAGTGCCTCGCGCAGAGGCTTTGACTGAATGCTTGTCACCGGCCACAGCGCGTCTAAGGAGCATGGGGCTGAGGATGAGGATGAGGATGACTCCTCAACGTGCCTCATCTGAAACCACAGCAACACGTTACTGTGTGTGTTCTATCTTATCCGTGCACACCTCCCCCCTGCCATCTTTAAGATGTGTAATGTATTATGCGAGTATAAAGGTGAGGAAGGGAATTTCTTGTGTTACATATTATACAGATTATTCTATAGTATGCCTCATTGACCTCGTGCGTGTGACTGGTTGTGCCGCCACTGGTCCTCCTCGTCCCTAACATACGGAGTGTGTGTATTCTAGCTTACGCTATCTTGTCTCATATGTGTGTGTCTTCTAGTAGGTACCCCAAACACAGGCTGATTACTTGTTGAAAATGGCAACAAATTCTGTAAAAACAAATGCTCCACTTCAACACCCTGACAAAACAAACCACAAAGGGTTTTTACAAATGTATTAGAGGAGAAACAACATTTGTTCTTTTAGCTTTAACCTGGTCTTGGATTCATTTTATTATTCAAAGAAATAAGCCTGATACAACTAAATAAAAACTACTACCAACTCCCAGTTTTCACTCTCAATCCATGGTAATTCCCAGGTGCAGATGTGTCATGGTATCCCTAGTAAAATTAGCTAGTGTACATCCAATTTTTGCAACAACGCCATTTGTTGATCAAAGTACCCAGGAGAAAGGTACTGATACCCCTAGATAGGTGAGATTCTGAGCTTTCCATTCATGTAAAAGAGTATATGTTTTAACTTTAGAGAAATTGCAACAACAAAAAATGATTAAAATTTGAAGTTAAAAGAAATTCCATTTTAAGTGCTATTTTCTACCAAAAATATAATTTTAAAACCCTTAAAAGTTGGTATTGAATTAAAGAGAATTTAATTTCCTGTCCAATCATAATTACCAGCGCTCATCCGCACATATGGCGCTCATGCGCACAGCGATTTAATTACTAAAAATTTGGGTTTTTGTTCTTTTTAATTTTTAAAGATTTGTGTGTGTATATTAGTTGTTTAAGTAAGGGAACTGGTCTTTGTCATTCCACTGCTCCTTGCCCTAGTTGTATTTTTGGGAGCTATAAAAACTGCCATCATTTTACCTTTGAGCAGGACCGAGAGTAACAAACTAAAAACGTCCATATCTTCTTTAATATTAGATCAATTTTGACAAATGAAGTGTCATTTTCTTTCTAATTCAATATCATAACAAGTGAAATCATTGAATCAAGCTCAAACCTGTTTTTTTCAATCTCTTGGGGCACCAATGTGGTAGTAGTACTTATTACCTGACTGGCCATGTGCAAGGATTTTTGCACTTTTGAAGAAATGTATAAAATCATTGTAAAATTAAAATAATTCACATCTATCAAAGTGTATTATATAGATTATGATGTAAATAGAAATAGCATATTGAGGATAATCCAATCTCCAGATTTCATGGAATTATCTTGTACATGTGCTCAAAATTGGGCATTTTTTTACCAGAGTTGATCACAATCATTGTAAAATTAAAATAATTCACATATGTCAAAGCTGTAAATAGAAAGAGCATATTGACGGCAATAAAGCCTGAAGATTTCATGCAATTATCTTGTACGGGTGAGATTTTCTGTGTCGTACTTGCTTAAAATTGGACATTTTGCCAGATTTGATCATAATCATTGTGAAATTAAAAGATTCACACATATCAAAGTGTATTTTACATAATGGAAATAGAAAGAAGATATTGAGCCTGATAAAGCCTGAAGATTTCATGCAATTAACTTATATGTGTGATTTTCTGTGTCATTTAAAACTCTCAAAAATGTGTATTTTTAACCAGATTTTATCACTTGCCAAATTGAGCTCGAGCATTTTGGACCTATTTCTATTAACTTTTCCCAATCGTATGCGGTACTGAAAAAAAAATAGCGGTGACAAGACTCACCTATATGTCAGGGAGAAATCCATCTGGGGTGCACATTTTGTCCACAAGCCCACCTCCAAAAGTGCTCCACAGCTAAATTTGAAAAATGGTGAGTTATGGGAAATTGTCGTTTTTAGCATTTTTGAAGATCCATATCTTGAAATGTAACCATCTCATACCCCTAGATCTCTATATTCTCTTTATACAGGCCATGGAATCACCAGAAAAAAACATTAGAAGTGAGATAGGGTGATTAGTTTAAATTTTGGGTACCATAAAAACTGTTTTCCTTTTAGGTTCGGATGGGCCCAATTAAGTAACAACCTAAAAACGCCCATATCTTCCTTAATATTAGAGCGATTAAGTATCCTAACAGATGAAATCCATTAAATTAAGCTCAGACCTCTTTTTAAAAATCACTTGGGATACCTACTTCTAGCTTATGTTGTTATCCTATCATCTGTGTGTGCGTTTGGAAACAAGGTATCAACAAACATAGAGAACATCAGGCTTACACCAGCACTCGAAGCCACATTTCCACCATTCCAGGGTGAGTCCTAACCCATTTAGGCTCCCCGATACAATCACCCAACACCCCATGCCTGCCTGTGTATGTGGCATTTTACCTGGGGAGGTTGGGTGCACCTCACTCCAATCACACCCTGGAATCGTAAGCCTTATACTTTTATACTTAATCCAGGAAGTGTACAGCCATTACAATTTACAGGGTAGAGGGATGTGATTGGCCATCAATAATAAAACTCTGAAAGTCAGGCCGCGGATTTGACAGCTGTCCAGGCCCTCAATAGAGCCCAGGGCAGCGCCCCAATGGGGGCCCATGGAGACGTGGCCTCAGAAGCTCATTCAAATTAAGCATTCTAAAGGCCTTAAAAGTAGTATTTTCAGCAGAAAAATGTACATTGTCAAGCCCTTACGCCCTATAATAAAACACATTTCTTTCCTACCACAAGAATGACCAATTTCATGATTAAAAACTCAGACATACTCAGATAAATCACACCCCTGTTATAGTCATTGGGTAATGGAGATAATGGTTTTCGGCCAAATTCAGCCTTCTCACTAATTGTGATTGTCAGTGGTCAGATTGAGAATCAGCGTCCTCCACACTCTACAGCATGACCCAACCATTTCATCAGATTGTGCCTGACATAGGAACATATAAGATTAATGTGACCATACACTCAATTGCCACATACCAGGTTGCACATGCACTGACCACTGCACTGCTGGAAGTCTGTCAAAGCTACAAAGTTGTGTGTTTGTGTGTGCATTTTTGCGCGTGTTTGTATGCGTGTGTGTGGGGGTGGGGGGAGAGGGAGGGAGAGGGGGGGGAGGGAGAGGGGGGGGAGGGAGAGGGGGGGGGGGGGGACAAGAGGCGGAAGAACAGGTCACACATAAAAAGGCTGAAGTCAATGTCCAAAAGTCAGGAAACTGCCGATCGGCGGGAAATTCTTATCTCTGCTCTGTATCTACCAGGGATGAGAACATGATTGATTGGTGGTTCCTTTACGCCGTGTCGGCAGCATATGCCATATTCACGGCGAGGGGATGAGAACAGGTCAATATTTGGGCAATGACCTGCTTTTTTTAGGTCTGGATGAGAACAGGTCAGACCTAAAAAAGCAGGTCATTGCCCAAATATTGGGGAACCACCGATCAGCGGGAAATTCTTATCCCTGTATTTACTAGGTATGAGAACAGGTCAGACTTTAAAAGGTGTCATTGTCTAAAACTAGTAAAAGTCAGTAAACCGCCAATTGTGGGAAATTATTAACCCTGTATTGCTAGGGATAAGAACAGATCAGACCTAAAAAGGCAGGTTATTGCAGGAAACTGCTGATTGGCGGGAAATTCCCATCCCTGAGTTTTCTCTCACGCTAAATCTAATGACATATATATCCGAAAAATAGTTAATTAAATCTGCACACATTGATGACCATAGATACCAAGAAACTGGATGTGTTTATATATTACTAACAGTATACTCCTTTCCTTTGCAAGTAGCTTTTCCCCCTTAAAATTAAAAAAAAAGAGTAATGCTCATAGCTTGAGAGATCTAATCGTTCAAATAACTTTGTAAATCAATGCCGTACCTCCCACCGTCACCAGTCCAGTTCGAAACTGAATAGCACACAGCCAGTCACGAATAGACCACATTAATATTACATAGTGGGCGCAGGTGCAGGCACCGCCCCCACCCCCACACGCCCCCATGTACAGGCACACCGACTCAACTAGGTAAGACAATCATTGAAATTAGTTTCTTCTTTTAACACATACAATAATGTATAACAAATAAACACACTAATATAATAGATGTCAAATTGCAGACATTCTACATACTGTAAAATTCCCAGCAATATCATATCCACCCTTTTCTTCATGTAATTTATACATGAAATTCAACAGCTTCATTCATATACCTTTTTCATTTAAAGACTTGAAATGATTAACATCATTTAGATATTTTTCTTCTTCAGATGCAAATGAAGAGGAAGGTGCCTCCTCAGGTGCAGTGTAATTATACACTTCTTTATAATTTAAAGGACTAAAGAAAAGATTATTAATTAATTAATTATGGAAGCAAGATAATTAACATGCATATTATGTACCAACTGTACGTAATTGAACGCACTAAATCATGATCCAGCAATGTAATTTTGCTTGTTGATCGATGAGGGTTTTATGTCCTAAAAACATATGAGGTCATATCAATGGTGTCAACCAATGTGAGGATGCACTCATTCCAGTGCTGCACTGTTGAATTGGTGCCAGTAGCACCATATATCTCCCGAGATGCAATACACCGGTAACGGTGCGCTTACACGGAACAGCAAGTTGCGCAACTTGTGGTGTGCAACATGGCCTCAACAAAACACTCAAATTACAATGTAAAAAGCGCAACAAAATAGGATTTGCGCTATATTGTCGAGCCTCGAGATGTTGAGCGCAAGAACCAATAAAAACGTGCCTTTCTAATAGCATGACCTGGTTTCCTAGCTTTTTTCATAGATCGCACCATTATTGTGTGATGTTGAACACAAGGACCAATGAATACACACCTAACGTGACCTGGTTCCCCGGGTTTTTTCATAGACAGCACCACTAGAGTAGTAGATGCACCCAAGCGGCACCTAGTTGCACTCAATAAGTCGCACAACTTGTCGCGCCATGTAAACGGTCCATTATGACTGAGGCTGCGACCCAGAACGCCACGTCACAACTGCATCTTGGAGTCAGGTACACATCGGATGGTGGAGATGCCCCCCCCCCACCCCCCGTCCCGTCCCGTCCCCGCCCTATCCATCACTACAGAAGATATACTTTAAACTGCATCCTTATAACCAAACTTGGTGCCATTGTTATCGTACATTTCCATCTCAGGTAGATTGCAATAAAAATTGCCCTTACATTCACATGAGATAAAATACCACTTCCTGTATCCAATTGGATGTGTATTCACCACATCCCCGATCTTCCGCCATGTAAGCTGAAGCTGTGACTCGACGTGCTGGGTCACAGGTGGAGATGCCCCCCCCCCACCCCCCGTCCCGTCCCGTCCCCACCCTATCCATCACTACAGAAGATATACTTTAAACTGCATCCTTATAACCAAACTTGGTGCCATTGTTATCGTACATTTCCATCTCAGGTAGATTGCAATAAAAATTGCCCTTACATTCACATGAGATAAAATACCACTTCCTGTATCCAATTGGATGTGTATTCACCACATCCCCGATCTTCCGCCATGTAAGCTGAAGCTGTGACTCGACGTGCTGGGTCACAGCTGCAGTCCTTCCTGAGGGACCAGCGAAACGTGGAATCCCCACATTATATGTCCTTTCACTATTCTGTTATTATGACCCAGCATACAAGGTAGGAGTCACAAGCATAGCTTGCTAAAGGTAGGAGTCACAAGCATAGCTTGCTCCATCAATGTAGGTCACGCGCAATACTTTGACCATGAGTCTAGGATGTAATCACTGAGCCCTCAACCGGAATAATTACCTTTGTAATAAATTATATAATGCACAGCTCTGATCTCTGGTATATAAGTCATAACCAATGTTCTATTTAATCACATATTTAGTCCCAGTCCAGTAATTTAAAAGCGACAAAGAGATACGGAAGCTGCAAATGGTTAACAATACCAAACGCACACGCGTTTGTTCCTAATGTAGCTTGCAGTGAAATTGTTTCTGAGGCCTCCACAGCTCACACCCCACAGTTGAGACCCAATAACACCCATCCTCTATCACCGTCATTACTGATATATTAAAAAAGTGAAACCGTTATTAAAACAGGGGGGCAAAACGCACCATCAAGAAGTGACACTTTATTCAATATTCATCAATTACCGCCTTCCACACTGCACGGGGAAATCCCCAGGTGTCATATATGATGATTGAAAAATCAAGCGAATGTTCAAGAAGCAGGCTCTAGGTGATGGCCAGGTATAAATGGCACTAGTACTATCTGAAGTCAGTAGAATAGTCATAGTGAATAGCAAAATAACTGCACATGCGCCATAAAAGCCGAAAGACATGATCTCACATAGTTGATGTGAGTGTTCAGAGTGATTTTGAAATAGCCTCCCTCTTTAGTCCATTTAAAAGCACTCTGCCTTCCCACTCTTACTATTACATATGCCTACATGGATGAAAAATCATGTCTTTGGATTATATAATGAATGACACAGGGACAAGTGCAAGGAATATCCTAATGGCTGGTCCTTTAGCAATGACTGGGACCACAATGTATGATCAATGGACCGTAGCGGATTGCAACCAGTGAAATGAGAAGAGTAAACTAAATTAGCAAGGGGTGCAGCATGCATTTTCAATTCCTTTTACTCGTGATCTGGGGAAGCGAACTTTGGGTTCACAATTTGCTGACAAAAACAAGATACCAACAAATACACCCATTTTACCATGTATATTGCATGAACTGCTTGCAACATAGCAGCTACAGGAAACTTTCCATGGCACATTTAACATTATTCTAGTACACATCACCCACCCCGCCTCACCCCGCGAATACCAATGTAAATGTGGTGGTTATACACTATGGAAAAGTAATCAAGTGTACAGTCTACAGGACCCATAATAGGTTGGTGCAATATAGTAAATCACCCTAAAAGGGAACAGGTTTTTAACAGCCTTAAAAAGTCGCTGAGTAGTATTTACGGGGGCAGAATTCAGAGAACCGAACGTGAGTAACAGGATCATAAAATGTTCATAGAGAATTAGCTTAGGTAAACGCACTGTGGTTTCTGTCCTCTTGGTTGAGTAATTTATTTAGCCTGATGCAGAGCGTAATTAATTATCTCAAAATTATTCATTACATTTAATCAAATCTAGGGGAAATTTTAAAGCTGTAATTACAACTTTAGAAGTGTCTGAAACACTAAACAATTGCGACAAACTGTAAACAGCCAATTGTAAAAGACCCAAAGTAAATACTTAACAAAGCGTCAAAAATCTTTTCACAAACTTGATTTTGGGGAAATGACTAAGAATTTGTTTAACTTCGCCACTGAGCGTTACTCATTTCACGTTCAGATTTTTTAAGGGGGCTCACTACAATTTGTACACGGGTCGAATCTAGTGAATTCGGGACAGTTTTAGTGAATGGATAATGCCACATTTGCAAGAAGGAAAAATCTATGCTTACACTGTGACAACTCGTGGCGTTGCTTCCATCGACTGAGCACGAGGCAACCTCTTGACGTCATGGCTAGTGGTAAGGAGGTTATTTCAAGACACTCGGCACAGCAAATCTAATCTACCAGCCTTCATTTCACAGCTTTCAGAATGTCCATCTCGGTCAGTGCATACATACATCAGGAGCTTACCGCTTACAGAGCACTCTGTGTCAACAGCGTCCAATTAAACTGTCCGCCTTTAAACCGACATTTTTTTTTGTCAAACCAACTGACATTTTCTTTAAAAATCTTAATAAATTCCACATGTCCTGTCGTGTCTTAAAACCCATCTCACAACGATTTAGAATGGCCATGTCGAACCTAAGGTGTGATGTGATTCACTTTAGCCTCAAAAACCCCTTTTTGGGAGGGACGGGGTTCTTGGGTTTTAGTTTTAGTTTTTTTACCCTTTGTTTTTAAATATTAAAAGCCATCTTTATCTAGGCTTGCACCAGAGGAACCCTCACGCCTTTATTTGGACATTGTGGTCAGCGACCAACCACAACGGCCCTAGGGCCGTCTACTATTGTGTGGTGTGATAGGTGTTAAGCAACACTGGTGTACAAAATCGATTCACCCCGTCCATTTAATAATGACTTAATCACAGACACTACAACACCACCCATATCTGTAGCTGAAAAGAGCATCATTTCCAGAGAGTGGGTTTTGTGACGAAGCCCTAAAAGCATGTAAAAGAGCGGTTCTCAAATAACATAGTCGGACCATAGGATATAAATAACATGCTAGGTGGCGAGCGTTCGCCACCTAGCGGCATTTAGGAGTGAGCATCAACCAGGATCCCTTACTCTCGCTACCACAGATCCGATTATTTGCGCACATTTCCACAAATATTACAAAGCTGTGTTGCCATGGTAACGACGATTGCACCACAGATTCCTGAAAACACCGACCCTCATAGAGTGTCACACATCCGAACAGAGATAAGTAATACATCCTGCTGATCAAATATAACAAGGCTGACGAGGTATTGACATTGACAGCTTCACGGGCTAGTGCGCTGTCAATAATGACAGCAACGATGAGAACTCACACAAACACAGCCTATGAACTTGTCAAAAAATATATCATGACATACAGGAAAAAGGAAATGCATTTAAGCAACGAAGCATTAGGATTACCCAGTGGAAAATGAGACCCAATTAGATTGAAGCGACATTTTCATGCGCTTATACTATTACTTAAGGCCTATTATAAAAAAAAATTGTAATACATCGTATAGTGTCTTTTTTCTTTCCAGTGGCAGGTAATGCTTCGCTATCTTTCTAAACATGGTATTATCACTTGATGGTATTTGAGAAATTTAGTGGGTGGGGCGGGGCGATGACCAAGAATGTGGGGCGGTGTTTTTTTTTTGGGGGGGGGGGGGGGTAATTATAAAAAGAAATTTTAAAATTGTGATAAATATGTTGGAGGTGGCCGAGTTTTCTCGTTAAAATGGATATTTATTTTGTTAGTTTTCTTCCAGATTGTCTTCAGGACAAGGAACTCGCCCGATAAGTCCAAATTGTAATCGAATACCATCAGTGTGTGTAAAGGAATGTGGCTAGAGGAGGCAACAGGCCAGTGCGACTTGGGTCTTATGTAGGTGACTTGGCTGGTGATCTACTTTTGAACAAATCAAACAAACTTCCGACTCTGCGAAGTCCACAACTTAGTGCAGTAAGCACTCCCTTTAAAAGATTATATATATAATCTAAAGTTTTATATGTGCAATGTTCCTTTAAAGCTAAGAACGTGCGGCCTAAATGAAAAAGGCTCACTTCGTATCTGGTAGTAGGTAAATATCTATTTAAAAAAAAAAAGATTAAATCAACACCAGCTAAAACTGCGCATATTTAGGATGGTGCTGTATTTTTTATTTTGTTGGGGGTACAATAAGGAAATGACAGCAGTTTGAATGTAGGAAAATGTGCCTGATTATCATTACTGTTGCTTTCTTGCACAGTAAAACATGTGTGACTATTAGCAGGGCTGTGTGTAGCGAGTAACTAATAATAGTAATATACACTTCCCTTGACCTGAATCAAACGGCGCTTTCTCGTCCAAAAGTAAATACTTCTCTGCGATAGCTCCCCCCACCCACTAGACTAAAAATAGATACCACACACTTATATCAATAATATTGTTAAAAGTTGGGTTTCAATTTTTTATTAAAAAACAAATCGAATTCAGGCATGAGAACAGGTCAGACGTGAAAAGGTAGATAATTGCGAGAGAACGTATAGTGATCGAACACAGGGAGAGTATGTGTGTGTGTGGGGGGGGGGGCTATTCCGCCTTGGGTGTTGGGAGACCTCAGGTAATTTACCTTCAAAATGGTCCATTCTGTAAACAGAAATGCTGGTTTCACTGCACGCACTCGTTCACTTTATTGCAGAAATGACATGGTCCGATATATAGAACTACATGTCACATGTGAGTAATGCTGAGGGTACGTACCCCTACCCACCACTTCATTTAAGAAAAAACTAGCTCGCACAAACTGCCGTGGTTTGTCACATACCTACTTGTAAGTTGTAATGATATCGATACAAGTTCCTTAAAGATTAATAAACAAGCCACTGCTACTAACATCTCACACGCCCTAACCCCACTACTTTTTCTTAATTAAAGTTGCATAGTCCGACGGTTACGATTGGCCATATTTCTTTTTAGTAGATAAATATATTAGATTGAATAGCCTAATTTACTTTACTTTCAAAGTAACTTATTTTAAAAGGTTAACTGCGATGGTATTTGTGAAAACAAGCCAACAATAATTCTAAATACTGGCTATCATGTGTTCAGCAATGACGGGTTGTATGAAATTGACTTGGTATTCTTTCTATGGGCGACAGGTTTAATAACTGCACCTGTATTTAAGGTTGCACACTGAGTTTCTTTCATTTCCTGAGGTAAATAGTGTAGGTCGATTGCTACGACCTACCTTACTTTAGTTTGACTGTGAAGTTACATTGATTTATAATGACTAACTTCAGAGATAGTTGAAGTGTAAACATGCCAACATAACTTTGGCATGCTTGTCAACACCGTGATCCCATTAGTTTCAACAGTTACAGATTCTACTAAAACGACATAGTATGCCATTCTATATAGCAACAAATCCCTAAGTGCACCAGTATCTAAGTTGAATATGTAGGTTCAAATGTAGACCGATACATGTGCTTTATAAAATGTCAGGCCTTTATCTTATTATGCAACTTTTCAGTTGAATATCTAAGTTCAAATCTAGCTATGAGTTGAATATTAGTTCAAATCTAGCAAAACAACTTTTACGTTGAATTAGAATCTAAGTTAAATTCTAGCGATGTAACTTAGTATGTGTGGGTTTGATTTACGTCCTAGCAACATCTAAGGTCACATCAGGACTACAACTTAGTAAGTTGAATATGTAAGTTAAAATCTCGCCATTCAACTAAGTTGAATACCTAACTTCAAATCGAACTACACAACTTTTAAGTTGAATATGTAAGTTCAAATCTAGCCATTCAGCTAGGTTGAATACTTAACTTCAAATCGAACTACACAACTTTTAAGTTGAATATCTAAGTTCAAATCGAGCTATACAACTTGGGTTTTTGGAAATTTGATGCCGACACCAATCAATTGACCAATCAATCAGACTATGCGACTTTAAACTTTTTTTTTTTTAAACGAGCAATTTGATGGGAGCCCCCCAGTGCGCACGCCGACTGCCTGCTCGGGCCGGAACAAAAGCGGAGTGCACCCACCTGTGACGGAGAGAGCATGGCGGAGGAGGCTGCTTGTGAGATGGCGTGCTGCTGCTGCTGGTTGGGTGTGAAGGCAGGCCAGTCGGCCTGGCCGGCCTGAGTCTGTGACGTGTCCCATTGCGAGCAGCCGGCGCCATACTGGTCCGCCTGCTGCTGCTGCTGTTGTTGCTGTTGCATGGAGTACTGACCGCCGTCGTCCTGCCCATCACCGGTGTCGCCGTAAAAGTCCGAGAACTCCTCCTGTGAGACCTCCTCCTTGATGACGATCACCTCGCCCCCCGCCTGCTGCTGCTGCTGCTGCTCCTCCCCGCCGTAGTTGGCGCGCTTGGCCGGGGACGCCCGGTCCGCCCCGCCGCTGTTGCTGCGCCGCCGCCGCCTGCGGGGCGTTGCCCCCGGCGACCCGCCCCCCGGCGACCCCGTCTCCGTCTTGGCGGCCGCCTCCTGCTCGGGCGCCGGCCGCTTGGTGGCGCCAGCGATGGTTTCGTTGATGTTCACCAGGAAGATGTCTTCTTCGTCCAGCGTGATGCCCAGCAGCCCCTCGACGGCGCAGGTGTACTTGTAGCCGAGCCCATTCTTACACAGCACCGTGATGGCCTCTGTCAGTAGGGCCTTGATGCGCTCGCGATCTACCTTCTGAACCATGGTGATGGCTTTGTGTTGTGGTGGCTGCGCGGGACTGCAATGAGGAAAAGACCTGTTAGATTAGATGTTAGAAACCTGGTGGTGAGGGACTGAAATGTGGGAACGCATTAGATTATACATAAACCCGGCTGTAAGAGACTGCAGAAAATGTGTTAGATTATACATTAAAAACCTGGTGGTGAGGGACTGCAATGTCGGAAACGCGTTAGATTATGGGTATTTTTCATGGTAAATGGGAGCAATGTATTTTCTAGTATCTAATGGTCAAAAACAATTATTGAAAGAGTAGGAGTTATTTTCTTTATAGAATTGGTATTCTTACACTTTGAAGGGGTAGATATGATCAAATGAAGACCTAACATGGCATAATTAAAAAAAAAAAAACATACATTCCAAAAATATGGTTTTAAGCCCATGAAAATGTTACATGGAGAATGTGGACTTTTGTACACCCCACTGGACCCTTATTTTGCATAGAACATTCGTTGGTAGTCATTGAATTAATAAAGGGACCCTCTCACTTGAAACCGATCCCATCATGCATTCAAATCATCATACCTCTTCCTAAAATTCCAGGGTCATTAAAGTGGTTTTGGATGTCACTGTTGTGTCCCTTGCTTGTTTTGTCAGGGAATATGCTATTATGTGAATACCAAGCGTCAACAAGAAAACATTTGGTATTGTTCCATGTGCAAACATATTTTGGAGTACCATGACTAGTAATATAATTTTCCTACTAAGCTGTATGAAATAAATTGAAATTGAAGTTCCATATTATTTTTGGTGTCCCCTTCTATTGTGTTACGCCTAAAACTCAAAATTGGGAAGAATATAATCATCCTATGCAGATTTATTTACAGTGCATTTCTATTCTTATGGGATCACAATTAAAAATAAATTGTTTCATGCAATAAATTTTCTTAAATAATGGTTTTGATTAATAAATCCACATTTGGGGCTGGTTACTCAATTAGTTTTAGTTTTTCTGAGAAAATAGTGACCTCAACTATCTTTTCCTTCACATTACCAGTATATATATGGCCAAGAGTTGGCTACTCAGCCGGAAAAAAAAGGAAAATACACAATATTCATTTTTTACCCTCATTTACCATGAAACGACCCTTATACATTAAAAACCTGGTGGCGAGGAACTGCAATGTAGGAAACGTGTTAGATTATACATTAAAAACCTGGTGGTGAGGGACTGCAATGTAGGAAACGTGTTAGATACATTAGAAACCTGGTGGTGAGGGACTGCAATGTAGGAAACGTGTTAGATTATACATTAGAAACCTGGTGGCGAGGGACTGCAATGTAGGAAACGTGTTAGATTATACATTAGAAACCTGGTGGTGAGGGACTGAAATGTAGGAAACGTGTTAGATTATACATTAGAAACCTGGTGGTGAGGGACTGCAATGTAGGAAACGTGTTAGATTATACATTAGAAACCTGGTGGTGAGGGACTGCAATGTAGGAAACGTGTTAGATTATACATTAAAAACCTGGTGGTGAGGGACTGCAATGTAGGAAACGTGTTAGATTATACATTAGAAACCTGGTGGTGAGGGACTGCAATGTAGGAAACGTGTTAGATTATACATTAGAAACCTGGTGGTGAGGGACTGAAATGTAGGAAACGTGTTAGATTATACATTAGAAACCTGGTGGTGAGGGACTGCAATGTAGGAAACGTGTTAGATTATACATTAGAAACCTGGTGGTGAGGGACTGCAATGTAGGAAACGTGTTAGATTATACATTAGAAACCTGGTGGTGAGGGACTGCAATGTAGGAAACATGCTACATCATAAATACATAAACTTTTGGCTGTAAGGGACTGCAATTTGGGAATATGCTAGATTATACATTAGAAACCTGGTGCTGAGGGACTCCAATGTGGGAATGTGCAGGGATGAAAGTGGTCTCTGGCAAAAATAAACGTGGAAGTCAAGCCGAGATTATTACACCACAAATTTCAGCGAAAACGAGGATTAGCACTGTCCAGGAATCGCGGAAAAATACCGGAAGTCAGGTTTCAACTAGCGTTGTTGTGCCTATATTATTTCCCATACATAACTCGTTCTTCTGGGGGTTTTATGTTCTAGCAACATCTAAGGTCACATGAGAACGGAATTCGAACAAACCAATAATCGATAAATAACAAAAATTGCGATCCCTGGAACGTGTCGATTATGCATTAAAAACATGGCGGTAAGGGACTGCAAAGTGGGAACGCATTAGATTATACATGAAAGCATGACCGTAAGGCACTGCCATGTGGAAACATTAGATTATACATGAACAAACTGGCTGCCACGTGGGAATGCGTTAGTTTATACATTAAAAAGCTGGCCACGAGCTACTACAATATGGAGACACATCAGATTATAAATAAACCCTGCTGAGAGGACCGCAATATGGGTCCATATTACAAATACAGGCTGTAGGATTTCAGATTTCATGGGAAACACTTTTTGGGTTCCGTGCTTGGTTGTCATGGGAACCCATGGGTAACTGTTTTTTCGGTTCCGTAAAATTGGTCATAGGTACCCATTCTTGAAACAGTTAATTACATTTAGTAGGAGTATATTTTGAACACACCTGTGCAGAAATTGTACATATACCTTTAATCATGTACAATGTAATGAAAACAACCCTCTGTAGCATTTAATTTAATCTTTTCTTTTAAATTGCCTTGCGTTTTTATTAATTAATATCATGGGAACACACAATTTCGGTTCCGTAGTTTCCCCAGCAGGTAACGACACATTACCGGTAACGATCCTTACCGTGAAACCCTACAGCCTGAAATAGCTTATACATAAACCTGGCCACGAGGAACTGCAATATAGGTCGTTCTCAGAAAATGTGTACCACTTTTGCGACATGGAAATCAAAAGTGAAAAAATTCTTAGCTGCAAAGGATTGCAATATGGGAATACTTCAGAGCATAGATTAACCTAACCATGAGTCTATGATGAGATAACCGATTACCAAAGAGCACGTTAATTTGGGAATTTGGTTATCCATAACCTTTACATCAGATGATACATCTTATTGATGGACTACAACATTGTAACACATCAGATCATAGGATGGCTGCCAACCTAACACCGCTAGTAAAAGCTTAGTGAAGAGCTAAATAGCTTCCTGAAAACTTATACATCTTTCTGGAATTCTGGGATTGTATAACTCATAAGATACAAACTAGCTGGGAAAAAATACATAGCTAAATTATCTCCTTATGGTTTGTTTGTGCCCAAGATAATTTAGAAAACATACATCGCAAATTGTCAATAATAGTTTCCAAAAATAGTTTGTTTCATCCCTGCTTGTCCGGAGCAAGCAAATTACGATTGAAAATATGCAGATTTATTTATCAGTGTATTACATGTGGACTTAATTACGCCAGAGACCATCAGTCAGCCTTCAGGTACCAACGACCATGGGTCCGTATGGTGAAACCTGCTTCTGATCAAATTTAATTTACTAAGACTAGGTACACCAAACACAGGCTGATTACTTGTTGAAAATGCCAAATTCTGTCAAAATATGCTCCATTTCAACACCCTGGCAAAACAAACCACAAAGGGTTCTTACAAATTTATTACAGCAGAAACAACCTTTGTTCTACCTTTAACCTGGTCTTGGATTCATTTTATTATTAAAAAAATTAAGCCTGATATAGCTAAATAAAAACTACTTCCAACTCACTTTTTTCACTCTCAATCCATGGTAATTCCCAGGTGCAGATGTGTCATGGTATCCCTAGTAGAATTAGAATTAGCTAGTATACATCCAATTTGTGCAACAACGCCATTTGTTGATCAAAGTACCCAGGAAAAAGGTCCTAATACCACTAGAAAGGTGAGATTCCGAGCTTTCCATTCATATAAAACTGTATATGTTTTAATTTTTAGAGAAAATGCAAAGAAATTGATTGAAATTTGAAGTTACAAAAATTTCCATTTGAAGTGCTATTTTCTACTGAAAATATAATTTTAAAACCCTTAAAAGTTGCTATTGAATTAAAGAGAATTTAATTTCCTGTCCAATCATAATTACCAGCGCTCATGCGAACCTACGGCGCTCATGCGCACGGCGATTTAATTACTAAAAATTGGTTGTTTTTTTTTTAATTAAAAAGTGTTTTTTTTTGTTGGGGTACATTAGTAGTTTAAGCAGGAGAACTGGTCTTCCTCATTCCACTGCTCATTGCCATAGTTTTAATTTTGGGAGCTATAAAAAATGTTATCTTTTTAGCTTTGAGCAGGACCGATAGAGCAACCTAAAAATATCCATATC
This sequence comes from Branchipolynoe longqiensis, assembly GCA_030323885.1. Taxonomy (NCBI): domain Eukaryota; kingdom Metazoa; phylum Annelida; class Polychaeta; order Phyllodocida; family Polynoidae; genus Branchipolynoe; species Branchipolynoe longqiensis. Next base: position 68,459,479 of record CM059188.1, read on the forward strand.
TTCCTTAATATTAGATAGATTTTGACAAATGAAGTGTCATTTTCTTTCAAATTCAATATCCTAACAAGTGAAATCCATTAAACCAAGCTCAAACCTGTCTTTAAAAATCACTTGGGATACCTTTGTGGTAGTAGTACTTATTACCTGACTGGCCATGTGCAAGGATTTTTGCTACTTTTGAAGAAATGTATAAAATCATTGCAAAATTAAAATAATTCACATCTATCAGTTTATTACATAGATTATGATGTAAATAGAAAGAGCATATTGAGGATAATACAATCTCCAGATTTCATAGAATTATCTTGTACATGTGTTTTTCTGTTCCATTTCAAACCTGCTCAAAATCGGAAATTTTTTGCCAGATTTGATCACAATCATTATAAAATTAAAATAATTCACATATGTCAAAGCATATTGTATATACTGTAAATAGAAAGCGCATATTGACGATAATAAAGCCTGAAGATTTCATGCAATTATCTTGTACGGGTGATTTTCTGTGTCATTTTAAACTTGCTCAAAATTGGGCATTTTGCCAGATTTGATCATAATCATTGTAAAATTAAAATAATTCACATATATCAAAGTCTATTTTATATAATGGAAATAGAAAGAACATATTGAGCCTAATAAAACCTGAAAACTTCATGCAATTATCTTGTATGGGTGATTTTCTGTGTCACTTAATACTTTCTCAAAATTGTTAATTTTTTACCAAATTTTATCACTTGCCAAATTGAGCTCTGGAGCATTTTGGACCTATTTCTATCAACTTTTCCCAATCGCATGCGATCCTGAAAAAAAATAGGTGACAAGACTCACCTATAGCTCAGGGAGAAATAAGAATAATCCATCTGGGGTGCATATTTTTTTCCCACAAGCCCACCTCTAAAAGTGCTCCACAGCTAAATTTGAAAAATGGTGAGTTATGGGAAATTGTAGTTTTTAGCCTTTTTGAAGATCCATATCTTGAAATGTAACCATCTCATACCCCTAGATCTCTATATTCCCCTTTATACAGGCCATGGAATCACCAGAAAAAAACATTAGAAGTGAGATAGGGTGATTAGTTTTAATTTGGGGGACCATCCAAAATGTTTTCTTTTTAGGTTCGGATGGGCCCAATTAAGTAACAACCTAAAACGCCCATATCTTCCTTAATATTAGAGCGATTTTGACAAATGAAGTATCATTTTGTTTCAAATTAGATATCCTAACAGATGAAATCCATTAAATTAAGCTCAGACCCGTTTTTAAAAAGCACTTGGGATACCTACTAAGAGTAAGACCGTTGGGCTATATTACTGTCAAAATGAAATAAGTTATTACATCTCTAACAAATATAAAACTGCTGGCTAAATTGTTTAAAAAAATTAATTAATTAAGCGCATAGTAAATAAAAATGGGCTAAAAATGTGAGATCATGATCAGCTTTGCTGTACCTTATGTTTGAAATTGCATTGCAGAAGCAAATTTATACATTTACTATGATTTATTGGGTGTAGATGTGTACACTAAAGTACTTTCCTGGCTACCATAAAAAAAAAGCCCCTGCATAGATTGCCTCGAAAACTGCTGACAAGCATTTCTAAATTAGCATAATCAGATGGTTTTGAGTTTCTGCCATATCTTTACAAAAATGTATTACTTTGATCGGTATAATTTACTCTACCTTTGTTTAAAGTAATCTGTACTGTAAATAGGTAAGTGGAGATATTTTAAGTAGAACCACGGTAAATATATATTTGGTATGCACACCGACATGCAAACCTGCGTAAAACGGTCACGCATCGTTGACCATGTTGGACGGCTCATAGAATGAGTGATGCAACATGGTCATACTATCCCATATGCCAACATTTCAGTGGTCAGCCCAGCTAAAAGGCAAATGGCCTTATAAAAATCACCAGCAGCAGATTGACAAACATGTCTTTTTGTGTGCAAAGCGGCTTCATTTATATGGTACAATTTTCTAGTCCGCAGTGCAGAGTGAGGTGCTTCACTTATCAGGTGGGTCACATGACCAAAATGATGCATTCTGATTGGGCTGCCATGTGCTGTTGTTGGTATGATGCAGACCATGTGCTTTTGTTGATCATGTTCTTTTTTTTCCTCTTCTTCATTTGTTAAAGTTGCATAGTCCGATGGTTTTGAGTTTCTGATTTTTTTAAAGATAAATACATTAGGTTGATCGTTATTATGTACCTTACTTTAGCTTGAAGTAACTTTTATCTTAAGTGGCTAACTTTTGAGATATTTGAAGTGGAACCATGCAAAATTATTTTTGGCAAGCTTGTCAAAATTCTATAATCTAACACATGTATTATTGAGAGCCCGCTACCTTTGAGTTGAAAAATATAATATATCTAGTTTAATGCAATTTAAAAGTGAAATCGACAGCGTTCTGCGGCCGCCATCTTGTCTTTTTGCATTCTCTCCCATTTCACCAACTCTGTGCCTACATGGGTAGCCATTTGATACTGGAGCCACAGTTTCTAGGCGATGTTCCATACTAACGCTATTTTCGCCCGTATTTATATAAGGCTGATCTTCACCCGTGTACTACAAGTACCGGGTGAATCTTTTATCTAACGCTGATGGTGCTGCAGCGTGAAATAATGTATTGGTTGGTTGGTTGTTGGAGTTTTATGTCCTGGCAACATCTAAGGTCATATCAGGAAGGGCGCAATGTATTAGTATACACTTATAGCTACAGGAAAAATCCCGGAAATCCGCGAAATCGCTGAGATCTTTCATCCCTGCAGGACCTAAAACTCCAACAACCAACCAATTAAGCTTACCAAAGTTATTTGAACATGACAATATTAAAGAACCATAGTCCAATGGTTTTGGAATTCTATCATTTTTCTTAGATAAATATATATTAAATTGATGGTTATATTATAATGTTCCTTACTTTAGTTTGAAGTAACTTTTATTTTAAATGGCTAACTTTTGATATATTTGAAACTTGTGCAAACCTGCAAAATTAATGTTGGCAAGGTTGGCTTATGCAGTAGCAGGTTCTATGAAATTGATTCCGTATGCTCTTCTAGACTATGTGGCAACAAATGCTAATAAGATTATAAGTGTAACAGTATAATTATCTACATATGTAGAATCAAATCTAGGTGAGTTTTTTGGTTTTTTAAATGTTATGCTTCATTGGACTATGCAGCTTTAAACCTTGCTTTGTGGTCCTTGGATTGGGATATCCTTGATTGAGTATGTGGATAAAAATGACCGTTTCAGCTTCTGGCAGTTATGGTATATAATAAGCGAGTTCAGCATCTCGGGCGCGCAGTGGTTGATGGGAAGTCATCGGGATAAACAAACCCACGTGCATCATTACTGCATGACTACGCGCAGTGCAAAACGTTAGTTTCATTCAAAATTAATGAAAATCCAGAACCCTAACCTTATCAATTTAATATAATCTTTTTGGTAAACATGTTTTCTATATGTGTACCAAGCGATGTGTTTCTAGGTGGTGTGGTTTTAGAGATATTTCACTTTTTCTGTAAGAAGATTGCTCACGGCCATTGACTCTGATTGAGTTTGCTGGAACGCACAGTGCGAAACGTTAGTTTTATTCAAAATTAATAGAAATCCAGAACCCTAACATTATCAATTTAATATAATCTTCTTGGTAAACATGTTTTCTGTATGTGTACCAAGCGATTTGTTTCTATGTGGTGTGGTTTTAGAGATATTTCACTTTTTCTGGAAGAAGATTGCTCACGGCCATACGTGCAAGGCAAAACGTGGCTTTGTTTATACCTACAGCGCCGACCGGAAATCGGACCCACACATCCGCACGGACAATGCTGAACTCGCTTATTATAATCTATTTGGCAATCCCCGGGTTGAATGTAGGTCAAGTATAAGGAGAGCGATGTCGGTCAGATAGATATGCATACTGTTAGTGGTCACACTGCATTTAGTGAACTCATACATAAGCTACTAATTGCTGTGTTTGTTGTTTCACTACCTAATGGTAATAAACTGCAAGTGTCACTGAATGTGGGTACAACAATCTGGGGAGTGGAGACAAGCCTTGATGGCCGCCGCGCCAGTATTAGTGGCGCCGTCTTGCGCGTCGGCGGGAAACCAGCGTAGCGGGCACTTGGAACTTGCCAGATTTTCGGTTGCATATTCATGTGGCGCCAATTGCTGGCGCTCAATGTGCCAGTATATAAAACATTCATAGTATGTCGCATTTCGTTCTCAAGAACACACAGGTTACCTGTGAAGGTGTGTTTGAAAGTAATTTCGCGCGCAGTTACAGGGATAATATTGCCGGGTGTTGGTGCAGTGACGCATCAACAACTAGACCGTAGACGCAAAGACAACGGGGCTCACCCAGCCGGCGCAACCATGCTCCCATTTCTCAGCACAAAAATCGCAGTTTTGCTCAAAGATCGTGTCTAATTTGTTGAACATCATATTCTCTGTATGTAGTGCAATGTCCACGATAGCTATATATGGAGTACTTACTGGTAAAATAGCGTAAAATGGGCTGGCTCTCGTAGAGGGGCGACCGGTTTCTTCAGAAAAGCAATGTTAATGTGAATACCCGGATGACTGACCTCGCTTTGGAATTTGAATCAAAACGCTTTGTTTGGTCATATTTTGACATCTATTATATATCAAGTTTTAACAACTATATTTGTATTGCGATCTAGGTGAGTTATGCCTATGTACTCATTACATAAATGATTCTTTTTAGTAATTCTAAATTGTGTATCATGATAAGACATTACCAGTTGACCCATTTTCACAACGGCACCGAGCGACAAGCTGTGGAACTACAACAGCAGGTGCTCTAATAATAAATAGCGAAATAGCGAATGGAAGTGTGAACACTTATTTGTCTAAAGAGGTTATGTCGGCGGCTAAAATACAAACTAGTAACTTAATTGGTTCGAATTGGCATATTATTCGGAGTTATTTCTTGTTTCCCTTTTTATCTTCATGATATATCTCCAAATAATTGTTGGTGGGAGTGGTTGTAATTATGTGACGTAGTTGTACAGGCACTTCGCCAGTGGCAGTGCTGTAGACACAAGTAGGCCTGCAAATGTTTGATTTATTTTTGTTAAATTCACAATGCTGGTATTTCTCTACGTAGACATATTAAAGATAACCTATCCTAGCATGTCAATACCCTATGCTCAGTTTCAACTATGTCGATTGCGCAAGAGAGTATATGAATATTGTGTCCAGTTGTCCTATCTCCCGAGGCGGGGCAGTAACAACTACACACGTCCTGGAGCAAATTATCTAGCTCGGTCCAACAACTGAACAGCCGTTGAGGAAATTGGAGCACACGACCACGCACGCAGTTGTAGTATAATCGAAATTCACAGGAGAACATTTAGATGTGTTTTAATGACTAATTGGCAAATCTTTCGGAATAATCCGGAATGTTTCATGTAGCTTGGTAATATTTATCACAAACGTTCACGCGGTGGGTGTGTGGGTGTGTGTATGTGGAGGGGGGATGTGAGTGTGATTGCGTGTATGTGTGTCTTGCACCCCACCCCCACCCCTTCGATCTGCTGATCATGCAGGCCTGTATTATATGAAATCTTATATTTATTTATCTGTGACGGTAGAAGGTTGTAGGCCTACACTCGGAGATCGCTCAATGTTAGAGAATATGGAACTGAACCCTGCATGTTAACATATAAATAGGCGAGTTATTCATATATTTAGCCTACATAATGATTATGATATAGGCAGTGCTGGATATAAATATTAAAGGAAAGAACTTGTTCTCGTTTATATTTTCACAACACACCGACTTTATCCGTGCAAAATGCATATTTAGCTGGAAGTTTAGATACTTGATTCATTCATATCCTGTTACAGACACATTTTGTCGGAGTTGCTATGGCTAAACCACTTAAACCCGGGCTGTGGGTCAACTCCGGAAGAGAGTAGGCCTACTGTAATATATGGGTAAAAGACATCCAGGCACGAGCAGAGAACAAAGGAATATGTAATTGAGATGATGTCACAGACACAGGGTGCCGGCGGTTCAGGTCCCTGGACGGCGAATAAAGATTCAGTATCCAGAAGTCAAAGTGTGCAGGCGTCGTACTTTCACATTGTGTCAGATAAGGACAATGCTCTGCAAAAACACTGCCGGGCCTCAGACCGCCAGGTCAGCTCATCCTCTGCAACAACGCACTATCGAACTGGAAAACATTGATCGGAGCATATCATATATATGCCATGGCTTCAGAGTCGTTGCGAAAACAGAACGAGTGCAATGCTGTATCTTCCTTCATGTCGGGGGCGAAGAAGCCCACAAAGTTTTCGCCAACATGGCCATCACGCTTGCCGAGCAGGACAAGATCGGGCCGTTAATGGAAGCATTTCAAGCATACTGTAGGGGTAAATCGAACTAAATAATAATATGTTACCTTTCAACTCACATAATCAAGCCAGCGAAAATATGTCCACATATATCACGGCCCTCAGGGACAGAGTGAAAGATTGTGAATATGGACCGATTGAAGAATCGCTTTTGTGCGATCGTTTGGTTGCTGGTGTCAAGAACATAACGTTGAGAAACAAGATGCTTCAAACAGCCGATCTCACACTCGAAAAGTGCATTAATATGTGCAAACTCAGTGAATTTAGTGCTGACCAGTTGGAAGAAAAGAAATTGGACATGGAAGTAAAAGAAATCGATGGTCTGAAGAGATATGCAAATGCGCATACCGGTGCACCGGTGGTTCGCCCGGCTGGGCCGCCATCTTGGAAATCAGAACCGGTGCAAGCGGTTTCAAGATTCAATGTCAAAACTGTGGTTATGAACACCGACGTGGATTTTGTCTGGCAAAGGGCCAGATTTGTGTTGCCTGCAAGAAGGTCGGGCACTTCGGGAAGGTTTGCCGGAGCAAAGTTGGCAGGGTCAATGAGTTGACCATGGAAGAACCCGACCCTTACTCGAACAAGACCCAGATCCAGCGGAAGTCAATATGTTGACGACGGATCTGTTTGTCGGTGTTATCGAGCGCAACACCGAACAAGACCCCAAGCTCTGGTATGCCACCGTCCGACTGAACGGTCATCCAGTCAAGTTGAAGTTGATTGTCTGCTTTTACATGTAAAAGCGATGGTTTGAACAAAAAACAAACATTTTTCGCTGTGAATATGGGCTATGCTCCCGACACGGCGTAAAGCAACCGCCAATCAATCAATCAGTTCAAGTTTGACACAGGCTCAGAGGCGAACGTTCTTCTGAGGAACGTCTTCAACAGAATCGCATTGGAGCAGGTCTTCGCTCGTGACATTTTCGGGGCATCGGATCACTCCCGATGGCGAGGTTTCGGTCAAGATCGACGACAGAGACTTTGTATACCAAGTGATGAGGGACTGCCAACCTATTTGGGTAAACAGGCTTGTGTTGTGTTGAACCTGTTAAGTTGAGTTATGTTGTATTGTGAGGAAGAGACATCACATGTAGGAGTAGTCTTTATTCTTCAGCCATCTTGTACCCACTGGTGCCCATGCCTCCCAGTCTACATCAAAGTATAGATTCATGATAGTACATAACGGAATAGGTATGCAACAGAACCTGTTGGCATGGGTTGATGAGGTGAACTCTAGCATACTGACAAACATTTCCCCCCCGAACAACGTCCACAGCACACAAGCCGACGATCTGGTAAGCAAATAAAAAGATGTTTTTCAAGGTTTAGGCCTGATAAAATCGAATGGTGTCATTCATATTGACAAATCTGTACAACCTGTTGTCGCCCCACCTAGGAGGATTCCGTATGCAATACAAAATAAGGTGCATGACAAACTAAAACGCATAGTAAAAGTAGGTGTTATTGTCTTAACAAAATGAGCCAACTGAATGGGTAAATTCCATAACCATTGTTAAAAAACCTAACAAAATAAGAATCTGTCTGGATCCAACAAAATTGAACAAAGCCATCAAAAGAGGACCATTCCCAACTAAAAACGGCGAACACCCAATATTTCTCAGTTTTAGAAGCCATGACAGGGCATTGGCAAATTGAACTAGACTACGAAAGTTCACTGTTGTGCACGTTTAATACTCCAGGGGGCCAGTACAGGTATACCCGTCTATCATTTGGCATCAAAATAGCCGGTGACATTTTCATTCACGAAATGCACTGTTTCATGGGTGATATACACGGTATAGGTATAGTGACAGATGACATTCTGGTATATGGGTCAACCGTTGAGGAACGCAAAAACAGACTGAAAGCAGTGCTTGACCTAGCCAGGTCAGTCAATCTAAAATTAAATGATTCAAAATCTTTGATATGCAAAAGAAAAGTGAAATATGTAGGTCATCAACTTACCCAACAAGGTGTAAAAGCAGATTCAGACAGAATACAGGCGATTGTAGATATGCCAGAGCCGGGTGACAAGCAAGGCTTGCAGAGGTTCCTGGGCATGGTTGGCTATGTTCACAAGTTTATACCAAACATGTCCGAAATCGTAAAACCACTACTCACGCTCCTTGGTAAGGATGTCGCGTGGCACTGGCGAAACAAACAGCAAGTCGCATTTGACAATCTCAAAGAAAAATTGAGAACTGCTTCTGTATTGTCATATTATGATGTAGAAAAGCCAATTGTCATTCAAGTAGACACTTGTCAGTCAGGTTTAGGTGCTGTTATCATGCAGGATAACAAGCCAATTGCACTCGCATCTTGTGCACTAGATTCAGCGCAGTCTGGCTACGCCACTATTGAAAAAGAAATGCTCGCAATATGTTTCGGCTGCCAGAGGCTTCATGACTATATCTTCGGCAAAGAAGTTCAAATTCAAACCGATCACAAACCGTTAGTGGCCATCATGCAGAAGCCGATACATAAGCTGTCAGCGTGTATGCAAAGAATGCAAATGCGATTGCAAAATTACAACATACAGCTATGCTAAATGTTAAAGGGTCCTTCGTGTTCTTTGCAGACACGCTGCCCAGAGCACACAGTGCTGAATTAGGTCATGCTGACATATTTGATGACACACTCAGCGTCGCTGCAGTGGACATGCAATCGTCCAGTCTGTTAGGTAAAATCATCAAAGAGTATGAAGACGATATATCTATGTCCATGTTAATGACACATCGAAAATGGGTGGGACACTACACGTGCACAAACACCGCCATGTCTACGACAGTACATTCCCTACAAAGACAAACTCCCAGTAGAAAACAACTTGGTAATGAAGGGCAATTGTGTCATAGGACCTCCAAAGCTCTGCGGTGAAATGATTGAAGCGTTGCATGAGACGCACTTAGGTATCACCAAGTCCAAGCAGCTAGCACATGACTGCATGTTCTGGCCTAACATCAATAAGCAAATTGAGGAAAAAGTCAGTCGTTGTAACACATGCCAAGATAATTGGAAAAGTTTACATAACGAACCGCTTATAAGTCACCCAATAACATGTCAACCTTACAAAAAGATAGGTGCAGATCTATTTGAAATAAATCATTAGTACTACATAATAACAGTAGATCATTACACGAAGTACCCGGAAATCACTTTGTTGATGGATACGTCATCCGCCACGGTGATCGAAGCTATGAAGGATAACTTCGCACTGCATGGTATCCCAAGCCACGTAATTTCGGACAATGATCCACAGTTTAAGAGCCATGAATACAAAGAATTTGCACAACATTATAGGTTCATAGCCACATACTCGAGTCCCCTTTATCCCCAAAGTAACAGCCAAATTGAAAGATTTGTCCAAACAATAAAAACCATGCTAAAAAAATGTTTAGACACGAAAACAGATTTTCAGCTGCCATTGCTCAATTATAGGAATACTCCCTTGCCCATGCTTAATGCATCTCCAGCTCAGTTGCTCATGAGCAGGAGGCTAAGAGGAAGACTGCCTATGTCAGAAGATAATTTGTTACACAAATCCAAAGAAATCACTTGTAACGATCAACATACTATCTGCTTATGCATTTGCTCAGGATAAACTGATTTGTTTTTTACATGGTGTTTCATAATCCCAAAAGAATACATATTTATTTGAAGCAAAAGTCCTTGTGTTTTCAGTGTAACCGTTTCTGTGCTGTTTTGTGTCAATCATTACAATGGACAAAAAAAAGAAGAGTTATCACCTTTTGAGACAGGTTCATATATATATATATATATCTGGATACAGATGATGGATAACTCTTGTTTTCCCGAGGTACAAGTCTCGGATATTCGTGGGCTAGGGAGAAGGAAGCAACATCCAGGTACAGCAATCTTCACCTAATTATTCAGGATAAAAATGAGCTGAATGATTGGAACTCATAATGTTTTCGTTTTGGCACAAGCAAACATAATAGTCGTGGCAGGGTTTATGGACTTCTTGATTCAAAGCTTGTTGTTCGTCTAAGGATGGGCGATAGGGAAAAGGTATATTGTTTTGAATGGGGATTTCTATGAAAGGAATCGTGATCCCTTGTACAATATCTAGTATGGTCTGGTTATGTGTAATATCCTGCCAAGCACTCAAATGGTTAGATATATTGCCTGCCTGAAAAGTGCTTACAGAAGTCTGCGTCGCTACTTCTATTTGTTGTTGGCTGGCCTGGGGAACGGCTTCTGGGAGGGTGTTTCCCTCCTGAAGGGGCGGTTGTTGTTCCAGCCGTACTGGTTCCGCTGTCCCCGTCCCCTCACCTGATAGGCATAGTTCCCGCTGCCGAACCGGCTGCCCCGTTGCCCGGTTGCGAAAATCCGAGTGGACTTTCTTATATTTCGCGGCTTTGTTATCCTTCTTGCCATCTAGATGTTTCGACTGCTTCACCGCGGTTTTGACCTGTTTGAACAGGTATTGCAGCTGGCCACCAAACATTTTGGTGTTATCCAAGGGCTTGCCTTTAATCGGCTTCGGTGCAAGGAATAGAGTGTATTCCTTGCTGTCGTTGTCTACCACCTTCTTGGATCTGGCGACCTCTTTGCCCGCGTCAGTCGTGACTGATTTGAATACGTTTTCAAACCTATGGTACGACAGGAAGTTGCTGGTCGCTGTCAACGCAGCAATTCCTGCATCCATGTCCGCACACATCGTGGTGAATTTATTGTCCGTCATCATGTGGTTCGCGATGGGTGTGACCGCTGCCAGGGCCACCCGGACCCCGTTGTGCGCAGTGTGCAAACACGCCTCAAACTTCTTGCGGTCGTCACTCATTGTGACGTCCGCATCCATCTCCTTGATGGTGGCATCCGGGATCCCCCTGATCCCCGTATACTGCTTGGCGAGTTTCGTGATGATCTCTCCGGGCTTGAAAGTGTGGAAGTGGCCTTTGATGTTTTTACGCATCAGGGTGCAGGTGTTTATCTTTTTGCGCTTTTCCATGCGTATTTTCTTCATCACCTTGCCGGTGATTTGGACATACTTGCCAATATGTTCAGTGTCCAACTCCGAGTCAGTAGTCGTGGAGTCGGCCGACGAATCGGAAGAAGAAGACTTGCTCTTCTTTTTCTTAGACTTGGACTTTTTCTTAGTCCACTTAACTTTACGGACCTTGTTCCTCGCCTTATAGTACTTATCCCCCTCAGACGAGTTCTTGGCGCGGTTCCGTTTCTTGGGATGGAAATCCACCTCCGAGTCTGTCATCTGTTGAGGGTCCGACGCATCCTCCCATTCCGACTGGTCGGATGGAGAGGCATGAGATTTTGCCAAGGCCGTACTTGTGGGACTCGGGAGCAGCTGTTGCAGTTGCTCACGGATGAGTCGCACAACATGGTCATCCGCATTGGACGGCCCTGCCTCAGGTGAGCGGTCACGTGACGGAGCGGACTCCAGTTCAGGGGTCGCGTCTCCCTCGCTCAACATGTGTGGTACACCTTTGGTACCATGCTTTGCGGCCATCTCGAGTCGTCTGTAACAACCAAAAGGTTCATTAGTACGTACTCAAGGAGCATCTGAACACAAGGAACAGTGCTTAAACGTGCTCTATAGCACTAATGGGTATTAAATCCGTATTTACACCTGTTTAATCCAGGTGTGATAAGCTAATGGTATGTCGAAAGTGCAACGGCTGGGCGAACCAATCCCGAAACCAATCGAGGGGTAGGGACCAGTGTACTGTTCCCTCCCACACTCTCTGTAACACACACTTCTTCCTCCCGTGACTACTACTCCAACAAGTTGAAGAAAATGCTATGAAACTCAGAGGTACGCCTTAACCTAGGGAAATCTATTAAAATTCCCGAATCTATCTAAACAATGATTTGACTCCAGCCAAACATCTCTCCGTTCGGCAAAGGGTGGCAAAAACAAAATGGAGGTGCCTCCAAATATCTATGGCACCGTATAATAGCACAAAATCATGAATAACTAAGTTAACATGAGAAATAACAACTTCAAAAGTTGATAAGTGTGTGATATATGTATTCGTAATCCTCTGTCAAAGTTCTTGATCATGTACTTACTCTTAATTTCTGGTATTACTTGGTAAAAACTGCTGAGCTGCTCGTAACGTCCTCCGGTTATGAGTGGAATATGCTAATTGCTGTACCCGGATGTTCCTTCCTTCTCCCTCGACCATGAGGAGCCAGAGGCTTAGTACCGAGGTAAAATATATATATTTATATATATATATATATATATGTCTGAATAAAAAATAAACCCTAATTTTAAATTAAAAGTAACATTAATCCCAAAAATAATACACTTAAAAGAAAAATGACGAAAGTGATCATGAGAGGCCAATCTCCTGGTCCCCACCCCCTTCCCTGCTTTCTTCCATATCTTTTCTAGTTCTCTTCAGAATAAATCTATCAAATAAAACCAGTTAGCTGTCCAACCATTCAATCCAGCAGCCAACATTACTGATATATTATATCTTAAATTTCAGAAAATGATTCAAAAACCAAAAACTACCCTGTTGCTAGATAACTGGCAATTTATATCAGCCCAGGCTATGGTGCCAGCAATACTACCACTGGACATCCTGAAACCTGACTAGGTACTTGGAATGAGGGTCAAGGCTAATGATGCCACGAGATTGACCTAATTGGTTAATGGCTTTCCTGTGTGATGGCTTTCTCAAAGTAGGCGTGTGTAGTCACTGATTATTTTATATATGCTGTCCCAAATCACTAGTTAATGCACTAATATCTAAGCTTAATATATATAATCAAATATAGATACATGTTTTGCTTTTGAAAAATAAATATTTCATCGGACCATGCAACTTTAAGTCTTTAGTGTACACTTTTTTGATCAGATAATATTTATGGTATAGGTCGACAAATGTTTTTATAACATTATCATAAGCACTATTTACATCATTTGTATCCATGACACCATTCCAATCTTGTAATAATAGATAATTTTTCAATGCAGCAATACCATTTTCATTGTACAGACTAAATACTCCCAAAAATGTTTTTAAAATGCCGATTGACAACATACTACATAGGAGTTTGAATGCATAAATGTTATCCCAGCTGTTTTGCATGTTTTTTTTACATACAACAACATTGGTTTGTATAGACTACATCACGGTTCCGACTGCACATGCGCTGAAAACGGCATTGGGAGCAAAGCAAAGGCATACGGCCATTGAGTTTGCCAATACGCGCAGTGAAAAACATCAGTTTTATTCCAAATTAATAGAAATCCAAAACCCTAACCTTATTATTTTAATATAATCTTTTTGTTAAACATGCTTTCTATATGTGTTCCAAGCGGTTTGTATCTAGGTGATGTGGTTTTATCAATATTTGACTTTTTCTGTATGGAGATTGCTCACTGCCATTGACAATGCATTGAGTACGGCGTACAGCCATTGAGTTTGCCGATACGCGTAGGGCAAAACTGGTATATTATTCAAAATAAATAGAAATACATAACAATTTGGCACAAAAATGGATGGAAGGATGCAATCTAATGAATATGATTAAGACACAACTCTCCATAATTAAGCATTTTGAGCTAAGAAACATACAATTTCAGTCACTTTACAGGCTGATGTTTACATCACCATTGATTAGCCAGAAGTAATTCTTGTTCTAAATATTAAAATGTCAAATGTGTCAACAAAAACTTGTTTCAAAGAAATATATAACCAATATCTGATTAACCCTACTCATTTTCTATTTCTACATATGTCATTAACCATAGGATATAAATAAAAACATGAATAAAATAAATAAAACTGACTCTGGCTCTAGCACTAGTCTGAGTGCCTAGATTTTTATAAATCTAAATGCACATGGCATAAGATGCCCTGATTATATTGATGTAAATGCAATGCTGGATAAAAGATTAATATCTTAATTTAATATGAATAAGCAATGCTTAGGACCGACCCACCGATATAACTACAGCAAAGCATTAAAATTATGCTTTTTTTTTTTACTCCACTCGCGGTGTTCGATTTGAAATTCTATCAACTCGGGTGGCCCGAATACGGCCGTCGTTTCCGCAGAGTAAACTATTAATATTTCATTTGTGCATCCATGTTTATTCCAAATTGTTATTTATTTCTTTTAATTTTGAATAAACTCTAAGTTTTGAACTGCACATATCGGCAAATTCAGTGGGCATTTGTTTTGATATATTATTAACCAATAGCTGTCGTCCACCCTGCTGGCTGCTGACCGAAGTTCGACGAGCGATTTCTGTTTCCGTTTGCTGGATTTGGATATAATACAATTTTACAAATGGCAGCGCTCATACTAGTCATAGAGGCCTATTTCCGTTTCCGGGTGCTGGATTTTGACGAAATCCTGTGTGGGTATTGTTTATGTATATATTGTTTATGTATATATGTATATATATGTACACGTGTTAGTCATTAGCCTCCCCGTGGGTGGGTCGGTATTATATATATATTTTTAGTTGGTATTCTATGTTTCAAACAAGAGCTGAGATGAGCTGAAACTAGCACATTTCATAGCTGCACCCAGTGTATTAGCATGTGCCATGTGCTTCTGGGGGTGGGGGGTGGGGGCAAAACAACCTAGACTACATCACGGTTCCAGCGGCGCGGTGCATTGTGGGATGCGTCAGAGCAAAACAACCCCAAACTCAATGGCCGTACGCCGTTGCTTTGCTCCCAACGCCGTTTTCAGCGCATGCGCAGTCGGAACGGTGATCTAGTTTCATGGCCTGGTCTTCTAGCCTTTCCACAGATGGCGCCACGAGGTCAGTTACAAAGCGGGCATACCGAAATGCCACCAAGTGTCGATGGGATGTACTGCACCTCCTCCACCATTGCCCCAAAGTGTAGCCGTCTTGTCATGATGAAGTGTCTAAACCAATCAAAATGCCTGAAGCACAATTTTGCCGAATGAATAGGTATGGCGAAAACCATCATGGCGTCGTAAATGCTACTCCGCTCAAATACAAATACGAACAAATGACTTCTGTCCGTTTCTTCAAATCAAGGGTAAGTCATCTCTACCCATGAGCTCTACAATTATGTATGCTTCAATCCTGCATATATTTTTATCTCTATAGTTGCCAATTCATGTCATATGCAGATAAAGTTGTTGCGCTGTTGGCTGATGGTGCAGTGATGCTCCCGCAAAATTTAGTTTCGACTGAACTTCACCCTGCGATTAAGTTAACAGTTTATTTCCACTGGCACTGGCAGTGCTAACCGATGCTTCGCAGTAGTCACGCAGCTCACACTGCATAAACACCTCTGACTACTCATGTGCTGACGTTGGAAAACTGAAGTCAGTTATGCGCATGCGGCATTGTCAACAACGTTGAACGTGTGTCCCTTTGCTGAGATTGTAATGTTATGACAGTGTAACAGCCTAAACTAGGTATGTCAGAATCCGATAGGGTGCTGCCACATAAGCGTCGCTTATCTTGCCTATGGCTAAGTGTTACCGTGTTGCCCAGAGGCACTGCCAAACCATGTGTTACAAAGTCATTCATAATTTCTATGGCTATGCAAATGATTTGTAAGTAAATCTGTTTTTGGAACTGGACCAATCAGAGACAAAGGCTTTTCGATGTCATCAGCTTGGACTGATACCCGCCATTTCTCCCTAGCCCACGACATGACCACTCAGTCACATTATCCTAACACTGAGCCAACCAGTCCTTGCCCTATCCTAATAATGCCGAGTGCCTGCCTAGGAAGTGATAAGTATCAATTTTTAAGTCATTGGTTTGACTCGACCAGGGTTTCTAACCCACGATCCCATGGTCTACCAACACGGGAGGCGGACGCTCTAACTCATTCGGCCATCCCGAGACTGTCATGATGATATAGTGCAGCGTTCCATATAATAGAAAATAGAATGATGTTGGTAGGATGTAAACCAACAACAAACGAACAAACATTTAAAATTATTAGACCAACTCATGGAAGTGTACAAATAAAGATAGGATTAAAATGGACTCAATCTGTTGACAAAAACAATGGGCAACGGTCACAGTTTTTTTATAATGGTGCATGTTATAAGTAACATGGGTAATTTACGGGGTGGATACCTCCCCCGCCCTTACTTAATCCGCCAGAAGTGGCGTGCCCCGGCCCGAGTTCCCAACGACCCGGCGCCCTCCTTTCACACTATATACTGGATTACCTGGATTAACTCCACCGCTGCCCCTAGGGGCATCCGACCTGACCTGACCGTTTCGAATTTCCCGCCAAATTGATCATGGGGTCCCTCCCAGCCGATCTCAAGTCACAACTCCCACAGCTCCGGTCAGAGAAGCACCTAACTATTCACCTCATGACTCCGCCTTGGTAAATTGTAAACTAGGGACACTTTTGGTCAATTAAGCTGACATTAAAAGTGCCATAACTTTGTCCCCTATTAAGATATTTTCAGAATGGAACAAAATTACCAGTGACCAAGATATTTTAAATATAGTTAAAGGTGTTCAAATTCCCTTCATACAAATTCCGGTACAAGGGAGAGTTCCTTTTCCCTATAAAATTGAACCACTTGAACGAGAGGCACTAACTGAACAGGTACAAAAATTCTTTGACAAAGGAATTATACAAAAAGTGACACACTGCCCAGGAGAGTTTATTTCAAACATCTTCTCGAGACCAAAACCTAACGGGGAAGTTCGAATGATCCTGGATTTAACAACCCTTAATAAAATAATCGAATATCGACATTTTAAAATGTTCTCGCTAGATACGGCACGAGATCTGATTACACCAGATGCGTGGATGGCTAGTGTTGACTTGCAAGATGCATATTACACGGTTCCCATAGCGGAACAACACCGGAAATTTCTCCGCTTTCTTTGGGATGACCAACTCTATGAGTTTACCTGCATGCCGAATGGCTTAGCTTGTGCCCCTCGTTTGTTCACTAAACTCCTAAAGCCTGTTTTCTCAGTTATGGCGTGGAATGGTCACATAATGTTTCCTTACATAGATGATTCCTTTATAATGGCGTCAACACAAATTGATTGTGTAAACGCAGTTTTGGATTTATGTGCATTACTCACTAAATTACGGTTTTATGTACATCCACATAAGTCAGTGCTTAAACCAACAAAACAATTAAAATGTTTAGGGTTTATCCTTGATACACGGTCCCTCACAGAAGAATGAATGATATTAAGGATAAAAATGAATTATGTAAAAGTCTCCCTAGCCTGAGGCTAGCCTGAGGCTGTATACCGAGGTAAAATAGTATAGTTATACGAGTCTTACCTGGGTATAGATGATGGATAACTCTTGTTTTCCCGAGGTATAAGCCTCGGATAGACGTGGGCTAGGGCCCGCCCACCACACCCTACCACGTCTATTCCGTTATTGTACCTTTACGGGAAAATTATAGTATCCATTGTATTGAAAGATCATTTTTATCCTGAATAAGTAGGTAAAGATTGCTGGACCCGGATGTGCTTCCTTCTCCCTAGCCCACGTCTATCCGAGGCTTATACCTCGGGAAAACAAGAGTTATCCATCATCTATACCCAGGTAAGACTCGTATAACTATACTATATAGTGGTACATCGATCTGATATGGCATACGACCTGACCATTATCTCCAATCAGCAACAATCATTTCTAGTTCCACCAATGAACGGTATGCATTCTGGGGTCACCATGGCTACTGTGATCTACCCACCACCATGGAGTGTTGCTGCTTGGCCTGCACCTGCCTGCTGTGTGTGTGTGTGGTGATCCGTGACTAACAGTTGGGAGGGAGGGGGTAGTGAGTAGAGCTCTTAGGACTCCTTACACACTAACAGTAGTGCCTCATTCACACTATCTACCTAATACACAATGACTATTGACCACACGTAAAGAATCACCAGCAACTACATAAATACATTCATGCACCTGGCCCTATACATCATTTACATTAATAGACCATTTGTACTCCTTTCGCGTTCCCCACCACTGCGTTTTATCAGAATATTTTACAATTCATAATATGGGAGGGACGCGTTCCAAACAATGTAACCCGTTAGCCAAACTAATTTGGGAGTTAGCAAAGGAACATGAGATATGGCGAACAGTAGCACATATCCCAGGCAGTCAAAATACTTTGGCTGACAGAAAAAGTTGACATTTCCATGATCATCTGGAATTGTCTTTAAGTCCCAGTATTTTCGATTACATTTGCGATAAATGGGGAAAGCCAGAAATTGACTTGTTCGCATCACGAAACAACAAAAAGTTACCAAATATGTATCTTGGCATCCTGAGCCAGAAGCCTGGCGAGTGGATGCGGTTTCTCTAATTTGGTATAATAAACTTTATTACATATTCCCACCATTCAGCACTGTCAGCAGAGTGGCCAGGAAGATCAGGATGGATCACTCGCACACAGTACTGATCGTACCAGAATGGGACACACAACCATGGCTAGCGGTAGTGGCATTAGGAGCGAAAGACATGCTCATGTTTCCATGAGGGAAGGAAAATCTACAAGACTGCTAACAACCCACGGAGATGTGTCAATGACACCCATTTTGGCACTTCTTTTCTAAACAAACATTTGGAACAATTGGGCTAGACAAAATTACACAAGAGAGGCTCATTACACACGCCTGGAGGAAAGGCACAGTTAAATTATATACAAGTTACATAAAGAAATGGGGACTTCATTGTTTAATTGAAGGGGGTTACCGGGTGTGGTGGCCTAATCGGTAGAGCACAGACCACGCGTGCGGAAGATCGGGAGTTCGCGAGTTCGATTCCCGGTCAAGTCAAACCAATGACTTAAAAATTGATACTTTTTGCTTCCTAGCCTGGTGCTCGGCATTATTAGGATAGGGCAAGGGCTGATTAGCTTGGTGTCAGGATAATGTGACTGAGTGGGATATCGGGTCATGGTGCAGTGGCCTGATTTCCCAGTGGGGCAGCACTATAAAATCGCCATGAGTGCGTACTGTCACAAGTCTGTACCCGTCCTGATATGACCTTAGATGTTGCTAGGATGTAAAACAACAACAAACAATTAAAGTGGTTAAGCCATTAAAACCTACAATGGCTTTGTCTCTGGATGGACTGGAGATAGACAACAAGGAGGCAACATTTGATTTGAGACATTACTAAAGTCGAATCGCACAGGGGCCCCGTTGTCCCCGGTGGATGTTAATAGTTTTCCAGAGGATCAACGTATTTGTGTGGTGTCAGCCATTAGGGTGTATATATCCAAGTCATGGGGAATACAGAATTCCAGACAGCTGTTAATAAGCTTTATTAAACCGCATAAGGCGATCTCGCAGGAAACACGCTCGCAAAATGGACAATCAAGGTGCTCAAAGAGGCAGGGGTTGATACTGGACGCTACGCATCCCACTCAATGTGGGGGGGGGGGGCATGGTCTCTAAGGCGAGACAGTTGGGAATCTCAGTTCAGAGAATCCTGGCCCACGCCGACTGGAAGACGGCTAGATCGTTTGCAAAACATTACAACAAACTACTAGAAAAGTCAAGTGACCTGGCGACTCGACTACTCACCAACTAAAAAGACGGGTGAGAAACAAATAGAATTTTGTTGTGTACTGAAACATTATATGTTTAAAAATAAGGATAAAAAAGATTTTTTTAAATGAGATTACGTAAAGTTCTCCCTGGACTACAAGTAACCAGAGGCTAGTACCGAGGTAAAATAGTATAGTTATACAAATCTTACCTGGGTACAGATGATGGATAACTGTTGTTTTCCCGAGGTACTAGCCTCGGATAGTCATGGGCTAGTGCCCACCCACCCTGCCCTACCATGACTATCACGTTGGCTTGTGCCGAAATGAAAACATTTTAGTATCCTAGAATTTTTAAATCATTTTTTTTATCCTATTAAGTATGTAAAAGATTGCTGGACCTGGATGCGCTTCCTTCTCCCTTGCCCACGACTATCCGAGGCTAGTACCTCGGGAAAGATTTGTATAACTATACTATATATATATTTGTGGATAAGAGTTCTCAATGCTGTATAGAGACCATGACCTGGTTCCGATAATCTCAGAGGGATGCATTTCACTTTGCATGTCTGCTGTGAATACCTGTGTCTTGTGCGGAGCAATGCTCTGTAGAGAAGCATCGAGCAATCAGAGTCGGGTCGATTGGTCTCACTGTTGTGCAAGCAAGCGAGATGTCTGTGCGAATGTCATAGCAGTTTGCTTTGTCTGGTAGATTACTAGATAATCTCTAGGCTCTGTGCCGCCGCATCCTCCAGGCGCATCCTCCCGCCGCATCCTCCCGGTGTCTGTCTGTAGTCAATGCTGGCCGATCATTGCTTGCTGTCTCATCTCCTCGTCAAAAAATCTAAAATCACCAACGGAAAACCTATCAATATCACTACAAAAGACATCCCAACATCCACCACGCCCAAAACAAGAAACAAAAGAAAGAATCCCCCCCCCCCCCAAACAATGCCCCCCCCAAACACCTAGACACCCGCATACATTCATACATACATACATACATACATACATACATACATACATACATACATACATACATACATACATACATACATACATACATACATACATACATACATACATACATACATACATACATACATACATACATACGTACGTACGTACATACGTACATACATACATCAGGGATGAAAGATTTCCGCGGTTTCGCGGATTTCCGGGATTGTTTATATTCACCGATTAATGTTAAACAAAATTCAAAAGAATTGTATGTATATGACACCAGTTGGGTGGTTCGAATCCCTTTCTTATATGACCTTAGATGTAGCTAGAACATCGAATCTAAACAAGAAAGTGTTTGGTATGGGCGATAATGTAATGACAACAAGGTTAGTTGAAACCTGACTTCCGGTATTTTTCCGCGATTCCCTGACAATGCTAAACCTATGGGAGAATATCAGCATTTCCGCTTTTTTTCCCGGAAACTACTTTCATCCCTGATACATACATACATACATACATACATACATACATACATACATACATACATACATACATACATACATACATACATACGTACGTACGTACATACATACATACATACATACATACATACATACATACATACATACATACATACATACATACTACATACATACATACATACATACATACATACATACATACATACGTACGTACGTACGTACATACATACATACATACATACATACATACATACATACATATATGCTGTATAAGCCATTATACAAGTATAATAAGGCCGGAAGCTACCATTAGCTCCTCAGCCCTATCATCTCCCTCAGTCATCTACTGTAGGAGCCTATCTGTTCACCTAACCTTCCTTCCTACTCACCCTCAGATCCGTTGGGGGCGCCACCCGTCTGTCCATGCACCACTGCCCCCCCCCCCCCCCCCCCCTCACACACACGGCTACACTCACTGTACCGCCGGATTTATAATACGATGGCCGAATCGGTAGAGCGCGGACTTCCTTGTGGAAGGTCGGGAGCTCGATTCCCAGTTGGCATTACTAGGATACGGCAATGAAGTCTGAAATTTTTTAAAGTATATTTGGACTGGAGGATAACCCCATACTTAGACGCTTATCAAGAAAATAGGTAAAGTTTTATCGGCCGCCTTATGACATCACAACCTCTGGCGCTGGCGCTCATGGGGGTGTATGGACACAGCCCTATAAGCATCTTTAATGTCTATAGTCCCAAGATAATCACCCCTCTCGTGTATCTCGGTGACATCATCCAATCCCCTATAGGAAAACTTCCGGCAAACTTGGTCAGTGTAATTGTTCACCGATTCCTCGCCGTGAATATGCTGCCGACACGGCGTAAAGCAACCACCAATCAATCAATCAATCAATCTGTTCACCGATTGCATAGATGGCTTGCTACAATCAACTACTACACAACCGCCCCCATCGTCCTTTGGCACGACAAAAGCGTCGTGGGTGTATAACGGGTGGGACTCGACCCTGGAAATCACCCCGTTCCCTTCCTCGTCTTTAAATTTCTTCTCAATAATCTCATTCTCCCATGCCGACTTTTTCCTGTTCCTGCCTGGAGTATAGGTGACATCACAACTAGGGTTTATCACCCTGAATCCAAATGTCACACCTATCATCAGATACATCCAGGTGGGGTCCCAATCACCCCGCACAAACATCTCGGCAAAGAAACGGCAAGGTTTAAGCTGAGCAGGCACACCAGCTGTTGTGTGCTTGCATCCGCAACAGCCCTCAACACACCTATGAGTAGGTACTCCAAAGTGATTTCTATTTTCAACAGGACAGTATTACATCTTATATATCTGTACAGATCTTTTAAATTGGATCTCAATGATATAAAAATCATTTAGATCGATTGAATAGCTGCAAAGTTATGAGTGTTTAAAGATTGATTTTTTTGCCCCGATTTGTGCACATTTCCAAATTAGTAAACTCTTGGATTTTAGGGTCCCACCTGGAAGCTATTTTGCATATGATCTGTCCAATATTAAAGAATCTCATTCTCTATAGTACAAATAAGAAGCTCAATTTTTTTACAGACCATCACTGTTAGTATTCTTTCTGAAATTTCATGTCAAACTTGCTAAATTCCTTAATTTCCAGCAACCACCAATAATAAATTCAGTAAAATATAGAAAAATAGCATAACTCCCGTTCTAATTGTCCTATCCCAGCAATCTTTATACCAAAATAACCAGAATCAAAAGCTCTACATGATGGCATAATTTTCTAACTGATCAGAGAAAGAAAGACAACATTCAATTTTAGGCATCGCGAGCTGACAATAAAATTAAGAAAAATAGCATAACTCCCATTCTAATTGTCCGATCACTGCACTCTTTATACCAAAATAACCAGAATTAAAAGCTCTACATGATGACATCATTTTCTAACTGATCAGAGAAAGAAAGACACCATTCACTTTTAAGCATCGCAAGCTGACAATAGCCAAATTCTTGCAGCAGTCACTTCTCAGAGCAAGCTTGATGCGCATGATATAAATCTCAACCAAATATTGTTCTGGTTAGGTAGAGGAAGACTTAAGCTTTCTGATGATATAATTTTCAAAACGATCCTGATCAATTTTCAACAAGGATTAATGTCTTAATGTTTTCACTCCTTCAGTTCAATCAAATTTCCCACTCAGAAACACTCATGCTTGATATGCTAATGAAGCCTAGATTCTTCTCTATCTTTTATTGGTGGTTATTTTTAGCTCAGGTCAATGTACTCACCAAGCGATCAAGTTTAGGGAAGGGAGTAGCTCAGACTGGATGAAAACAAAATCGGCGAGCATGCTCAGAGCTGCCGATGGTACCCGCCAACAAGTGTCCATTGACTGTGATTTCTTTCATAATGATGATTAAAAATCAGACACCCTAAAAGGCAAAAGAACAAGCTTTAATTTGATATAATTTTTATTTCAAACCAAGCAGAATTAGTGCAGATTCAAGCCTTTTTAAAACCGTTAAAATAGGTCAAATTTCGCGCTGCGGACACCGTATACGCCGACTTTGGAGTACCTACTATGAGTGACGTCGATTGTCACTGGTGGCGCCCCCTGAGTTTCCCTCATGTGAACTAACAGGCCACCATCATCGCTATGCTCTACAAATAGCCGATCAGCCTTGCTAGTGCCCTCTGGTTGCAACCAACGCACCCCCCCCCCCCCCCCCGTCCAACCTATTTGACCGAATGTTGCTTAATTCCCCCCCCCCCCCCCCCCCCCCACACACACACACACACACACACACAGACACCAACACAAGCCTCAATCCTATCTGCAACATCAACACAACATGGCATGCAATGCTCAACATAAGTGGGGAACGAATCAAAAAGCAAGTCAGTCTGGATTGGGTTGGTCTTATCAAAAGCAGATTCACCATCAATGTCATTTAGATCATCTAACTCCACACCGTCCAATTCATGCTCAAAACCACTGACGGATGAACAACTGGGTCACTGGGCCCATTACGGCTCCGCGCGTACTCGATAGTCAATGTGTCAGCGTCAACATTTATCCGAATGTTCACTGAACGTCCTCGTCCAACACTATAGCCCACCTTAGGCCCACCTTAGGCCGTCAATCTCTACACTTAGTTCACTTTATGAGATTTTCAGCCACACCGCGAACATATATATATACATAAACTGACACTCGTCGTCTGTCCGGCTGCAGCCTGACTCGCCGTTCCAGGGCCGCGTTCAGGCTCCGTCTCGGAGGCGCCTCGGCGACGGGCATGACGTCACGCCAGTCTGAACGACAACAGTAGTTGGTCGTCTCGAAAATGGCCGCCCCCCATAGGCGGCGGCCATTTGCAATGGAAAGCTGCGCTGTGATAGGCTGAAACTACTGGATACGGTGGAAATGCTGCGCTGTGATAGGCTGAAACCACTGGTCACGGCGGCCATTTTCGAGGCGCTTTTTGTCTCCACATTGAAAAGGGAGGCGTCGCCGAGACGTCGCCGAGACGCACCCTGAATGCAAATAGAGCAAAAAGCATCGCCGCGACGTCTCCAAGACGTACCCTGAACGCGGCCCAGGTGTAGCAAGCCTAGTTACTCGGTGACCGTTTCCGTCCACCCTAGCTGCCGTTTCCCGCCTTTTTAGGTTTCATATTGTGAGGACCGTAATGTTCTATACTTTCGTCCTGGTGGGCCTTGGTGAATGCTGCAAAGCCGACAGTCTCTGACGGGTGTACGAATCGTTAACACATGGTCGCCATGGTCTATATCTTTATACTAATCGTCCCTAGCACGTATTGATATGAAAGCTACATGCTGAATAAATGCCAGATAGTCAGCCACAGTCAAATCTGGAATGTCCAGGCACCAGAATGAGGATTCTCTAACAAGATCTTGAGCATTCATCTTACACACATCTTTCCCTCCCGAGTATCGCTTTTGCGACCACTTACTTCGTCTCTTTTGCGAGGTGCTGTTGCCACTGCTGGAAGATTTCCTCCTACTTGTCTCCCTGGACCTCCGTCGTGATCTTCCGAATGATGAATAGCCGTGGTCAACTTCCACCCCAGGTTGCCATGTGGGTGGAGGTAGTCCGTCCTCCGTCCTCCGTAGACTTGAATGGCTCCACTCGGCCATCGGCTCCTCCGCCATCTTCCGCCGTCGTCCTCCTTTGCGCTATTCGTTTCTTCCGCTCAGCAATCAGATCCTCGTATTCTTCCTCCAATGATGAGACCTGCATGTCAACCTTCAACTCCTCGATGCCCGACTTTACCTTCTTTTCACGATCCTCCAGAGTCCAGCCGAGAGAGACGTGGTCATCTCATCCCGATCACCTGTTGATTGGGCCAAACTGGCAGCAGCTGTTGCTGTTCTTGTCGATCTACCTTGTTTAGAATCTGGTACGTCACGAGTACTTCTCTGGCAACTTCCCTTATCCTGGCCCTTGTGTGGCTTTCCGCAGTCACTGTAGTATCCCGCAACAGACATAGTACCATGGATCGAACCTAGCCCTGGCCGTGTCCGCTCATGGTCTTGGTCCGATCCTCTGTTATATAAAATCCTCCGGTGTGACTGACACTGGTCTATATCTGGTTGAGGTGAGGTGGGCCGAGATGGCACCACTTGTACAGTGTTGCGTCTTACGGAGTATAACAATAATCATAATAATAAGTAATATTCCCTTCCGTATCTTTATACGCACATGATACGTTATACATCACATATAAATGATATATGCTCCGCTCATGCACTGGCACCCACACATGAATGGGCAGCCACACATGCATAGACATCCACACATTCATCAACACACGCTCATACATCAACACACACACACACACACACACACTCACACACACACAGGTGGCTACTGTCGGGCTGCAGCCACACATGCATAGACATCAACACATACATCAACACACACATGCTCATGCACAGGCCATGCGTGTGGAAGATCAGGAGTTTGCGAGTTCAGTTCCCGGTCGAGTCAAACCAATGACTTAAAAATTGATACCTGTTGCTTCCTAGCCTGGTGTTCAGCATTATTAGGATAGGGCAAGGACTGGTTAGCTCGGTGTCAGGATAATGTGACTGAGTGGGATATCAGGTCATGGTACCCGGCGGCTGATTTCCCAGTGGGGCAGCACTATAGAATCGCCATGAGTGCGTACGGTCACAAGTCGGTACCCATCCTGATATGACCTTATATGTTGCTAGGACGTAAAACAACAAACAAGCACACCCTCATACATCAACACACACGCACACACACACGCACACACACACACATACACACACACACACTCACACACACACAGGTGGCTACTGTCGGGCTGCCCCACCCACCAGGGTAGGGATGGGCAGGTTGGTGATTGAAACCAGTTGTGCAGATGTGGAGGGTGGTCAGTGTAAACACGTGCACATGGAGCGTGGCCAGTGTGCAGCCATGGGGCAACTGGCGCCGCACACGCACACATGCACATACACGCACACGCCACGGCCACCTGCCACCTTACAAGCCCCCCTCCCCCTCACCCCCCCTCACCCACTGTGTGAGCTCTGAATCTGGTAACTCCAGCAGCTTCAGAAGACAGAAATGTTAGTCTTAACACGGTGTCCAAAACTGTCAGGGATTCAGTCAAAAGGGTAAGAACTTTTAGGCCAAAAAATAAATTCGATGGTTTTTTTACCCCTCCCAGGAATTGAAAATATTCTAGAAATACACCAATTACGCACACACAACACAGACACAGCACGCACGCACACACGCACTCATGCAAGGAATACATACAAGTATTTAGTATATAGTACATAATACATTTGTAATTAAGACTCAGATTATTAATAACAATTATAATTTATAAAAATTCTGAAGATTATTAATTACAATTTCTATGTACAATTTCTATAGACAACCATAATTTGTTCGTAAATCTTGTTTGTAAACCGATTTGTTCATAAACCGAAATAAATTTTTACATAAACAATGGAAAATGGATTAATCCATTCCTGACCACCAAATGAAAGTTTTGCTTTTTTTAACCTTCGATATGCATAAAATCTTGTACAACACGAATAAAGAATAATTATAAATAAAATAGACAATTTAATTTCATCTTACATGTACAGAGGAGACTTGATAGTGTAAGTGGAAGGTGGAGAGGAAGGAAGAGGGGAGGAATGTTACTGTTTGTCCCCCTCCATAAGAACATCAGGTAACTGAAATTCTGGATTTTTTTTCTCTGCCGTCTTGGTTTATTTCTGGTTTCTGTTTCTTTGCAGTACCCGACTCAGTAACGGTTGTTTGTAAACCGAGAATGTGTTCGGAAACCGATGCACTTTTTGTTAGAAGAATATGTTTGTGAACTGATTTGTTCGAAAAGTGAGCTGTTCGAAAGTCGAGATTTCACTGTATTTATATAAAGAAAAGTTTAAAGTTGCATAGTCCGATGGTTTTGAGGTTCTGTCATTTTTCTGAGATAAAGATATTAAGTTGATTGCTATAATCTATCTTAGTATAGCTTAAAGTTGCATGGTCCGATGGCGCTTGAATCTTTTTCTTCTTTTTTAGCTAAATATATCAAATTGGTCGTTATGAGCTACTAATCATTAGTCCGGAGTCATTTTGATGGAAAAATGACTAGTTTTGAAGCAATTTGAGCTGAAAGAACCCAAAATACTTTTGACAAACTTTCCAAAAGTCCTCTCGCTATGACCAGTATTGACATCTCGCAATGACCAAGTGATGTGGAATGACCTAAATAAAATATAGCCTGGGTACCTTTTTTTTCACCTGATGGTGCCATTGCGCCATCAATTGTTTCTTGGCATGTGATGTGATGTGTGTAATTCAAAACCAGACACAGATAATCACTTTTTTGGGCTAATAAATTTATTAATCAGGCTTAATAAATTTTCACACAGCCTTATGTTTCTATCACTATAGAACACAGGTCATTGAAGCTCCTCAATAGTACAATTGAGACTATTTAGCTTTTAACTATTCTACTTTATTGCAGGTAGTACAACCTGGTAAGACAATATGATTGCAGTTAATCATTACTTATGTGCAGGTCAATAGTTGGTAGTCACATCATAATATTCATATGATAATTATACTTGAATGCAGGATTCTTTGACGATACTTGAAATTGAAGACATGAGGCAGCAGCTAAGGGTGGATCACGGTCACACACTCAACTCCCATCCGGCACACACACACACACATTTGCACTTTCAGTACACACATCATCATTTAGCATAGGGAATAGGGATCATAAGCTCTCAGCCTTACTAATAGTAAACAATATAAGGGAGAGCGGGATGGTCAAATTTACGTATTGAATGCCAACGATCCGTCGTCATCGCTGGCCAGGTAGGGAATGGATTTTAGCCTTTGAATCTACTGCCGGAAGTCAACTTTGACTGTACTGACGCATGCTACGAACGGTAGCTATGGTATTCATAATATCAAGCCCGTAGTCAGGTTTTGAATTATGCATGTTACCGGCAACATGTATACTATATGTTGATGTCGACACTGTGAGTTCTTGTTTGCAACTGTCTTTATTTAGAACATTCTGTAGTGACATCACCCTGTGCCACACTGGGGGTGTTCGGACAACAACACAACTGGAACACACATACATTACACCTCCCTTTCAAAGGAACAGAGGAACAAAATTCAATCATACTTTGATGCACAATTACCCTTTTCCTTCTTTTTTTCTTTCAATAAATATAAATATGTATATATATTGAGTGTACTATAAAGTCAAAAACCATTTATATTTTCAATGAACTTAACAATTAATGGTAATATTTTGTATATAACATATGAGACTCACAATATTCAATATAGTATTTTATGAACAAAATTTCCCAAAATGTTCAAATTAATAATCATGCTTAATTATAACAATTTCACCAGTGAACCTTTTTTTCATAAGTATTAGTCAATATTTATTTGCTAACATCCATGAAATGTAAGACAACTTAAACAAAGCATTTATAAAAACATACAAAATGCATACTCAGTTGGCTTCATGTGTCATTTCTTATGTTGGTATGCGTTGTGTCCATTCTTTGTTTGACCGTAACTATGTGTCGTTATTAATCATTGTACTGCTTTTCTAGCATGTCACTTACGTAATTATAACAATTGCATCAGTGAACATTTTTTGTTTGTTTAATAAGTATTGAGTAAATATTTATTTGACAACATATATGACATGTAAGACAACTTAAACAAGGCATTTATAAAAACATACTCAGTTAGCCTCATGTGTCGTTTCTTATGTTTGCATGTGTTGTGTCCATTCTTTGTTTGACCTTAACTATGTGTCGTTCTTATTGGACTGCTTTTCTAGCATGTCACTTGCTTAATTATCACAATTGCATCAGTGAACATTAAGAAAAGTATTGAGTCAATAGTTATTTGATAACATCTATGACATGTAAGACAACTTAAACAAAGCATTTATAAATGGGGAAAGCACCTCATAAGTATTGCAACTTTATATCAACCCAGGCTATGGTGCCAGCAATACTGCCACTGGACATCCTGGAACCTGACTAGGTACTTGGAATGAGGGTCAAGGCTACTGGCCACGAGATTGACCTAATTGGTTAATGGCTTCCTTGTGTGATGGGTTTCTCAAAGTAGGATTGTTTGTTTGTTTGTTGTTGTTTTACGTCCTAGCAACATCAAAGTAGGATGAGGTAGTAAATTCACTGATTATTCTATATATAAATATATATATAAATATATATATATATATATATATATATATATATATATATTTTACCTCGGTATACAGCCTCAGGCTAGGGAGAAGGAAGCATGTGAGGTACCAGCAATTAGCATATACAACTCACGACTGGATTACGTGTCGTTGGGTTGCTCCGGCAAATTTAGTCTACATACAAGCTAATACGCAGTAAGTATCATAAAAACTGTGGTTAGCTTAATCATGATGCATTAGAGCATCATTATGGAAAGTTTAGACTTTCTTTGGTCCATTTTGGACGAGTTATTTGGTTATAAAAACCAAGGATAGAATTCCTTCTCGAAGGATTGAAACCGGTCATTAGCGGTTCTGTCAACACCCCGAGTCACCGTGTGATTATGGGTAGAGATGTGGGCTCTGCCTCGTCTCCTGTGGAAATTCTCTCGTACTCTAATAGAGAGTAATGTTGGAGATGCTCCTGGGTTTCTTTTATAGACTCCCCACAAAACTTTTTCAGGCGTTTCTCCGAGTTTCGTAGCATTTTCTCCAACTTGTTGACGTTGTAGTCACAGGTGGGAGAAGTGTGCGTGACAGAGGGATGGGCGGGCCGATACACTGTTCCCGACCCCGCGTAAGGTTTGGGCTTGACCCACAACCCACGCACAAATTTAGCTTATTACGCCTGTGTTATAACGGTATAAACACGTTCTCTAACACCAATAGATGTCCAAATGAGTTTTAAACAACCATGTTGTGACATATATATATATACCGGGACTGATCAAAAATTTTGTTTCAGCTCTCGATGGCCACGAAGCGGAGTAAGCGCGGTGCAGCAGCAGCCGAGGGGCGTGTTCCGAGTGGCGAGGACGAGGAGTACGACTCCTCACCCGTGTTGTCGGCAGGGCCTGCGACACAGCCCGGGGCGCATATTCTCTCCGAGGAGGACATAGTGCCTGGCGGCGCCGCGCCTCAAATTGGGAGACGCGGTTTGCGGCGATGGAGAGTCACATAATGGCTCTCAAACCACCGGTGTCTCGTAAACGGAGTGTGCAAGAAGAGTCTTCTGTGGAGGATTTCTCCGTCACAGACTCAGAGATGGAGCTTAGGGCTCCTCCTCCTTCTCCTAAACGAAGAAAGAAGAAGAAACACATTGTTTCTTCGGGTGATGAGTTCACCAAGGAGAGGAGGAAGACTCGGCTTCGCAAAAAGCGCAAGACCAACTCCAAGAAGAAGAAGAAGAAGAATAGGAAAGTTTCTTCTTCTTCTGACTCGTCCACGGATTCCACGTCTACGGGATCGGACTCAGACACGCAATATGAAGGTGTCTATGCTGCCATTGGAGGCAAAGTGGCTAAGAAAGTCGAGAAGCCAAGGGCTAAGCGGGTGAAAACCACTACGCTTATGCGTGAGAACATTAATGGCCATTTCCGCACGTTTAAGCCGGCGGAGATTATTTCTAAATTATCAGATGAGTTAACAGGCATTAAAGGTGTTCCCAACTCCATCATTAAGGAGATGGATCGAGATGTCAATATGACGGAGGACCGTAAGAGATTTGAGGGTGTGTTGCACATAGTGCATAAGGCGGTACTTGGTACCTTAACAGCTATTGCTCCTGTAGCAAACAGAATGCAACAAGAAAACAAGTTCTCGTCTTTGGCTAAGACGATGGACAAAAGTATTGCATTGTTGGCGGCGGCAGGTAATTTACCTGTCGTATCGAAGATATGAAAATGTTTTCAAGTCAGTTTGCACAGATGCTGGCAAAGAAGTGGCTCGCTCAAAGAAGGTTACTGATAATGATGGGAAAGAGTTTACGCTCTTTCTTGCTCCAGAGCCAATTAAAGGGAAACCTTTAGATAACACCAAAATGTTTGGCGGTCAACTACAATACCTCTATAAAGAGGTAGAAACTGCAGCCAAGAGTGGCAAAAACATGGATGGTAAGAAGAAACAGGAAACTCCTCGTTTCAAAAGGTCACGAGGGGATTTTCGTCCACGGCGGTTCACCAGGGGAACCAGATCGGGTTCAAACTTCGGTCAAGGTTTTCGGGGCCGGGGCGCTCGCTCAGGCTGGACCGACAACACCGCACGGCCACTAGGCCGAGGTGTCAACTCGCCGAGACCCTTCCCCAGGGGCGGGTCCAAGGAGAGGTTGAAACACAAACGTTACAAGTCCTTCCAGCCTCTAAAACCACACAAACTGTAAGCAACTTTGTGGCTGGTAATATTAATAATCATATTTCTGAGTGGCACAAAATTACTAGTGACCAAGAAATTTTACAAATAGTTAGGGGTGTTCATATTCCCTTCACACAATTTCCGGTACAAGGCAGGATACCTTTTCCTTATAACATTGAACCGGTTGAACGAGAGGCACTAACTAAACAGGTACAAAAATTCTTTGAGAAAGGAATTATACAAAAAGTGACATACTGTTCAGGAGAGTTTATTTCAAACATCTTCTCGAGACCAAAGTCTAATGGTGAGGTTCGAATGATCCTGGATTTAACAATCCTTAATAAAATGGTTGAATATCGACATTTTAAAATGTTCTCGCTAGATACAGCACGCGATCTGATTACGCCAGATGCGTGGATGGCTAGTGTTGATTTACAAGATGCATATTATACGCTTCCCATAAGAGGAAAAGACCGGAAATTTCTTCGGTTTCTTTGGGATAACCAACTCTATGAGTTTACTTGCATGCCGAATGGTTTAGCTTGTGCCCCTCGTTTATTCACTAAACTGCTTAAACCTGTTTTTTCAGTAATGGCGCGGAGGGGTCATATAATGTTTCCATACATAGATGATTCCTTTATTATTGCATCAACACAAATTGATTGTGAGAATGCAGTGTTCGATTTATGTGCATTACTTACTAAATTGGGGTTTTATGTACATCCACAAAAGTCAGTGTTTAAACCAACAAAACAACTCAAATGTTTAGGGTTTATTCTGGATACACAGTCTCTTACAGTGTCGATAACAGAACAAAAACTAATTAAGTTTATGAATACAGCGACCCAGCTTATTAAGTTACCAAAGCCTAAAATTGGACAGGTCGCAGTCCTTATTGGGATAATGATATCGTATGCACCCGCTATTCTATACGGGAAGGCCCATATTAAATCTCTAGAAATAGATAAAAATTTAGCGTTAACACAAACTAAAGGGAATTTTGAGCGAAAGATGTTTATTTCGCAAGAAGGGCTGCAGGATATTGGATGGTGGATGCAACACATAGCAAGTTCACCAAATCCAATCCGCATGGCGGAACATAATACGGTAATTACTACTGATGCTTCGTTAGAAGGTTGGGGAGCTCATCGAGATGGGGTCACAACAGGAGGTAGATGGCTTGATGATGAAAAATCAGACCATATTAATGCACTAGAACTGCGTGCTATTTATCTGGGCTTATGTAGTTTGGTAAAGATACATAAATCACAAGTTAGAATACTAACTGATAATACTACTGCCATGGCATATATTCGTAACATGGGTGGAACCAAATCAAAGCCTTGCAATCAGTTGTCTAAACTGATTTGGAACTGGGCACAGGCTCAACAAGTCTGGCTGACTGTAGCGCATATTCCAGGGTCGCAAAATACACTTGCAGACTATAAAAGTAGAAATTTCCATGACCATTTAGAATGGTCTCTCTACACCTTTGTTTAATTTCATTTGTGAAAAATGGGGTACACCTGAAGTTGACTTATTTGCATCACGAAATAATAACAAATTACCTTGTTATGTTTCTTAGCATCCTGAACCGGAGGCTTGGAAGGTGGATGCATTTGCTATTACCTGGGAAAATAATTATTTTTATATTTTCCCACCGTTTAGCATTATCAGCCGAGTTGTCAGGAAAATCGGTCTGGAAAGGACACATGCGATACTGGTGGTGGTGCCCGATTGGGACACGCAACCTTGGCTGCCAGCAGTTTCACAACTGGCAAAAGAACATATACGATTCCCAAGAAAACTCGGGAATCTGACACAGCACGGACCGTTAGTGGTTCACGGCGACGTGTCAACGACGCCCCTATTGGCATTCCTTTTCTAAGGAACCAGCTGCGCCAATTTGGATTGGACAAAATTACTGAGAATAGGATAGTAGCTGATGCCTGGAGGCCAGGAACTGTCAAAATGTACACATCCTATTTAAAGAAATGGGGTGTACATTGTTTGTTAATGAAAGTTAAGCCAACAAATCCAACAATTTCACAAGTAGCTCGTTTTCTTCGTTCTCTAGAGGATGAGGGACTATCCTTTGGGTCGATTAATGCGGCAAGATGTGCGTTATCAATCATATTACCGAGAATTGATGGTGAAACAGTTGGAAAACATTATGTTCTTGGATATTTACTTCGTTCAATTTATCAAAGGAATCCTCCAAAACCAAAGTATAGTCGGTTTTGGGATGTGTCTGTAGTATTTAAGTTGTTTCAGGCTTGGCCTCACAACTCGTGGTTAGATTTAAAACAATTAGGTTTTAAGGTCGCGGTCCTGTTATTATTAGTAACCGGACACAGAGGACAGACGATTGTTGCTTTGTCTTTAACTGGATTAGAAATAGACAAGAAACAAGCTACGTTTGATTTAGCACAATTGCTTAAATCGAACACGTTAGGTGACCCTTTATATACGGTTCACTTAGACTGTTTTCCGAGTGATCGGAAATTATGTGTTGTGTCAGCCATACGGGCTTATATATCTAAGACAAAGGATTTACGTGCATCACAACAACTATTCGTGAGCTTTATAAGGCCACATAAAGCAATTTCACGAGACACCCTTGCCAGATGGACAATTACGGTGTTGAAATTGGCTGGAGTGGATACGAGCAAATACTCATCCCACTCAACTAGAGGTGCCATGGTCTCCAAGGCACGGTTGCTAGGTGTTTCTGTGAAAAGAATACTAGCGCCTGCAGGCTGGAAGACGGCTAAGTCGTTTGCAAAACATTACAACAAGCGACTAGAAAAGCCTACCGGCATTGCAAAGCGCCTGCTCGCCAACTAACAAGAATAGGTGAGAACAAAAACGTTGAATATTATATATATATATATACACATATATATATATATATATATATATATAATATATATATATATATATATATATATATATATATATATATATATATATATATATATGCTGTCCCAAATCACTTGTTAATGCACCAATATCTAAGATGGATATATGGGTCGTTCTCAGAAGTTGTGTACCAATAGTGTGACATCAGTACCAGAAAATCAAAATGCTGCCAAAGTCCTATAAGCAAGTTTCCTCAATAATTGAAAATAAACATATTCTGGCATTTTTAAGTAGGTCAAATGATGCTCACACCCAATAAATAGCAGTATAGCATGGAAACCAATCTGACTCCAAAGTCAGATATTTTCCACACAAAACTTGACATTTCTAGGACATTTCACATGCCACTTGCTTTATAAACAGTAGTAATAATAATTTGAAACCTCATTGCTATGGTTTTGTCTTATTTGTGAATATTAAAGAGAAAAGCAAGAAAATATTAGCAGAGTAACGGATTAGCAGAGTAACAAAGTGGAAACAAACAATTTTACACAAATGTTCGGCTCAAATTTCAATGTTTAGGGGCAATTTCAGGATTTATCTTTTACTATACCATAACTGGGTCCATGCATAGTGTCAAATGGTGAAAATAATTCCTGTACTGTATCTGTACTCAGTGTTTGATACAGAGTTTCATAGTATTTGCAAGTGGAAACGAAATGTTACGATGTTAATGACTCCAGAAAATGTTAACTATTTCATCATTTAAATTTTTTTTTTAGAAATAAATGTCTTCAACTTAATGAAGACATTGTATATGACCATTTGAAGTGAAATGAGCTGTTGTTCAGAGGTTTTCATTAAGTTTGTGACACTTTATTTTCAATGCTGTTGACAATGTCACAAATTAGTGATGTAATTTTCTATGTATTTAGCTACATCCATCCCAATAAGATACATAATACACAATATTAACATTTACTTTTGATCTAAACTATCTCCCACATTATTTGGCTAACTGATGAAATCTAAATATTGACACTCCAATAAAGGGTTTCTTTGAAATATGCATTTCTAATAGACTACCTCAAGTGGTACACAGTTTCTGAGAAAGACCCACATATAATCATCGGACCATGCAACTTTAAAGTAACTCAATTTAAATGGCCACCTTTTGAGATATTTGAAGCGCAAACAGGCAAAATTAATTTAGGAAAGCATGCCAAAACTGACATAGGCTTCTGCAGTAACAGGTTCTATTAAATCGACTCAGTATTCCCTCCTATTTCCAACAAATGCTTAATAAGTGCATCAGTATCTAAGTTAGATATGTAGAATCAAACCTAGATAATTGTGTTGCTTTTGAAAAGTTGATGCTTCATTGGACTATGCAACTTTATATGGCATTCGCATAGCATTTAATGGAATGCAATATAATGGGAGTGAATAAGATGTTGGCAAATATCAAACGTACAGAGGCCTCTACACTTCATCCAACCTTGTCTCCACAAATATTGACCCTGTTCTTTATGCCGTCGACTGACATTATCTATATATAAAACGCAGGTTATGGATCGGGTCTATTTTTAGTGCAGCTGATTGCACGTGGGGGCCGGCAGGCGGCCCTAGCACTGACAAAGACTGGCATAAGGACACTGGAACCACCACCAAACCATGGGTGCATCCTGTGTGATGTTCTAAGAATCCTCATCATTAATGTATATGCCACCACCCTAAAGCTTTTCCTTGCGCGCATATGAAGTGACACTCCCTTTGGCGCTGAGTGGTGCGTAACGGAATGTTCTAGGTCCTAGATTATTGTTTGTATGGGTTTATTTTAATTTTAATGTTGTTTGTTTGGTAGAGGTGGTGCTTATACTAGTGTAGGGATGCCAGTCTTCCGGTATTTTTGCTAAAGTTTTCAAGTCCAAAATTTATTTTTGGTATCGGCTAAAACAAGGTAGTCTGGAAATGTCATATATACAAGGTAATCTAGAAATGTCATATACTTAGATTATATTTAAAATACCAGCTATATCGTGGTTAGAAAAAACAAGGTAATCTAGAAATGTCATATGTTTCAATATGCAGATATATTTAAATTGCTTTAAATATAATCTGGATATATGACATTTCTAGATTACTTTGTATTTTCTGACCCCAAATAAATTGTGGACCTGGACATTTTTGGAAAGCCTGAAGACTGGTAACATTGCACTACAAGCATCACCACTACCAAAAACAAATTAATTCAAAACTTAAAAATAAATATATATATATGAACTCCCCCCTCCCATCTGGCCCATGGTGTCCTGTATATTAACTACCAGGGCCCGTATGCACGAATCGGGGGTAGGCTTAGCCGGAGTTAACGCACTAGCCGCGGTTAGCTACCTCAGGGTAGCGGGGGGTTTGAGAAATGTGTGAATCGGTATGCACCAATATTTTAGCCGCTGCGGATAGCTAACCGTGACTTTATTTATAGATTTGGGAATTCCCTCTGCGTTTGTACCCATATATTAGGCTCAAATCTATTGAATGCGATCATATTTAACAGAATTACATACGCAATAAGTGAAATTTTATCAATTTAACCCTAAATTGGAAGCGTTATTAAGCCTACAGCCGCATTGGCGGCGATATTAATACTTATATTTTCGAATCGACGAACGTAAAGTAAACAAACCGTCGCCACCGCCAGTAGGGAAAGCGACGTCGATGCGGCGGCGGTGGCGATTTGTTTACTTTACGTTCGTCGATCCGAAAATATAAGTATTAATATCGCCGCCAATGCGGCGGTAGCCTTAACAATGCTTCGAATTTAGGCTTAAATTGATAAAATTTCACTTATTGCTTATGTAATTCTGTTAAATATGACAGCATTTAATAGATTGAGACCCATACAAGCACACTAACCGCCCCGGCTAGAGGAAAAACCTGATTTGAAAATGGTTTAGCTTAGCCTAGGCTAAATTTTGCGGTTAGTGCTAACACCGATTCGTGCATACCGATTTCTCACATTTAGCCTTGCGGGGATACCTTAGCCGCGGTTAAGGCCCTAACCCCGATTGGTGCATACGGGCCCAGGACACTGCACTGTTAGTTTCTGGGATCATATTTATATATATCCTACCACACACACTGTTAACCTATTTAGCAATTTAACAAATCTGCCTAGTGCCTATACCCCCTTTCCCCCCAGGGACTTCAGTTATAATAATGACACATGCACCTATGTTAATTAAGCTAACAACCAGAGTATCTCTGCTTCATTATCACCAGTCTAGCATATGTAAAGCAAACAATTCTCTTGAATGAGCGATTCCGCTCATTCAGCGTCATTGCTGGACACTGCAGGCTCGATGCTGAAGGCCCCCCCCCCCACCCCCCACCTTCGTGGTGGGAGGGGGAGGGAAAGGGGGACAAGGCCCCACATCAACCAATCACCATGCCATCCAGCGGACTCACCCTGCCAGCCAATCACTATCCTGGCGCCTCCTGGCACCACCCAAGCTGGTCAGTCGTCTTCAACCTCTCGCACTGACCACTTCCCAGCTCCAATTTTACCCACCCACCCACACCTGCGGTTGATTGCTCCCAACACAATCAACAAAAACTAAACAATCAAGCAACACATGATAAAAATCAAACCTAAACATCAACTACTAAGCAACTGACACCTGTGCAGTTGAGAACTCACATTTAATTAAATTTGACATTTGCTAATTTCCATCCTTTACAATTATCTCACATGTTAAATAATTAACTCTTGTTCATATTGTACATTTTATTTACTTATTACTCATTGTTATCTCGTTCACATGTCTCATATGCTCTCATCCCATTTTATTTCCCCCCTTATATCGGGGCCTTCGCTCGTTCGCTTCTTGCCCGACAATACACTGTCCATGTACATGTCGCCAGGCGGGCGCACCCGAATAAAAGCATTGATTAACCCACCTTTACCTCCTGGTCAGCTGTGTCTGTGAGAAATGACATATAATAGATGTGGATGACAGCATATAACCTAAAGCATAACACTGTTCTCATTACTGAGGCCTAAAAAAATGTAGTGTTCGCGGTTGCAGTCAAAAGCAAAAAGAGTATGGTAGGTAGGAATGAACAATTTCTTTCTTTTTTACGATGCGACCAATGTAATTTGTTAGAAAATTGGGTTTAAATGAAAGATTAAATAATTTCATCAGAAAATAAATTTATGGTTGGCAACGTTTTGCAGGGTCAGTGTGCAGCCGGAAACATAAAATAATTAAAAAAAACTAATGTAGGCCTAACATTTATCATCGTTAAAAACTGGGTAAATAACTGTAACCACGGACAGATGGAGACCAGTGGTTCGGTGCGGACAAATGATGTATTCTGATGAATAAAACAATATTTGCACACAAAAAAGGCCTTCAGTATGCACACTGACCCTGACGACCCTGGAGCTGGGGACCAGACGGATGGCCGAATGAGTTGAGCGTCCGCCTCAAGTTTTGGTAGGTCATGTGATTTGAACCCTGGTCGAGTCAAACCAATCATTTCAAAATTGATACTTGTCGTTAGCTAGCCTCGTACACATCATTACTAGGATAGGGTAAGGACTGGTTAGCTCAGTGTCAGGATAATGTGACTGAGTGGGATATCAGGTCATGGTGTGCCGTGCCTTGATCTCCCAGTCCAGTGGGGCAGTACTATACAGTTGCCATGAGTGCACACTGTCACAAGTCGATCCTGGTCCTGATATGACCATAGATGTTGCTAGGATGTAAAACTCCCATCAAACAAATAACAGTTCTATGGGTTTTTTTCTCTCCTCCCCTCCACCCTGGTTGAGTCAAACCAATGACTTCAAATTGATACTTGTCGCTTCCTAGCCAGGCGCATGGCATTATTAAGATATGACAAGGACTGTTTGGACCAGTGTCAGGATAATGTGACTGAGTGGGATATCAGGTATGTCTGCCCGTGGGTTCGAATCCCACGATCTACCAAAACGGGAGACAGACGCCCAACTCCTTGGGCCATTCCGTCTGGTATGTGAGACTATGGTGAATATGACAGAAAGAATATGAAAGAAATAGTCTTAGTCAGACTCCCACACCTTCGTGTTTGCTGAAAGGATCGATTGATTGATTGATTGCTGGTGGTTTACCGCCGTGTCAGCAGCAATATTCATGGTGAAAAGCTGGTGGTATATATATTCTGTCAGTCTTGTCAATCACATTCATATGCCTATATTGAAATTAACACAAAACTCTGAAATGGTTAGATCCAAGTCAAGTGACAGAAAAATCCATCTCTGATGCAATTTTAAAGTGGTTAGGCTTGTGTCAACTGCCAGGAAAATCTAACTCACAAAACATGGACAAAATTACAGAAGGTGATACTGTCCAGTTATTATTAGGAACTCTTTAAGGAAGATTTGTTTGTCCTATATAAGGAGGTCTTGCATGCTATTTACATTAAAAAAGTGTTGATGCAAGTTTATAAAATCTACACATTCGAGCAGAATGTGAGTGTTGGGGGGCATTGACACCCAATGCACTCATGGAGTGGTTCTCCCTTGAATAAAAATGCATGAGTCAGCCAAGTGTGGCCAATGCGGAATAGGGTGAGGACTACTTGGAAGTCAATAAGTTATTTAAAATCTTTAAAAAGAAATTTAAAAAGGAAAGAAGAAAAAAAGACCCCGGAAGCATTACACACCTCGATATGCCAACTAATTTGGGTAAGCCGTTTCTTAAGTTTGAATTCAAACAAATGAGTGTCTGTTTTTCGGCCAGAGGGAGTTTCAGCAATTAGCGTGAGCGGGTTTTAGCAATTAGTGCAAGCGACAAATGGCTCTCTAGATGAGTGATTAGAAGCACCGCCCGGATCAGGTGTTGTCCATACTGGGGCACGGGATGGGAGCTATGATTCAGCTGGTCGCCAGAATCTGGTCATTTGAATCCATTCTATGGAAACATCCCTTACTCTCACGCGCACTCGCACTTTCACGGTCTCACTCACTCTCTTCCTTTCTCTCTCCTTCCTCTCCCCTTCCTCTCTCCTTCCTCTCTCCTTCCGTTCTCCTTCCTCCTACCTGCTACCTTCCTGCCTCCTTCACCCTTCTCCCCCTCCTTCCTCTCTCCTACCTCTGTCCCTCCTCCTTCCTCTCATTCTTTCTTTCTTCCTCATTCCTCCTTCCGCTCTTCGTCCTCTCCCATTCTCCTTTCTTTCCCTCTCCTTTCTCTCTCCCACATGTACATATATACGTGTGTATATGGGCCATGCTCTGAAACTGGGCACTAATGTCTGACATTGAAACCAAAAGTGAAAACCTTCCAAATAATAGCAGAAACCATGTTCATATGAAGGTTTATATGTTGTACATATGTCAGAGTTTAAAAAACCCAACTATTCCAGAGAGAGAGAGAGAGAGAGAGAGAGAGAGAGAGAGAGAGAGAGAGAGAGAGAGAGAGAGAGAGAGATAGACAGACTGACATACAGACAGAGACAGACAGACAGCGACAGAGACCAGATTCTCCCATAGCCACGTGTAAGCTTGGATTATTCACACCAATGAAAGATCTCTGAACTGATTTAACGATTTCCACAACAACAACAACAACAACAACAACAACAACAACAACAAAACATCAAACAAACTCCAAAACCCTGACAACCCCTCACGCTTAGCAAAGCCAGAGAATCACGAGAAGTCAGAATTCCGCATGTCTTTGTTTTGCTTATGTTTGAATTATAAACAGTTTACACTGTAGTCAGTGTATTTAGAACACACGATACAAATTATAGTCTATAGTTTAGAATCCGAACAAATTGTTTAATGTACAAACTTAATTTGTCTCATTTGACTGCCCCTCCGATAAACAGGACACTTTCCCTGTCAGGACAACATTGGTCTGGATGCAGAGCTGTCCTTTTGAGGACGGGTACTAATGTAGAACCTAAAGGGATATAGAGCTATATGTAAAATATCTGTTTGGTTTGTCAATATAGAGCAATACATCAGAAAGCAAGCTATTATTCAGAATACTGGGGTTTACCCTCCCAGCACCCCATGTCCGACCAGTATGTGCACCACCTGGCTGCCGCTGGGGTTTAGGTGCAACATCATTCCACTATCTCTAATGGTGGAAATACAATTTGCATCCCCCCTCCTCTCTCCCCTCCTCACCCCCTTATCCCCCCTCCCTCCCCTTGCTCTTCCCCTGCTCACCCATCTTCGCCCTCCTCAAATCCCCTCCCCTTTCCATTCCCCCTTCTCCACCACCTAACCCTTCCCCTACCCCCCCTACCCCTCCACCCCTCCTCTCCACCCTTCCCCATCCCTCTCCGTCCCCCATCCTTCCTTCTCCTCCTCCCCTTCCCCCTCATTCTCCCCTTCCCCCTCCCTTCCCCCTCCCTTCCCCCTCGCTTCCCCTCCCCCTTCCCCCCACCTTCCCCCTCCCTTCCCCTCCCTTCCCTCCCCCTTCCCCCCACCTTC
This sequence comes from Branchipolynoe longqiensis, assembly GCA_030323885.1. Taxonomy (NCBI): domain Eukaryota; kingdom Metazoa; phylum Annelida; class Polychaeta; order Phyllodocida; family Polynoidae; genus Branchipolynoe; species Branchipolynoe longqiensis. The sequence continues at coordinate 68,502,097 of CM059188.1, forward strand.
CTCCTCCCGCCTACCCTTTGTTCACCTGGGCTGTGCTCTCCGTGCGTTATTGCCGGACCACACATATTCATCACGGCGTGTCGCCCCGTGTCAACACTGGCCCGGCCCGCGCACTGTTTTCACGGCGCATTGCGCAGTCCGCGGTTGGCGCGTCGGGTCGGCACGCCGGTGTTGATCTAATTGTAATTGAGGCATATTGCTGATAATATTGTGGGACATGGCCGCCTTCTCGGTTCCAATTCCAACATGGCACGTGGTGTGACCGACATGTATCTAATGTCGGTAGTGCACCTGAAGCAGCACATTAATGTCGGGGTTTTATATCCTAGCAACATCTGAGGTCATATCAACACATGTTCTGACTTGTGACGATGCGTACTCTCATTGCAGCTTTATAGTGCCGACCCACTTGATACCGTGCAACCGATATTTCACTCAGTCATATTATCCTGAAATTGAATCTACCAGTCCTTGGCCTATTCTAGTATTGCATCTAATTGTAATTGAGGCATATTGCTGATAATATTGTGGGACATGGCCGCCTTCTCGGTTCCAATTCCAACATGGCACGTGGTGTGACCGACATGTATCTAATGTCGGTAGTGCACCTGAAGCAGCACATTAATGTCGGGGTTTTATATCCTAGCAACATCTGAGGTCATATCAACACATGTTCTGACTTGTGACGATGCGTACTCTCATTGCAGCTTTATAGTGCCGACCCACTTGATATCGTGCAACCGATATTTCACTCGGGCATATTATCCTGAAATTGAATCGACCAGTCCTTGGCCTATTCTAGTAATGCATCGGTCCATGTTCATTCCAAGTCACTCGGGCCTCAAATTCAATACCAGGCAATAACTGCTTCGCATGTTATCGCTGTGGATCTGAGATGCAGGTTGACTGGTGATGAACCAATTATGCCTCACTCAACACCGTTAAGAAATAGTTCAATAGTTAAAGGGACCGGACGTGGTGGCCCAACCGGTAGAGCGCAGGCTTCCCATGCAGAAGGTTGTGAGTTCGAATCCTGGCTGACTGAAGCCAGGGATTTAAACAAATTGATACTTGGCGCTATCTAGCCTGGCACTCAGCATTACTGGCGCTCGGCATTACTGGCGCTTGGCAGGATACTAGGATAGGGCAAGGACTGGTTAGCTGAGTATGAAGATAATGTGACTGAGTGGGATATCAGGTCATGATGCCGGTGGCCTGATTTCCCAGTGGGTCATGAGTGGCGCACTGTGATAAGTCGGTACCCATCCTGATATGACCATATGTTGCTAGGATGTAAAACTCAAACAAACAAAATAGTTAAGATAGGTAGCAAAATCGACTACCACGTTATCTGCTCTTTGTTTAGCATGACACACATTAACATGTCTCTACTATTTTAAATTAAATGAATCAACAATATATAACTCTTGCATTCTTGGCAACCTATTGTCTTGTTCTCGCAACCTATCGCAACAAGGAATGCTTCAGTAGCAACACCATGAACATGACTCCTGGTGATTCTAAGAGACCCTGAAACAACACTTATAAAGATATTAATCTTGAGACCCTGCAACAACTGCTGACAACAACACCAGTTGCAACAACGCCTGTAAATATATAAATCTTGTTGTAAAATATTCTGATATTGGGCATAGGGGGGAATGCAAATGTTCTATTACTGATGCAAATGTTCTATTACTGATCGGCGTACGTGACCAGGTGCATGTATGTATATATATATATATATGTGGGTTGGCGGTGCCTGAGTGGGATGTAAATAGACATAGTAGTGCTGGCAGTTCTGGGTGTGATTGCACTCAGGGCCTACCCCCTATGCTGGGATAGGGATCACCACACTCAAAAGGTCAAGGTTGGTGGTGGGCATGGGGCCATAGAGCTTGTGGTGGTGGGCAGACCACTGGTATCCCTGGGCCAGGAATGCTGGATCCCTATTGGTAGGGCCAAGAATGCTTCATTCCCATTGTGGGAAAGGTGTGGGGTGATACTCTACAATGAACCCATGTAACCATATAAATAATAAACCAGAGGGCTTGACTCTCTCTTCTTCTTTTACAGATTATGCTCTTCCTTTCTCTTTGTCTGTATTGATTTCACTATAGCCTGCCTACACAACCACAGATTCGAGCATTAGACTTCACATTGTGACACCCTGCAACAACTACTGACAACAACCACAATGTTGGTAGTGGTGACCACCAATACACCCTGCAACAGCTACTGACAACAACCACAATGTTGCTAGTGGTGACAACCAATACACCCTGCAACAACTACTGACAACAACCACAATGTTGGTAGTGGTAACAACCAAGACACCCCACAACAACTACTGACAACAACCACAATGTTGGTAATGGTGACCACCAATACACCCTGCAACAACTACTGACAACAACCACAATGTCGGTTCTGGTGACCACCAATACACCCTGCAACAACTACTGACAACAACCACAATGTTGGTAGTGGTGACAACCAATACACCCTGGAACAACTATTGACAACAACCACAATGTTGGTTCTGGTGACCACCAACACATCATGCAACAACTACTGACAACAACCACAATGTTGGTAGTGGTGACCACCAATACACCCTGCAACAACACTTGTAATGATATCTTGAGACAACTACTGGTAGCTGGTAGCGGTAACCACCGATAGACCCTGCGACAACACTTGTAATGAAATACATCTTGAGACACCTGGCAACAACTACTGACAACCATCATAATCTTGGTTGCGGTACCGACAAGACACCCTGCAACAACATATGTAAAGAAATAACTCTTGAGACACCCTGCAATAACTACTGACAACAACCATCATAATGTTTTTTTAAAAGTTTTTTAATATTTTTTATTGACGAGGTATTTACTCTGCCCATAACGTATAAGCTCCTGTCAGGGTGCTTGTTTTCAACGCTGGACAGCTGTGGTGCTGTCTTGATCTGTTCCTTTTCCCAGGAGTGTTTACCTGTGTCTGCTCGGGTCAGCCTTCTGCAATTTTGGTTGTTAGTATTAGCCTATGTTAGTTTTTTTGTAATTTTCCTTTTTTTGTGTCTAGTCTGAGTATGATACCTTAGCCTACTATGTACATCTACTTGGGTGACATGCAGGCTTGCAGGAGAGGATCCCGTTCCATTCAGATTTTTTGTTATTTGTTACAGCATCCTTTCACCTAAATCCTGTCCTTAGATAGTGCACTCATGTGCTAGAACACACTCGGACCCTTTAGGACTGCGGCCAGGTGGGATGGCTGTGTTGTTTGCCTAGCCATTTTGTAGTGGTGACCACCAAGACACCCTCCAAGAGCACTTGTAGGGTGATAACCACTATCAACAACAACACTACCAAGAACAACAGCAGCTGGTAGTGTTAACTCATGAGAGACCATGCAACAATACATCTAGAGCTGCAAATCTCAAGACACTGCAACAATAAGAACAACACCAACAACACTAGTGGTGATATATATATAGACAAGAACAAACCTGTACAGTGTGCTACCTGCACACCTAGTGGCACTGGGACAATACTAGGTCTGAGTACGGTGCTGGAGGTGTGTGGGTGTGGGTGTGGGTGTGGGTGGGGACAGTGAATTACCACTGACAGAGGGAATCCAGTTATCAGAAGCTCGGTGACGGGCGGCGGGGCGTGCCCAGCGGCAGGCCGCCGTCACTGCCGCCCGCTCTCCATCGGCCTTTTACTAAATAAATAATTAGTTCCCTCCCCCCCCGCCCATACCCTGCTCCCACCCACCCACATAACCAACTTCCCCACTCACCCGTCTTCAATATGCTACCAGACGGGGTGGCCGAATGATTAGAACGTCGGCCTCCTGTTTTGGGAGATCGGGAGATCCGAACCCATGAGTTTGTGGGTACGAATCCTGGTCGAGTCAAACCGATGACTTAAAAATTGATAGTTGTCACTTCCTTGCCTGGCACTCAGCATTATTAGGCTAGGGCAAGGACTGGGTGGTTCAATGTCAGGATAATGTGAATGAGTGGGATATCAGGTCATGGTGCTGGTGGCCTGGTGTCCCAGTGGGGCAGCACTATAAACTCACCATGAGTGCGCACTGTCACAAGTTGGTACCGTTCCTGAAATTACCTTAGATGTTGCTAGGACATAAAACAACAACAAACAAACAAACAAAAACATCAATATGCTACATTACACATCGAGACTAGCTCTGCAGGCTTCCCATTCGGAAAGTCGGGAGTTCGAATCTGGGTCGAGTCAAACCAATGATATTTAAAATTGATACTTGTCGCTACCTAGCCTGGCTGGACGGGATGGCTGAATGAGTTAGAGCATCTGTCTCCCGTGTTGGTAGACCATAGGATAGTGGGTTCGAACCCTGGGCCCGTATTCATGTAGTGGTGCCAGGCTAGCCGTGGGGTACACGCTAGCCATGGGGTAGCTACCTCGGGGTTTAACGGGGCCGGTTAATTAGGTCAAGTCGTATTCACCAATGTTGTAGCCGCCGCGGATAGCTAACCATGAGTTTATTTATAGATTTGGGAATTCCCTCCAGCCGACCATATGAATAACGCCGCCAATGCGGCGGCGGCGTTAATATTGGTTTGAATTTAGGGTTAAATTGATAAGATTTCACTTATTGCGTATGTAATTCTGTTAAATATGGTCGCATTGAATAGATTTGGGCTTAATATATAGCCGCCGATTCGGCGGCGGCGGCGATTTGTTTACTTTACATTCGTCGATTCGAAAATATTAATATCGCGGCAGTTACAGCATCAGCGTTAATCTCGCTTCGGATTTAGGGTTAAATTGATAAGATTTCACTTATTGCGTATGTAATTCTGTCAAATATGATCGCATTGAATAGATTTGGGTATAATATATTGCCGCCGATTCGGCGGCGACGGCGGTGGCCATGTTTATTTGACGTTGGACTTTACATTCGTCGATTCGAAAATATTAATATCGCCGCCGTTACGGCATTAGCGTTAATCTCGCTTCGATTTTAGGGTTAATTTAATGAAATTTCACGATTTGCCTATGTAATTCTGTTAAATATGATCGCATTGAATAGATTTATGGGCCTAATATATTGCCGTCGATTCGGCGGCGACGGCGACGGCAGCGGCCATTTTTATTTGACGTTGGACAGTATGGATATCGACATCGCTGCGGGGGCGGCGATTTGTTTACTTTACACTCGTCGATTCGAAAATATTAATATCGCGGGAGTTACGGCATCAGCGTTAATCTCGCTTCGGATTTAGGGTTAAATTGATAAAATTTCACTTATTGAGTATGTAAATGTGTTAAATATGATCGCATTGAATAGATTTACACCCATATACGCACACTAACCGCCCCGGCTAGCAGTTACCCTTGTTTTGAAAGTGGGGTAGCGTTGCCTGGGTTACGCTCCGCGACTAGCGCTGGCACCGGCTCATGAATGCAGATTTTCCACCATTAGCCGGGTGGGGTACCACTAGCCGCGGTTAGAGCCCTAACCCAAGCTCATGAATACGGGCCCTGGTCTAGTCAAACCAATGACTTAAAAATTAATACCTGTCACTTCCTAGCCAGACGCTCAGCATTATTAGGTTATGGCAAGGACTGGTTGGCTCAGTGCCAGGATAATGTGACTGAGTGGGATATCAGGTCATGGTGCTGGTGGCCTGGTCTCCTAATCGGGCAGCACTATAAAGTCACCATGAGTGTGCACTGTCAAAGTCGGTACCTGTCCTGATATGGCCTTAGATGTTGCTAGGACGTAAACTCGCAACAAACAAACAAAATAAACAAACCTAGCCTGGCACTTGGCATTACAAGGACAGGGCAAGGACTGGTTAGCTCAGTATCAGGATAATGTGAGTGAGTTGAAAATCGGGTTATGGTGCCAGCGGCCTGGTCTCCCAGTAGGGCAGCACTGTAAAGTTGCATTGAGTGTGCACTGTCAGAAAGTGGGTGCCTGTCCTAATATGACATTAGATGTTGCCAGGATGTAAAACTCCAACAAACGAATTGCACATCGAGACTTCCCTCCCCCCTTACCTGCACAACCATTCACATTAAACACACACACACACACACATATATAATATATGCACACCACAAGTACATACATACACACATACATACATACATACATACATACATACATACATACATACATACATACATACATACATACATACATACATACATACATACATACATACATACATACATACATACATATATAAATCATACATATGTACACACATACCTAATTCCCTCCCTCCCCATCCATCCATCCATACATACATACATACATACATACATACATACATACATACATACACACACACATACATACATACATACATACATACATACATAGATACATACATACATACATACATAAGTACAGATGTACACATATATACATAATATATAAATCATACATACGTACACACATACCTAATTCCCTCCCTCCCCCATACATACATACATACATACATACATACATACATACATACATACATACATACATACACACACACACATACATACATACATACATACATACATACATACATACATACATACATACATACATACATACATACATACATACATACATACATCCATTATACGTGATGACTATACTTGTGAATTTTACTTCAGAGGTTTCGTGGTAAAACAAGCACACAGCCCTGCGCGTTTATACGCAGCCTACCCTGACGCCAATGCCTATTTATTTGAGTCGATGAGGCAGGCTTGGTGCAGGTTGCCGCATTGCCTGATGGGTGCTGTGCTGTTACGGACTTCTGTTCCGTTTAGTTGTTTTCTCCCTCTCTTGAGCCCTACACCCTCCAGAGGCTGTCCTATATATATAATATATATATATACAATATTTTTATATGTATATAATATATATGTATATAATATATATATATATATGTATTATATATATATCACAGAGCAACTGGGTTTGTTCCTCCATTCAATATGGCGGAGAGGTATTTTGAGTCGGACTCTTCAGGAGTTATGTGTTCTTCACAATTATATACAGTTTCACAAGCATACAAAACATACACGTTTTCCATGCCCTCCTCTCCCCGAGAAAGTGTACAATCAAAATGTTGATATTAATTATTATAGTAGTCTATGCAGACCTCTCAGGCAAGTAGCCACATAGACAGGTAGGCGTGGATAGGGTGATTGCACCAGGGAGCCCAGGTAGTGTAATTGGGAGCATGTTGGCCACCTAATGGCAAGAAGTATGGGGTTGAATTCTGCGCAATTTGACCGACTTTTATAAAAAAAATAAAAAGGACTTAGAAAGTGTATGGTGGGTCTTAGCCCACACGCTTCCCCCCACCAAACATAAGGTTTGTATGCTTGTGAAAATGTTGATAAATCTGTATGACCCTCTTAGATGCCGGGTAATATTTAGGATCAGAGCGAGATGTTGATGGTTCAGGTGTGTACTTGACTATTGACAAAGAGAGAAAGGGTAATTATTTCTTTTATCTGAAAACTTACTAACAATATTTTAGAATTCTATCTTTTGAAGGGAAATACCATCTTTTAAAAATTGGGAAAAAAGTGACCGGTTTAGTGCAATATTAGATAATTAACTAATGAAGTGCATGGATGGGGGGCGGGGGTGGGGGGCTCAATTCTCACTCGCCCAATCACTCGATCACTCACTGTGAGATTTGGCACACCTATCGACATTACTCAAGGTGGTGTGGATGCTTCACTGGGAGCCTGCCTTGAGTGACAGTAACCAGAGCTCAAAATGACATGTCCATGTCAGCATGACGCTGCCCATAGGATCCACAACCACCCCAAACTCCCTCTACCAGTACCACCCCACTCTCACCAACCCCACCCTCCTCGCCATCCCACTACACAACGCACACAACGCACACTTGTGCTGCGCACCCAACCATATTATGTATGTATGTATGTATATATGTATGTATATATGTATGTATGTATATGTACGTACGTACGTACGTACGTACTACGTACGTACGTACATATACATATACATATATACATATACATATACATATACATATAGGGTCGTACGGGGTCTGGAAAGTCTTGCAAATTCTTGAATTTCATTTACCCCATTTTCAAATCCTTGAAAAGCCTATTTTGGAATGAAAATATTCCTATCAGAAACTGCCTTGAAATAGCCTTGAATTTCATATCTTCACATGCGTACATACCCTGTATATGTAACCATCCACACACATAGCCCATGTGTGTTTGTTTGTGTGTCTGTATTAGTGGTAGTATTACTGGCCTGAGCACTGATTTGACCACTTCCAATTTGGAGTTGAAATTATTAATATGATTATATTAATGGCAACAACAACAAGAATGGCTATGTGTTTGTGAACCACGGCGCCACCTGGCGGCCTCGGGACGACGACCGGCGCGCCCCGGGGCGGACACCTGTTGACGAGCCATCGGGCTGACACGGGGCAATGGGCGGGGCGGGGGATGGCACGCTGGGGGCGGGGTGCGGCGCAGGACGCGGAGGGGAGGAATGCTGGCGGCGGGGGGGGGGGTGCGGCGCAGGACGCGGAGGTGGGGGGATGCTGGCGGCGGGGGGGGGGTGAGCGGGCGGGCGGGGGGGGGATGTTGGCCGGGGGCGGGGGGAGGGACGCTAGGGGGGGTGGAGTTGAGGGGCGCGGGGTTGACGAGGCGCAGAGCAAGGCTGGGGGGTGGGGGGGCGGGGGGCATGCAGGCGGCTGCCGGGGTGAGACTGGCGGGCGGGCGGGCGGTGGAGGGGGTGACGAGCCCGGGCACCAGATACATGCCAGGCGGCCTTGCCGGGTGCGCGAGGTGAGGCAGGCGGCGGCGGTTGAGTCCGCGCGCCCCTCTGACATCATTATCGTCCTTCTGATGCTGGACCGGCCCATGATGAATGCACGGCGGGGGCCTGGTCGTCCCTGAACGATTCCACCACCACTTCGTCCTCGTCTTCTCCAACCCCTCACCTCCACCGCATCTCTACCCAACCTGCTGGATGGTCCCGTTGGTTCTGTTTCAGGACAGCAAGCCTCCTCCTGGTGGTCCTCCTCCGCCCCCTTCTCCCCCCCCCTCTCCCCCTCCTCCTGTCCTCTGCCTCCTCCTCCCTTTCCTCCTGCTCCTCCACCCTTTCCTCCCACTCCTCCTCTTTCATCCTCCTCTTCCTTCTTCTCCCCCACCCTCCTCCCCAGTCCCCCTCCATCCCTCCCTCCTCCCCTTCATCCTCCTCCTACCCCCTTCCACTTTCCCACGTCTATCTCTCTTCATCCCCCCTCCCCCGCCACCCCCTTCCCCCTCCTTTCACTCCTCCGCATAACACCAGCCACGAACCTCCAACCCCCTCCAGGAGTCCCACACTCCTAGTCCCCCACTCCACCCCCACCCCACCCCACCCCACCCCCCCCACCCCCACCCCACCCCACCCCCCCCCCACCCACCCCACCCCACCCCACCCCACCCAGCGGGGCAGCCATTGGCTGGCCGCGTCGTCTCGTCTCCGGCCGCCACAGGTCTCATATCGTGTGCCTGAAGGTCCTTTGCCTTCAGACGGATCTGGACGGGCGCACAGACCACATCCACTTCCGCCGCGCTGCACCGGTGCCGGCCGGGTGATGCTGCCCGCTGAGGCGGGGGGCGGCAGGCGGGCGGCGGTGGTAGGGTCCGCGGGGCGCTGGGCTGCCGACACATGCATGAGCCAGAGCAGCAGAAGCAGAAGCAGAAGCAGCAGCAGCAGTCGTGGAGCAGGTGGAAGGGCGCCATCACTGGTAGACACACCTCGTGCTGCGGCAATACAGTCACACGCACAACCATGGAATAGGACCGACCACCACAACCACCACCACCACCACCACCACCAGTACCGCCTCTTCCTCCACCGCCACCACTGAGCAACACCAGCGGGCCACAGGCGTGGCTGTGTGAGAGCGCCCCCCACCCCGGTCATGGTGACCGTGGAGCAGGCAGCCGCCACGTCTCCAGTAGCGTTAGGCGGCACCACACAAGACGGGACACCTCGCCCCTGTCCGCCGCGCCCCGTATCCAGCACCTGTCACTCGCCACTGGCCGGCGTGGTGGGCGGCGCCCGGCCGATCCCGGCGCCACAGGAGGAGCAACAGGAGGAGCAGGAGGATGAGGAGGGAGAGCAGCTCTCCACGGGCGGTACTGTACAGGGATGGCGCCGGGCGGTACGTGTAGTAGGCAGCCGTAGTGTGGCAGCAGCAGTGTTAGTACTCTGGTAGCACATTGCACTATGTAGTAGTTGTATTACTGAATGAGCCTGGCATGCACTTAGCATTGGTCTCCCATTCTTCTATAGCTTTAGTCGTTATAACCACTACCCTGCTGCCACACACACCTACACACACCTACACCTACACACACACACCTACACACACACACACACACACACACACACACACACACACACACACACACACACACACACACACACACACACACAGGGCGTTTGCAACATTAACAGAGCCGCCCTGTTCGCATCCCCATTCCATTGTGACCAGCAATCCATTCAAAATTCAAACTGACAACCATAATCTTTCCACCACTTTCCTGCCCATTCCAATGCCATCCTGATGCATTCTAATGCCATTCCAATGACATCCCAATGCCATTCCATTGCTATTCCAGTGCCATCCCAATGCCATTACAACGCCATCCCAACGCGATCACAATGACATTTTAATGTCATTGCAATGTTATTACAATACCATTACAATGCCAGTACAATGCCAATACAATGGCACCCCGCTCCAGTTCATTCCACCACCCCTACTACTACTTCACTCCCACAGTATGAGCTTTTACACAAGCCCACCACCACAACCTTCACCACCTCTACCACCACCACCACTTGCACCTCCACCACCACCACATCCACCACCACATCCACATCCACCACATCCACATCCACCTCCACTTCGTCCATCCCTTCCACCTCCACTACCTCCACCACCACCACCACGACCACCATCACCACCACCACCACCACCAACAACACATCCACCACCACCAACACATCCACCACCACCACCACCATCTTCACAACCACCACCACCACCTCACCTACATCACCAGCACCACCACCTCCTCCACCACCTCACCTCCACCTCCACATCCACCTCCAGCACCAGCACCATCACCACCACCACTCCACCACCTTCTCCACCACCACCACTACACATACACGATAGCGGGGAGTAGGCCCGGGTAATGCCCTCTATTCATCATCCCCCTGGAGGTAATATGTGCTGTATCAGCACTATGTAAGGGTGGGAGGGGGTTGCAGTGCAGGGGTCAGTAGCGGTGCGTG